>VZRH01006098.1:1347952-1438897 GCA_013397555.1 Urocynchramus pylzowi | reverse complement strand
GCAGGGAGGGAAGGAGGGAGGGAAAGGGAGAAGGGAAAAAAAAGTAAAAACCAAAGGATGTAAGACACAAACATCACAGTTTTCCCATAGTAACAAATTTCTTCATGGTAGAGCTAACTCAAAACTTGGATTTTGGCTAATTGAGAGAAATGATAGTATTCATATGTTTTTGTTTAATATTAGCTAATGAAGATTATGTGACCTTGGCTTCTTATTTTTGCTTCATGCTCATATTTACTGGAATGACATATTCAGATATCAAAAAGAGCTAAATGGCATTTTGTCCTAGCTGTTTAGTTAAATTGTGCATAGCACCATTAGTTTGTAAGATCTCTGTTCAAACATTTACCAAGCTGTTAAGGATAGTACAATTTTTCTAATATGAAGATGTGGGCTGGAATGTGATTATTTTATTATGCTATTGAAAAGGCCTTTTCCTGTTTTCTCTTCCACCCCCTCTAACACCTATGCCCCCCACCCCCAGCAGTAAAGTTTTGGAGGGCCATTGTCTTTCTCTCTCTTTTCTTTAAAAGAGGCTGTGTTCAGTCCAAGCTTTACTCATACAAGTAGTTCCATCAGTGTGCAGGATGGAGCCCATAATTCATAACACAGTTTTAATCTTTCAGAAATATACATACACTGCCTTTTGGCTCTGAAACACTGAGTTTATTGTTATTAGAAATTAATAAGACCTTAAAAAATGGCTTGATAGTCTGATTTGGTTTTATATTTATCAAGCATGTATATATGTTTCTGCACAATATAGATCATAGTAGAAAAACAATTTCCTTTTATTTACAAGGCAGTTGAGATTGTCATTGTATTATACTTTTTGGTGAACAGAATGTTCATTTTCTTTCAAACGTTATTCATCGAAAGAGGATAATTATGGTGTATTTCACAGTCTGCCAGAAGGAAAATGTATCTTTGAAAAGTTTCATTTCCCTTAAGTTGCTCATTTTCTATAGGAAGACAGAGCTATTAAGTAACATACCCATGACAAAGATTGATTAAAATGGCATAAAGGACTATCTTATCTCTAAGTACAGGGCTTTACATGTATAACTCCTATGACATTAAATGCAGTAGGTGAAATTAGCTATTGTATAAAAAAAAAATCACAGTAAATTGGTTCCTACAGAGAAAAAGGTGAGGGTGGGAGGGATGGCATGTTAAGTAGCAATAAGAAGTAGGAAGTTCCTTATTGTTTCAGGATACACCTGTAATGTGGCATCCAAATAATCACACCAAGTTCTCTGCTATCAACGTTATTTCGTTATTCTGCTGGGGCTCACTTCAGCTGCTAGGGTGGAAACATCAGCTTGCTGATGTGCATTCTCATATTGGGCCAGCTGCTTAGAGCAGCTCAGGCTCCTCTGCAGCATTCAAGGTGAATTTAGCCCAGGTCTGGCTTACCTGGAACAAGGGTTGTGCCCTAACATGCACCTTGTGCAGGGCCTGTGGCACAGCCCTCGGCACAGGTATCTGCAGAAGGCTCGTATGATCTGTTCCACAGCATTCCCAGGGCTTAACTTGCCTTTGCTGGGAGCCCTTCCTAAGCCTTGCACCTCATTAACCCAGCTAAATGAATACTTACCTGTATGACAGCCATTAGTTAAGACATAAATGATAAGGGATATGAATGCAATATCCAGATATTTTGTTAGAGTTTTTTTCCCACTGCAAACTTAGTAATACATACCATTTTTTGTTGTAGCAAAAACTGATCAGCTTACCCGGGCTTTTTTCCTTTTTATAATTGTTTTTCCATTTCTAATACTGAAGGCAATGGTTATCCTGCTGTTTATCTCTGGAAAGACTTGGCAGTCATTTGAAAATACACTTTGCAGGATGTGAAGCTCTGTAACTATCTCATTTGTACGTGACAGATGAATGTTGCTTTTCCTGAACTCTTTCTTGCAGTCTTTCCTCTGTGTTGATCTTGCTCTGACCATACTTTTGCTATGATGTTTCAACCACCATGTCCAGCTTAGTGGCATAACAGCAGATACAGCAGAGGAGTAGCTGTTACTTAAAAGTACCATGTCATGCCTCAGATACAGATATTTGTATAAGAGCATTAGCACAAGGCATAACTCCTTTTGCTCCTTTTCTATGCCTTAGAGTCTAATTCCACTGAGATGACCGGATTTATATGAATGAAAACGAAGTACCATAGCTTAGGGCAGAATTGCACTTTTTTTTTGTATATTAGAATGAGGCTGGAAATAATTAGCAAGTCTCAGATTAAAGCTATGGCTACTAATATGAGTGCATGTGTGGGTATTTTTAAAAAGATAAGTTTAAGTGACATTTTGAGGTTTTTAATAGAATAAATATATGCCTTTTTCTCAAATTCACCAAGAATTCCATAGAAACAAGTTAAGAAATGTTTTAAAATCTTCATTGAATATATCTTCTACATTGTATATTGATTTAGGTATACATACTCTTTTTTTTAATTCTCATTCTTATTAGGGCTTCATTTTTATTTTCTCATGCTATGTATCAACGTGTGTAACAATTATTGCAGAAGTGAAAGGGAACAGAAAGTAGCCCCATCTTGGTTATAAGATAACTGTATCCTATTATGATACTATGATACAGAGTTTTTCTCTAATTAACAAAGTGAAAACATCTATTACTATCTCAACATATATTTTGAGTTTCATATCAGTTTTAAAATTCATGTGTTTCTCTGCTTCTGAAGTTTTTCAGGTATAAATTATTTGTAAATGTTAGTTTTCTTCTGAAAGCTTACAAAAAGTCAGCAATTAACTAACTACAACAGGTGTTTCCTTTCTTGGGAGAAGGAATGCAAATGATTTTTGTAATTTAGATTCCTGTGTGAGCTAAGGAATTGGCCTCTTATTAGAAAACATTGCAAGCACATGGAAAATGTTTAAAATTGAGTAGAAAGGTTCCATGAATTTAAGATTGACACAGGCTTAACCCCTTCAGGCTCTCTTTACATGTGATTGATACTTGCATAGTTGCATTTATGCCTTAGATTAACAGTAAGAAATTTTTGATGCCAAAGATATGTTTTTGTATTGTGACCTTCGTATGAAAAGCTTCAATAACCATTTTGCAGTATTCAATTTGTGTAATGGCAGACAAGCATTCCCTAGGAATACTGATAGCATATTACTCAGATTGTTTGCTCATTTAACCCTGCCCCAGGTGCCGGAATCTTTAGATTAAAGATACAGAAATAAAAATAGAATAGCCTAGCAGATCATTTTTGGCTGCTGTAACACATAATCATATCCTGTGATCCATTCTAGTTTTCTATTACTTGTTAATAGAAAATTTCAAGTTCCTTGAGTGTCTGCAAAAGGTGTCAGATTGACAGCAATTTAATTTTGAGTAACAACAGGAGAAACAGCTTCAGTTAATGCACACATTTGTATTACTGATAAAAAAATATGTAAAATATTCTAAAAATATTGATGATATTAAGAACCTGGTAAGACCTCAGGTTGTGTGCATATACATTTGCATTACTTACTAGAGGTAGAAGTAGAATTTACAAGAGGAAATTAGTGTTTAGAATGTAAGACAGAAATGTGAGATTCAGTTTGTTATATTAAAAGGACTGAATTTTTTCTCTTAGTGGTGGGGTTTTCTCCTTCACTCTGCAAAGGCTTGTATTAACCAAAGCAGTCAAATACAGGTAGCTATAAATATATATTGGAGTCATGCAAGTATTTTACTAGTGCCTAATTACTCTGCAAGGAGATTGGGCTTTGGGTGGGGTTTTCCATACTTGCTGTTAAAATCAGTTTAAAGATTTCTTCTTTCTCCTTCTTTTTCCATTGCACCCGTAGTCAGCTAGCAAATATGCTATTAGCAGAATCCTGTATAGGAAAAGCACCAACAAAAAGAGTTGTTTGACAGTGGCATTGTTTCAGTCACATAGTATGGAGGCCAAGTGTGAATCTGGTGATTCTGTGCACTTGTGCTGACGGTAGTAAAATTAGAGGAGAGGAGGTTTGGTCAAACTATGTCATCTCTGTGACCTGCTCCATTTTTTACCTGCTGCCTTTAAATCATAACCTCCCTCCTGACACTGTTGAGCATTGCCAGTGAACCACCAGGTTGTTTACAAGAGCACATTGTAAAATAGTTTGTGTTGGAAAGAATGAGCTGCCCAACAAATTAATGGCATTGTGAGGTGCTGCCTGCTGGGGTGAAAATAAATTGTAAGAAAATATGGGGAGACAGGTAATGGGCACTAGCCATGCTGCACAACACTTCTCAAACTGCTGCTGAGTGTGTGCCAATAGATATGGCAATAACTGTCAACAAGATTTACGCTACTTTCACATTTACACAGTGAGAGTAGAAAGGTTGAAAGAGTTCTATAATTTTATTTAAAGTTTAGCGCCAACTATTTCTGGACCTACTATTTCCAGGTGACAGGGTTACAAACACACTGCTTATCTTTCATATGTGTCAGTGGGAGGGTTTTTATTACCATCAAAAGTCCTTGAAATCTAACATCAGAAAAATAGCAGTGAAGCAGAGGTATATACTTAATTGCAAAATCCAAGTAGGTACAAATTTCACCACTTATTGTATATGTTGTGATTTCTGGTAGCACTGTCTATAGCCCCAGTGGGTGGTTCCTGCAGGTAATACATTTTCTGGCTGTGCTTCTTTCCCTGATATTGAGAAGGCACAGCTTAAAGTCCCCATGTTGGCTTTGTTTCCCCCTTTGCATTGCATTCCATGCTGTAGAAATCTGCATGAGGCTAATTGAACAATTTTAAAGGTTCACTGTGCGGGGCTCAGGCGTTGTCCCATCATCCTCCTTGTCAGTACTCAGACATGTCTTTATACTTACAATAGCTTTCAATAGTTGTTAGCACTGTAGAAATGGTAAAATTACGGGTTTGAGCTGAATTTTCTAATTTTGGTTTGCACATCCTCAGTGGAACTTGTAAATATTTTCTATGTGTGTTACTATATAATGAAAACTCTGGATACTAGTTAAATAACTTCATCTTACCAGAAAGGCTGGCTTATGGTTTTCAGGGTATTCATTTGCCAACCAGTAAGAAACCTTTCTTCAAAATATGGATTAGAGCAGTGATGGATTTGCAATAGATTACAGATTATATTTGTGTATCTTTTTTGTTTTTCTTTCTTGTGTGTCTATTATAGTCAGGAAAAAAAAGTAATATCCTTACAAAAACCTCAGTAATTTCAGAATCCAGTAAATAATCTGAGGCTGACCAAACCATTCCTTGTATTACTTTATATCAGCTGTATGAACAAATTGGCAGTTAGTGATTATTATTTATTTTTTCTGTGGTAACACCCAAAGGTCTTGGACACTCGGTGCTTTATAAACACAGATCAAATGGACATTTCCTGCTTGAAGAATCAGAGGCCCAAAGATAATTTAGGTTGGAAGAGACCTCCAAAGGTCATCTAGACCAGCCCTCTCTGCTCAAAGCAGGTCTAATTGGATCAGGTTGCTCAGGGGCTTGTCTAGACCTTGCACTCTAAAAAATCTAAGAATTTATGATCTAAAGTTCATTTGCTAAAATCTAAGGGCTTGGTTGCTGAATTCAAGGTTAAGAAGTACAATTTTATACTGCATGTATGTGGCAGTCAGTATGTAATTAGTTTTATTAGAATTAGTCTTATTCACTCAATCGTAAGCTTAGCTGACCCTGTAGTCCTATCCTAGAGGCTCCTAGTTCAGTCTTAGAAATAAGAGTTCTCTACTGGGGACTTCCTTTTTGGAAAAGGCCTCAGAATAGCCACCCATGGGCAAAATCAGCACTGTCAAATTAAAACACAAAGGAACTCTCACCCCTACTGGAAAAGAGTACACTGGAATTGATCCTCTCATTACTTTTTCTGATCAACGTTCCCTGCCTTTTCCTCTAGAGTTTGTAAATGATCCTTTTTGGCTGCTTCAGGTGGAGTCCCAGTATGTTAATCTCTTCTTTACTGACCTGCTTAACCCCTTGATGGTCAACAAGGAGGCACATGTTGAATTGTAAATTCGTGTTGAAAATCAAATAGAGCCAATAGTACTTAGGAGAGCTCCTGGTATCTTCTCCNCCCCCCCCCCCATCATTTACCTGGACTTTAGATATACTTGGGGATATAATTTTCCTTCTAAAGTATTTCATTTGCCCTTACTGACCTCCCACTTCATGTTTCATTTGATTTCCACTCTACTTCCTTATGAAAAATTAGTTGAAAATTTAGGACCTCTGGATCCCAAATGGCTCACAGACCTATAGAAATAATGGCAAAAAGCTTTATAGAGTGCAAGTGGCCTCGTATTTATATGATCTTCTACAGATAGTAAAACATTTCTCATAGGTGGCCATTTTCTCTAGGCTGCGTGGAAAAAAATTATTCATGACTCGAGTTTTTATATTTATTCTGTTAAAAATATTCTTTGCCAGCTTAGGGATGTTTAGAACCATTACCTAAGAACAGATAAAATGGATGATTAAGTCTTTAGAGCTTGAAAAAGTTATGCTAGTAAGAAACAATCAGCAATTTTTGTTATAACATCGGAAATAATATTAAGATGTAGACACCTTGAGAATTACTGAGCAAGACGTAATCAGAAGACATTTAAAACATCAGAAAATAATTGCTGTATAATTAATTGGGGTGATGGAGTTGATTAATCTAGCTCTGTCTGAAACAATTTATTAAACTATCATTTTCTATAGGTAAAAATCTTTATGGTTAGTCTCATATATACTGACAATGCTTTTTAGCTATAAAATTAACAAAATATATAGGGAGTTATCTAGGCATCCATTCATGAGGAGATAGATCCATGTTTACTTCTTAATATTTTCAGCCTATGGAGCCTTTTCTATAGTGAGATACAAAGACCTACTTCAAATATCACTGTGATGATGTCACTCTGTATATTTATAGATGTGTCCAGGTTTGTAAAACTTTGTCTGATGAACACCAAGCTCTAACTGGGTGTAAGTGCTAACAAAGTAAGACATGATACTCATCAATTACTTTGCAATAACCTGTATTTTAAAGTAAGCAGCAGACCAGTATTAACATAAAAAGCAAAGAAAAATTTCTGCATTACAGACTTCTACTGGAGGGAAGAAATCATGATATGTAGCTGCAATAGATATGTTTTTCAATTTTCCAATGTATTAATATCCTGCTTATATTGTACCAAAAGAATTGTTTGAATATAAAGAATGAAGAGGTCACTTTGATCAGACCTCTACGAAATTATTTCTTCTTCTTGAAAGAAATAACACGGAACATAAATTCTAACATTGCTTGTTGTGATAAAAATTTTAAAACATATGTATTTAGAGTATTCAAAATTAAGATCATCTGCTAATTTTTGTGTTGAGTGGTGACCCCTATTAAAGCATTTCATTCTGTTGCTATAGGATTGTCTCAGAGTTATGATTTCTGTATATATGAAAAGGCCAATTTAATAAAAACGAACAAGCAAAAAAAATTGCAGTACAGCATATGAAAATGCCAAATTTTTTATCCTAGCTAGATAAACTGTTGTTGCACTTCTTTCATTTTATTTACCTCATACTTAAAATTATCCCTATGGAAAAGAGAGAATGCAGATGGATGACTGTCAAGGCTTTCTCACCTGGGCATCTCTCTTTGGCCATGCTGTATCTGCTTGGCAAAGGAGTCTAAAGCAGCTTCTATTGACCCTCTGTTTTGAGCTGCTGAGGCTGGTTGCCAAGATCTGTGTGATGAACAGAATGTCTCTTTTCAGACATGTTCTTCCTACCTCAGACACATTCTGTCTGAGTATGCGCATTTGACATCATCTACCTAACTGCATTGGTACAGTTACAATTTTTTGTCGCTTCTTACTCATGAGTTCATGAAGTATCGTCTGCTTTGCTAAATTATTTTAACATGTTGTGTCTTGTATTCTATGTTGAATTATGGAGTAGTCATATGCCAGAAAATTCATGGTAATTTGTTGTCAGCACCAGAAAATACACAGATGACAAGGGCTTTGACCATATTTATCTAGGTAAGGCTTCATATCATTTTGTATGGCAGAGGTTTTGTGAGTGAGATGGCAATTGGTTGTTTAAATGATTAAAGGTAATATAAAAATTCACTTTCACATTACTTTGATTCAGCCAGAGTCAAAGGATATGAATAGTATAAAATTATTACTATATTTATGATTTTTTTTGGTCTTTTTGTAGGTCACATTTCTGAGTATGACCCTTTTTATTATTGAACAAATAGAAGAGCTATTTTGTAAAACTAATGTGGGAACTATTATGCTTAATGGAATATTATCTCTTTAAAACTTTCTCCAAAACTGTGTTAAGACTACCTTTACCAAATTGGTAATGTCAGTTTAGTGCTTTAGCATTATGAAGTTATTTTTTTACAGGCTAACAAGAAGATTTTATAAAATCTATTTTGAATATCTTGAAAAATGTGTCGAATAGTATGTCTTATCAAAATCTGAAAAAAATCCCCAAATTGTCAGACATTTCTTGAGGGTAATATCAAGGCTTTGGGTGGCTTTGAGAGACAGGTAGTTAAAGAAAATTTCTCTTGACAGTTGGATCATGGAAAAAGATTTGTTCTGCTGGGTAAATGAAAGGACTGTGTTAAAACAAAAGCTAATAGGAGAGAAGATGGCCTTTTAGCTTTAAAAGTAGAGGAACTACTTGCAAGAACTTGAAAGAGAGAGTGACATTGTGACCAGTGAATTCAAAAATCACTAGATTCCTTTCATTGTACATGCATTAAATATCTTTTGGTCTAGGCCGCATGTTTGATTTTCCTTTTTTTTTTTTTTTTTTAAGGGATTTGGGGCTCTTCTTAACATATGTTCCATCATTATAGAAATCTGACAGATCTATAAAGTTTATGACAAGTCTTGCCAATGTGAGCAGCTAGATAATTGACAAAATGTTGCTAGATAATTGAAAAAGAAAAATCCATTTAACTAACATATATTACTTGTACAGCATGGTAGATGACACTGTTACATATCTAGCAACAGAAAATGGCAGAGGATGTGAAGTGGCATACCTGAGTTATTTTGGCAGGGAAGTCAGACCAGTGTGTCTTTCTTCCCCTTAATATAAAATGGTTCATCCTGTATGTTGAGACCCCAAAAAGGCATTACATACAGCCTAGACATTGTTGTTGTGATGGCTTTCCATTATGATAGTGCTGCTCTGGATTTATGCTCTAAAGTATGTGTGTTTACAGTGGCTCTGTTTTCAATGTAATCTTGAAGGCTGCCCTAATCTGAAAAGTTAATTAACCCAGTAAGCAAAGTAAATCTCTTAATTCAGTGTTATGAAGCATATGGGTGTTTGTTGTGCATCAGCTGAACATTTCCCAAGTATTTAGTAAACACCTGTGCAATCACAGGATACTTACTAATGAGTATAGTAGCCTATCCTTATGTGTAACAACTTTTGAATGTAAACCTTGATTCCCAGCAATCTTTATTAGTGCAGTCTTAGTAATGTAGACATTGTGAACTAAAGCAACTGCATCTAGGGATCACCCAACTTCTTATGACAGTGGCTACTTTTTCTCTTGTTTGACTTCCCTGACCTCCCACAGCAGCTGTTCTTACAGTGATTACCATCCAGTTCAGCAAGCTGCTGTAAAACAAGCTTGCTTTTTAAAAAAAAACCTGTTAATTTAGTATATACTCTCATTTTAATGAATAGATTTAAAATTTGGAAAGAAATTTAAGAAAAATAAGTTATTTTAAAGCAATTGTTTACTTTATTATGATATTTGTGTATCCCCATTTCAGCCACCCATAAGACAATACTTTCTAATTGGCACAAATTCAGCACGCTCAGAATTGGTACATGAATAGAGAGCTGCATAGCTAATAGTTTCATTTGGAGGACCACACACAGTTGCTGCACATGTGAGGGAAAAAAGCTGACAGATGTCCACATCCCCTGGCTCTAAGAATAATAATAACCCTCCAACCTAACAGACTGTGAGCAGGAAAGGCTCCCAGAGCACTGTCACCTTTTCCCCTCACTGAACCATGTACATTCCTGCAACTTCTTACATGATATTTCCTAGTCCAGAGATAGAAGTTATGTGTCTGAATGGCATATAATATATCCCCTTATGAGAGGAGATTAATTTGTGCTTCTTTATTATAAAAAATAGTATCACTTTCCCCTACAATAATAAAACCTTGCAAGCCACCTCAGTCTCCTGCAAGAAAGAGTTAAAAAATGAGACTACTTTCACACCATAAGGAAGAGTGATGTGATGGTTCAGTAGTATCTGGAATTTAGTAGATAAAGTACTTGCTGTCCCACTTCCATGCTTCACAGAAAGCCTAATTTATTTTGCCCCACATGTAGTCTACATGAAGTTTTCAAGGTCTTTTGAAAATCTTTGGTTTCAATAAGGAGGGTCTACTTTTTGGCTCTTTCAGTCACAGAAAATTACGTGATGTAAACTTGAAGATTAAAAAAACAGAAAAAAAAATTATATTTCTTCGGAGAAAAAAAATCTCATGGATATGGGATATTACACATAGGTTCTAACTGCCTGAGACTAGTGGCACTATTAATTTTTGCCACCCATTACTAGGAAGAATTGCAAAAGCAGAGTTTAGGGATTTGTAAGAGAGACAATACATTATTTACTCCTAAAATTTCATAAACTCAAGTTAGAAATACCGATGGCATTTGAAAGTTAGGAACGTCTGAAAACCGTGTGCTTTCACCTGAGGTGTTCCTTCAATTTTTCCCTGACATACTGAGTAGGTTTTGAAATATGCGTCACTGCTTGAGATACTCAGGAAGAAATGTTTGTATAGGAAGAGTCATGGTCTTTTAATTACAGACTCTGTTTACACTAATATCACAGCCATCAGCAACTGCATCCATGCAGTGTCAGCAGTAATTAGCACCGAATATATAGGCCTCTACTCAGGAAGAATTGCTGAATGTATGATTTAACAGCGCTGGAAGTGCTCCTACATTATCCCACACAATAGCATTTTTAGTATAAACTACAAATGTCCAAAAAGGATTTGCTGTTTAAGTATAGGTCCCAGCTTACTCTGCACTAACCTCCCCAAGAAGACAAGACCAGAGTAAGTGGAAAATGTTAGGTCAAAAACATGAACAGTATAATGCAGGAGCAAATCTCATTTGACATGAAAATTTTGGTCCCAGTCCCATTGCCTTTCATGCAGTTATGACTGTAGCTATGCTTGCTAAGAAGACAGTCCAGTGTTAAGGAACTGATAAAAGAGTATTTCAGTGGACTCACTTCTGACTTGCAGTGCAGCCTCAGTTAATGTAATGGAGGCTTAAATCCTCTAGGTTTCAGAATATTGCAAACTGAGTATCACAAGTTACTTGGACTAACTTAGTTACACAGATTTATGCAAGCCTATTCTTCAAAAGAGTGTTTTTCCCCTTCAGTGCTAAACACATCTCTGCAACATTTGTTTACTAGGTCACTGGTATTCAAATCTGAGTTTCTTCTTAAACCAAATTCCTCCATCTTCTTAATAGCATGCAGAACATAGTCCCAAAACCACAGGGAGGGTGAATTCATTTTTATTTTATTTTTAAATAATGGATTCTTTATGCATTCTGAAATGAAAGTCTGCCTTCAAATGGAGGTTTCTCCTCTTCCCTCAGTCACGGGGTTTTGGGTGCAGAAAGCTCACTGAAAGATGGGTGAAAATTGTAAATAATTTAGAAAAAATACCATACATTCTAGAATCTCCTGCTCCTTGCTGAATTTGTTTTGGCATGCAGAGACACTAATGCACCTGTGGAGAGAATGTTCTCTGTAATGGATGACATCTGGTTTGAAGACAAAAGTGGAATGTCAGTAGACATTGTTAAGGGAATGACAGTGGTAAGAGCCAATCCTGCTGGTAGCTGCAAAGAGGTCTCTGAACAACTGTTTGAAAACACACGCAGCTTCCTCAGAAAAACTCAGCATAAAATATCTGCAAACTGTTTACAGAAAATGCTTAAAAAAACCTCAAACCTGTTTTTTTTTTTTTTGTTAGAAAGATCCACCCAAATTTTCTAAGATGTTTTAGAAGCAGTCTTAAAACAGACTTTTTTTTTCCAATAGTGTGTAGAACAACAGTACAGCTGTTTATATGGGCAAAATTCTTGTGTATGTATTATATCTTCTTCAGAGAAACATAAGGATAAACTTCCTTGAGATTTTTAATACATTTTGAAATTATCTTGTGTTCTAAATTTAATTTATCCATAATAAGTCTAAAGAATTGTTCAGCCTTTTGTAGTCTTCTTAATTTCTTGGATTACTGACTACTTTATGATTAAAAACCTGCACAGTTCACTTAAAGTTAGTTTGTTGTTGAACTTTGAATCAGATTCAAGATCAAGATACATTTGAGAATTAGACCCAAAATTATGATACAATTTCAGGATAATGCTTAACTCTAACAAAAATTTTCCAATTTCTTAACTATGAGTTTCTCAGAAGTCATCCCCTCTTTGCACAGAAATAGATCCCTAATGTTTTAAGATGGAGCATTCGCTGTATATGTATACTTAAATGTGTATGAATCAAAATATTAAATAAATGACTGAGGAAATAAAAAGTAAATAGATTTATCTCTGCTTTCAAAGATCCTCCATAAAAGGAATAGCTCCTAATTTGCACTATGGTATGCCTTGTTACTGCATGCCTTATTATTAGAAATAAATCCAAACCCCATTTATTTCCATTCATTTTTATAGGGACTGTCATGTAGTTCTTTTAGAAAGCAAGTAGAAGATACCTAGACTTCTCTGCTATATGTGATTTACAGTTCTTCCCTACCACCTGCCTTTAAGAAAAAACAAAGGTCTCTTCCTAATTACTCTTCATATTCTGAGTAAGACCTGGGTAGATGAAGACCCCAGAAAAAAAGTAACAGTGGAAACTAAAGAAGGCAAGTTGACTTTTTTAATTGCACAGTTGTCTAGGTCTTGCAAACCTTGACATAGAAATTAGTTTGGTGTTCATCACACTTACCTTTCAGCAGTAGCTGCACCATAGCTGAATGCCTAACCAGGGCACGGTTCCTTTTGAGCTCTGAGGTAGGTATTTGAAGTAGATCAGATGAATCATATTGTAGTCATGTCTGTTATTCAGATTCAGTCATGGTCATGAATAACTGAAGCTAATTATTCACAGGAATATTGCCTTCAGAAATATTTGGTAAGGTGCAGTTGATGAAAAAAAGATGTCCCAATAGCCCACTGACCAATACAGCTGTGACAGGACAGTCTAAAAGGGGCATAAGGTAAACCTGAAGGGCTTTTCTGTGGTAATCCTTCTTCCTACTGTCTAATGGTTTCCTTAATGTGTCAATATTTCATTTACATTTGTGTGACCATGCTCTGACAGGAATGCCAATAAAGCCTCCAGATGCTAAAATCGTTCTGAGTTATTTCTGTGTGTGGGATTCAATATGATGCAAGCCAGGTGAGAGACTTGGTTGAATCAGGCCATGACAGATGCAGAGTTTTCCAGCAGCTGTCCCAGAAATTTCTGCCCTCACAGCTGTTTGTACCCACCCCTACACTGAAGACAGGCCACACGGAGCAGGTGGGGACCGAAGCAGCAGTAGCTGGCGTAGTCCGACCGAGGTGGAACGTGAGCTCACGCCTTCGCTCTTCTGGGGATCAATATGCTGCAGAGCCCCTTGGTAATGACTAAGAGGTTTTGATGGCTCTGTTTTTAAAGGTGTGTTTCTCCTGCAGAAAGATCAAGAGATTCTCTTCTGTTCCCAAAAGCAGAGAATCTCTGTGATCTGTTGTAAAGATTTTTCTTTTTGTAACAGGAAAGGGCAAGTATCTCCAAGGTGTATCTAGTCAAAGTCACTGGAATTTTTGTTCCTACAGGTATGGATATATAGATGTAGCAATGCTAATATGTTTTGGGAAAAGAAACGTGTTTTAGGCCCAACTGTGATAATGAGAAAAGCATTATGGTAAGGTGGAAGTGAGCATGAGTTTTTTCCTCTCTTGTCTACATCAGTGTCAATATATAATTTGTGCAAAATAGCATGTGAAATATTTAAAAATGTAAGACGCAATATACTTGTGAAGCATTCTACATTCCAAGTGAGTTCAAGTAGAAGTAACATTAAATAAGTGACTATTTATTTTTTCAGTAGAGATATGTTTTTCAATATGATTAATAGCAGGAAAATAAAATATTTGGAAGGTTATTTGTCTGCATCTGGAAGTCTAGACTCACTTATTCAAGAGGCCATAAGCCCTCAAATGTTTGGAGTAGGGGAAACTAGGAGGTTGCATTAGAGTGCTAGCAAATTGAATCATTCTACAGCATTCATTGTTTCGTCCTCTTATTAAGTGAAAAAGTGTAAAACATAATAAGCAGCTACATAAGGCAGATCCTACATGAAATTATTTATGCTATTCATAACCTTTTTAGCAACAGGCAGATTTCCAACACAGTGATTTACAGGTGTTTTTCAATAAACGTAATCAAAGTATTATCTCTTCTTTTGAATAAGCCTCTGTTGGAGCAAACAATGAATAGGCTGTTTTCTTTAGTTTTCCTATTTTTTTTTCTGAATCCCAGGAAACATTGATGCCAGATATATAACTACACATCTTGTATTTTAAGGAATAAGAATATTTTAAGGTTTAGAAACTTCCAGTTCTTTAACAACTAACATGTGATATTAATGGTCAAATTTCAGACTATTAATGAGGCTCCTAATATCAGTCAGGAAATTAGATATTAATAATGGACCTGAATCTAACCAAGTGAAATACTCCAGAGCTTTGGAAGCATTCACATTCTGACCTGAATAGAAGAAAAACAGCTTATGTCACCATGAAAGCAATCCAGCTAAGTCACTTATGTACAGAACAGCCTGCACATAGTAGCCTAACATTTCAGGTGTACCCCAATGTAAATTCCTTCCACATCTGACTTAACCTTCCAGATGTTTTCAGCAAAAGTGTCTTGAGAGGATGGACAAGTGGAAAGTACTCTTTCTGTGCAAAACATATATTTGAGAACCACCTAAAATGAACAGATAACTGAAACAGTGCCATGTGTACTGTTAGTTTTGTATATGTTATTAATCCTGCTAGATATTTATAGACTAAAACTAAAAATGCTGTTTTTCTGGAGGCCTTGTGAATGAACTTTTGTATCCAAGTATTTGAACTATGAGCCTCTCCATTATTTTCTATCAAGGGCCACAGCTCATTCTCATTTTCATGATAGCATCTCATTTTTATTAGTTTATAAAGACTCCAGTGTATAAAACATACGCAATAGTAGTAGCTATAAAATATACTGGAAATAACTATTTCCAGTAATTGAGTGCATTGCCTTTGGCTTTAAGTACCAGAAAAGTCTTAAGGAAACTCTTTTCCTAGAGGCTATACTTTCACCAGTCTCTAAGCTGGTCATATAAAGTAGCTTTCTTTCACATTTTAGCAATTTAAAGTAAAAGCAATGATGATTTTTTGTCTGTTATTGTTGATTAAATGATAGACCCCTAATTTTCAGGATATGAAAACTGTATTCCCTCTTCAGAATAAAATGAAAGCTGGGGAAAATGTGTTTGTTTGAATAATGTGTGGAAGGATGGAAAGTGAAGGACTCCATCCAAACCCAAGTGCAGTACATGGGTTTTACATGGCCCCATGCTCTCCTGGGGCTTTTTACTGAAGGTAAATCTAGCATGATTATAAGAACTAGCAAAATTCAGGTTGCATTTTTACAGAATCAGTCATGTTTCATCAGTCAAGATGAAAATCTTCTGTAACAAAGCACTGATCACCCTTCTCATTCAAATTAATTCATAACACCTGCTGATCTATTGACCTTTTAGTCTGTATTGCATACTGTACCTCCATATCAGTCTGATTTAACTGCCTCAAGTTCTGCAGTAACCAGAATGATTCTCTGTATATCCAAAAAATATAAATAATTCACAGAATTGTAGCCCTGAGTCTTGTTGTATTTCTCTTACATACATAACATTCAGTGATCTAGAGTTGTGACATTTCCTTTTTTTTGTTGGAGTACTGCTCAGGAATCTCCCTTGCTTTTCATCTCCAGACTACATTTTCCATCTTACTTAATATGATGGGTGTATCTGATAGACATGGGGGACTGGGGAAGAGGTCTGGGACTGAGGAGCACTGAAGAATGTGTAGAAGATAAATTTCAGGAAATTTGGAAGACAAGCCCCCTTCTCCCCCAGAGAAGAACTGATTCTTTTATCCAGTCACCAATCATTTAGAGAGATTGTTTCCTAATTTTTGCATTCCAGTAGTCTTCTGTTTTGGTAAAGAATTTTTTTAGGAAAGTAATTTGTTTTTGTTAGGTATCAGGAAGAGACTTGCCTTGATAGCAATCAGTTTGGCTTTTCTACTGTCCTTATTTCAGTATCAAATGGGTAGTGAAGTGAATAGATGAAACGTTTAGATTTTTGCAATGTTTTATTTTAGGTCAATATATTGGTTACCCCAGTTTGCCAGTGCTACAGTGTAGAAAAAAGCTATAAAGATCTATAGGGATGTGAGTTTTTGATAGATCTGGTGCCCAATGGACAAAGCTACGATCTTCAAAATAACAAATTTCAGGTTCTTAGTGTTTGGTTTGGTGTTTTTTATTTTGTTATGGGGGGTTTGTTTGGGTTTTATTGTTGTTCTTAATTGTTTTTTCTTGTTGGCACTAGCTTCACCTTTGTCTTGTACAGAAAATGAGAAATGTTTGGGGATTGATCCATGCCTGTGAACATTTGAATGAGAATCTACCCAATTTTATAAGTGATATGGTGTGCTTTGTTATGTGAAAATTACTTAAAATATTAATCTGTTTTAGTTAAGAATTTCAAGAATTTGAAATTCAGTTTTTTTCAGTTTATGCATTGTCTGACAAATGCTTTCATTAGGTTGGCTAGGCCAGGATCACCAGTGAGAAGGACTATGAAAAACTCCACCTGCCCATTAAAGTTTTCTCTATCAACATGGTACGCATGCATGAAACAAAAAAACACAATCTAACCACATGAGGAACTGACCAGACCAAGCATTTATTCCTATTTGTGTAGTGCCCAGCACACCCCCAGCCCAGGCTTTGAATAGTGATTTATGGCCATGGTAATTCAGGTGAGAAATAACCACAGTTAATCTTCTTTCAAAACTTTGGGATAAAGAATATTGAACTTTGTTCACCTGAGGGTAGAATTAAGAGGTGGCTAAGTGTTATGCAAAACATTAGATTGCAGATATCTTTGGAGGTGGTTTCTAGGAATGAGGGGTGTTTCCACTGCCTAACTTAGGTACTGGAGTTAGTCTGCTGTGCACTGCTTATTGCCTCCTGCTGGTAATTACTTTTTGGAAAATGTGTTTGTAGGGACACTCATCTCCTTGTTTAGATAGTTTATTTAGGTGTGTAACTGTCAGATGTCTTTTCATATCTGCCCACAGCTCCTACTTGGCTGTTCTGGTGCATCACCATGATTTGATATATAATGCTACCAGAAGTATTAAGGCCTTTGAGTTTTGGACTAGATATGTAGACAATATTTTCTTAATGCTTCTACCTTTGTAATCTTTCTTTTGAAACAACTCATTTATTCAATTATTTTAAAATTCAACAGCTTCCTACTGAAAAAGAAGGTTCCTTTGTCCTAGGTCTGACCCTGTGTAAGGGTAAGGAAGGAAGAAACCCCCTCCCATCTAGTGGGGTTCTTCCATACCTGTTAGTGTTACTTTCCTTCATTAAAAAAAATAAAAAAAGGAAAGAAAAAAATATATATTAAACTGTAAATCAGCTCTGGAAGAAGGAAAAAGATGTATGAAAATACTTAATGAAAGCTAATCGCTGTATGCTTTATAGGTATAAAGTAAGTCTTAATCATAACCCTGCTAGGTGCTAGCTTTTTGTCTAACAAAAATTAAGTGCTTCAATAATACCAGGCTATTATATTGGTTGTGCTTACACTATGGAATTACTAAAATTAACCAAGAGCTCCATGCCCTCTCTTACATGAGCTGCAAGCTCACTGCTTTTTGTGGTGGATGCGTGTATATGAGTGTAAGCAGGGTATTATAAACTGAAATCAGATTTTATGAGCCCCTACCAACATGAGGACTGACAATACAGTGCCCTTCATTTAAGGAATAGAAAAAATCTAAAACCGCTTTGAAATTTGTAATAGCTGAAAACATCAGCCTGGTTCAGATTCCATGTTTGTGTTTGCCCTTTGACTGATCATTAGATTAGTTTAAATTTGAACCTACAAACATAAAATAATAGCTAACAAGTAACATGTTACACTTTTTCCATAGCAAAATTATGATTAAAGACTCTTCACCTGGGAAAATTCAAATCTTCACCATAAATATAATGGTGCTTCAAAAGGGAACTAATGATATAGTTTATGAATTTTAATTTCTGTTTTAAAAGTCAGCAAATGCACTTTCTATAAATGTAAACCATCTGTTGGCACCTTCTAAAAGACTAGAATTCAGTTCATCCAAGTATGAATTATTTATTTAGGATTTTTTCCCTAAGTAAACTCTAGGTTTCTTTTTTTTTTTTTAACTCTCTCTTCCATAATAAACCATGTTTCTGTGTTATGAGAGGTTTCAAAATCGATGTGTTCATAATGGTGACGTATACAATGTGAAATGTTTTGAATTAGGATTGCATCATAAAGGTAGTAGAGAATAGTTTGTAGCACATTAGATTAAAGTGCTTTTAACAGGTATTTTTGGTTTCAAGTAGCATCAATGTCAGGTAAAGTGTAAGGCAATGGTGGAGTTGCTATTGTAGGTGTATCACAATTCCTTGGAGAGGTATGTTGCTTTCACAGATCTCTACAAGCTAAATGAGAGCTTAAATCTGTGTAGATTTGATTATTAATTTAACAAGAACTTATTAATTTAACAGGAATACACTTCCAATAAGCATCTATATTGGAACAGAGGTATGTTGATGACTCTTTCTTTGGTAGAAATTCAGCACAAAGTGCAGCTCCAGATCCTAAAGAAGCTGTGGCTTGCACTTGCTAGTTTTATGACACTTCCATCTCACATGGTTTATTTATTTATTTTCTGGCAGCTGTTCTTGATGAGATATATTTGGACACTCGGGAGAGGAAGCAGAAACAGATGATCTATCTTGTTGCACTTTGCTAATTAGAACAATTCCCAGTGACCTCCATCTGCATAGTTTCAATTTTGCCTTTGAATCATGAATCAACAAACGTTTTCTCTATTTGATATCCCACTGTTCCTTGATGATGTGAACAAATAGTATGTTAGCCTTGTCTTTCTTTTCTTTTCCAAAAAACCCTGTTTGCTAGGAATTGATGTTTATTGCAGTGCAACCTGCGCTGCAAGTCTCTATTGTAGAGACTTGTTTGGCAGTACTGATGACCACACCATGGAACATTAACCAGTTTTGTCACAGCACCATGGGTGCTAACAGGCAGTCATTTAACTGCTTTAAAAACCATCCTTACTGCACATCTCATTTCCATTAGAGCTTTGTACCTGTCATTCAGTGGCCTGTCATACTCAGTCTCCAACCATTTCCTGTCTTTACTAAAGTCAGTCTCTCTATTGCTCATATTTTTCTGTTCTTTTACTAGATTAATGTGAAGCATTTACTATCCCATAGATGTTTCTGTCACTGCTGTCAATTACAGCATGCAAAGGGATGAGGGATTTTGCTGAAAACACAGATAAGTAAAAATTCATTTTTGGACTGGAAATGTTGCTACTTCATGGCCAGCCTTTCAAAACCTGTGTGCCCTTCAGCTGTGGTTTCTCCATAAATCCTCTTTAAATTAGTGCCAGGAGTTGTCTTCTCATTTCTTACCTGTTTTGTATTTGTGTAAAAGTTGATCGGAGGTGTGATGAGTGGTACCTTTTACTGGTTGTGTATTTTCTCATTGGGTGTGATGAGTTTCCTATGTGTGTGTTGTGATTTCAGGTTCACTTAGAGGAAGCTTGGGAAGTGAGAACTCATAAGTATTTAAGCACTTTGAGACTCATACAGAATCACTATCTGGGACTACCCATTTCTCTCCATTTGTTGGAGAGAGGACCTGGAGTAACTAACTGTTACCTGTCCTTCAGGTGTGACATGAAGGTGTACTTGCTCTTGCCCACCTGCCCCCTCTCCACCCCCCCTACTTCAACAGGTTTTGTTCCCTGAAATTGTGTATATATTTTCCTTTAGATAATTACTCTGAGCTGCTTTTTTCTGAGTTCTTAAAATACTTTCAAAATTATTTTTTCCAACCACATGCATTTGTTAAAATAAAAGCCAGTATGATATCATTTCAATTTCAAACCAGATTCAACCCTCTGTAGATCTTGATTGGGTTAAATAGTTGTCTGTGTCCATAGCTTTAAGAACATTCCCTGCTGTATTATTTTCAATTTATGTTCACTGGATTTGCATAGGTACTAAACATTCTCATAACTATTTGCATCAGTTTCTCAGGTCTAAGACCTCATCAATCAGTTAATGTAATTTAAATGTTGAATAAGCTTTGTAGTTAGAGATCCCTTATTGTCATAAAACCTGAAAATTCATTTCAATATGTATTATGAAAACCATTTAAATAAGATTTTCAATTTTAAAAATAAACTTAAATTATTTTATTATCTTACTGTGTTTTAATAATGTTGAAATCTATTTATGGTATTTATAATGCAATTTTTAAAAACCCAAAACATATAATTGATTGTATTTATTATTTATATTATACAATATATTTGCCAGAATCAAAATAAAATGTTTCAATGTTATTAAAGCAAAATATATCCATTTGTTTCGAACATATTTTGTAAGAATTTTAAGAAAATTTTAATGTTTTTAAGTTTTATTCCAAAAGCAGTGGAAACCTTCTTGCCTACATATTGGAATTGTAAGTTGACTACTAGGTTTTCAGTCTCTTCTCATTTTGGATTTGGACCCAGCACAGGTAAAATTTGCATTTCTTTTAGCTGACATTTATGTGTTTTTTATCTTTGCTAACATGCTTTGAGACCACATTTGCACAGCAGAGCAATCTTTTAGATCAAATAAATGAGAGAATTACCCAAATTCTCTTCTGTTAATTGGTGTGAGTAGTTTTACTTATTTCAGTACAATTGTGCAGTAAGTAACAAAGATGAGCCAGCAAGCTCGGGAAGTAAATAGCTTTTATTTAATCCATTTTCTTTGTTAGTTCATTCTCCTGCCCCTTCCTCTGGAGAAGAAACAAAGCTGGTGGGGAAAGGGATTTGCAATTGGAATGTTAAGGAATCATTCTACATCATATATACAGGAACCACTGGAACAGAACAGAGAGAATCAGCCCACCGCAGGGTTGCATGGTGTCCGTCCAGTTCATGGTTTAGAAGGAGGAGAGCTGCTCCCTCTGCCCCACCGAGTGTGAGCCAGCTCTGCTGAGGCAGCCTGGAGCTGTGTGCTCTGCCAGCCTTGGTGCCCATTTGTCAGAGGAACACATGCCTTCTGCCTTCACCTCTCTGCTTGCCCAGAGATGCTGCTGGCTGCTGCAGGGGGCTGGGGGCCAGCGGAGCCGGAGCCGCGCCGCGGCCGCCCTGGCGGAACCGGGAATGTTTTCTCATGAGAGCTCTGCATACAGTGGCATCTGCTATTATCCTAATCGAGCTTCCACATAAACATAAAGGCAGAGGCAGCTTCCCAGTGCTATAGGCATTTAACTTAAACATTTATCGTTACACTATAGCAACTGTGCGAGGCCAACATCTCTCAGTCTGCTTGGCTCAGTGGCTTGTTTTGTAACACTCTCAGAGCTGCCAGCTCTCAAGACATTTGGTGTTTTTCTTCAGTCCCCAAATCATGGAATCATGTGACAGAGTAAGAATATCTTTCATTTTATTAAAAAAAAAAAAAGGGGGGGGGGGGGGGGGCAAAACAAAAAAATACCTGAAACATGAAAGAATATTTTTAACCTTTCTGAGCCCAAAGAAATGCTTGGAAATACTTCTCTCATCAGGACCTAAACCTGAATAAAAGGACTCTTCTTCCAAGCTGTATGTTTGTGTTCTTAAGAAAGTTCTATTCTGAGGGGGCAGACAGATGATTTCTTGAACAACTGAGGAAGTGTGTTCTGCACTGGAGATAGATTAGGTGTTCTTGGGATGGAGCCAGAAGAGTTTTTCTTTTTCTTTTGTTTATTGAAGAGCTTTCATGTCTTTGGGTATGAGGTCTCCTTAAAATTTACTGTCACTGACATTTCTATTGAATTTAGATAGTCTAACTTCATATTCAAATATTATTATTATTGATCTGGGAAGTCATAATAGCAGTAGTTATATTTTAGGTATTAGCACTCTTCTGAGATCACCAATTACATTTTATGGAGAGTAGTTTTCCTCCATTCTGTTAGTGATGTAAGTTATGAATAGTTATAAGTTATTTCTTAGAAGTTTATTTCTCATTTTAAGATATCAGTGGGTTTGGAGTTCTGGTGAAAGCCTGGCTTATATTGCATAGAATGAAAGCTTTGTAGATTTCTGCCTATTTTGAAAAAAATAACCTACGCCTAAACAGAAATCTTGGATGCAGAAGATTTGAACCTTCGTCCTATGAGGACAGAATCCAACTCCTCAAATGCAGTCAGACATTGCAGCCAATAATCTGTACTGTGGAAGGACAAACATGTAGCCTGAATTCTCTCTTCTCTAACACAGTCTATAGACCACTGCACCATAAAAACCATTTTTTCCAATTGTATTGGCTTAGAGGATTTATTTAGCCTAATATCCAAATCTAAATTACTTGGTAATTTACAGAAATATCATTTTGTAGAAGATGAAGTCAAAATTTGTATCCACCAGAGACTAGTAATAGTAAAGGAAAATTATGTCAGCCTGCAGGCAGGTCATTGACTGAATTAAATAAAATCTATTTAGTTTCTTGCCTACTAAGAATTGGAGAATGTAGATTTACCTCACACTTGGATTTCTTTGGAAATGTGTGGAAATGTACAAATTATAAACATTTAATAATCCACTGCAATTTGTTATATTTTTCTGTCTAGTTATTTTACAGCTGTTGTTAGTTATTGTGCCACACAGTATTTTATTTTTATTTCCTTTCTTTCCTTATTTTTATGTTGCTCTTGAAGAAGAGCATTTGATACTCTTTCTCAAATATATTCTTATGATTTCTCATCCTTTGTGAGTTTTGTGTATGTGCTGCCATGTGGTTGTTTTCTCAGACAATTAGCAAGTTTGTTTTTTTTTTTTTCATTAGCGTTTTCTGAGTCTAAAGAAGTGGCTTATACAATAGGGTGTCCAATTTAACAAATAAATATATGCACACTCAGCTCAATTTTTTTTTTCTAAGAGCATTTTAGCACTGAATAGTGAATTTTTTTAGATGAAAAGCAGAATAACTGCTATGTAATCAAACTATGTTACTTACTCCTTGATCCAGTTCTTCTTTCTCTGAACACCTATGCTGGCTGCCTAACAGAGATGGCCAGAATTCCCACAAGATAAGTGTCAGTACCTGAAAGGGGTTTACTTCCTTACAACAGGCAAATTATGGTTGCCTTATGTGCCTTGAGTTACAAAGTTTCTGTTCTCCCTGAAACTGTAATCATAGCTCAATTAATATTTCTATTTATCTTTCTTATTTGAGTTTCTTTCAGAATCCTCCTTGACTTACTCCTTTGGTAGCATTTTCTGCTGTAGGTTCAAAAGTTTATTTCATAAATTTATTTCATAAGGAAGCTGATGCTTATTAAAATTATTTTGTCTTCTTTTAGTTATCATTGAATGCTTCCATTTTCTTGCATTATAAAACAGTGTATCAGCCTAGTTAGGAAGTTCTGTATTTGGAGGAAAAGCTAAGATGAGAACTGATGATGATAGAGAAAGTAGGACAAAATTATGCTGACATTCATATGAAAAAGATTTACAATAGAGAGGCTGAAGCATCTCTTTTGAACTTAGTGATATTTACATAAACTTCCCTAAAATCATCTTTTTACATAAAACTTTGCAGGTAAAAAGGTAAAAAAGAACAGCATCTATAAGATGATGCTCAAACAATTTGTTGTCCTGTTCGGAGGATCTCTGATTCGTTGCCTTTATTCAGAAAAGCCAGATAGCCTGTAAGGTATTTTATATTCTTTGACATCAGAAATCTGTTATGATTTCTATGTCTTGGATCCCAGGCATTTCTCATTTATCGTGCTTTTGAGCCTAAAACTTTCTGGCTAACAGTTTTGAACATTACTTTTCTCTGTCATTAGCAATAACCTTGCCTAAACTGAAAAAGCTTGGGGTTCAAGCTCCACAGCTCCACTTTATTTTGTGTTCTCATACTCTTTCTTGGCTTGATTGCTTACATAATTTTAAAAGAACTCAGCAAGTTGGAAACAGAAGCTACAAATGCTATATGAAAAGTATGCAGTGGCTGCTGCACCATTTACACTGTAGATGAATAATAGACTAGTATCTAAACTGATGCAAGCCAAAGGTGAATGCAAAATGAATAAGGACATGCAAACAGAATAAAAGATAGGAAAATAAGATTTGGGAATATTTAATCATTTTCTGAGAAAATGCTGTGCCAGTGACATGGCACATCTCTCATCACTGTGGTATAATCAGAATTTCAGGACCTTTCTGCTTTGGGCATATATTTAAAAAAACAAAATAAAATCTACATATGAATCTATATATGCAATTACTGAACTTTTTCAGTGAGGGTTCAAAATTAGCCATTCATCAGATATGTAGTCCTAGGTTATTACTAGACCAAACAAGGTTCTGCTTTGTGAACTCTGACAAATAATAATATTCTCTTCAGACAAAGAAAAATGTCTTACAAGAATCATGTCTGTAGTCAAAGTAAAAACCATTATCTTATGTTTTAATAACTAAAACATTGCTTAATTCAAATTTAGTACCATCACCAAAACATGAAGAAAAACAAAGGGAAGACACAGAAAGAAAAGGCAGGCAAAGGAAAAATACTTACACAGAAAATATGCAGAAAATAGCACTCTGGTGTTGAAGAACTGAGCTGTGTGTTATTTCTACCATGCTAGTTTTGTAACATTGAATTTAAATGAACTGATAGGGCTCACTTGCCATGTTTTGAGTTCCATAGGGTTCAGGAGAGTTTTATCTGTTGACCTGCATACCATTCTGTGACTGTCTCAGGCAGAGGGGATTGAAAGTCATACTAACCCCTAACACAAGGAGCAAGAAGAAATATCTTGCTTTAAGTCATCTCAGTGTAAGGAAAACATGGATTGAATTGCTCGAACTTTTAAGCCCTATGTTCTTTCTTTCAGCTAAAGACTTCCAGGCAGGGAAGGTTCATCTAAGTAGGCACAAAGCATGACAGCAGTAATGTTCCCTCATCAAAAGATATACTGAATATCTGTTCTGAAAAGATATACTGTGTGTCTGTTTTTCATAATCTTCATCTTCTCTCCAGTCTATAGAAACCTGTGCTGTGCTAAATCTGGAATAGTTTGTAGCTCTTTCTGTAAATCACATGAGTAGAGTACTCTACTTTTGCACTGGGAAGGTCTAGAAGCTGATTGATAAATCTACCCTCAGCAATATAATATTCAGCTGTTTTTTTAATAAAGCATAATATTTAATAAATGTGTTTTTCTCTTTTACTCAGAGTAGATTTTTCACCATGTTAAGAAATAAACTCTTTTTTTAAGGAATTGTGTTTTGATGGGCACATTGAGACCTGAACAATTAAAATCCCATTTTAATGATCCTTTACTGTCATCATTAGAACTGGAAAAGCATAGCAGCATTTGCTGTAGTTTTTCCTCATATGTACATTTCAGACTGAAAAGTGCAGTGCACAGTCATTCAGGACCATCACTAAAATTAATGGATTCAGCATATTTGACACCTTAATAATTTTGACACCAAGTTTTTGTAAAATTAGCACCAGTGTAAATTTAATGGGATTGACACTATAAAAGAAAAATAAAACAGGCAGTCTAGAAACATTTCTGTGCAATTTAGGCACATCTCTCATGTTTACTGTCATAAAATTTTATGGCTGCGTAGGGAAGTCAAATTATCTACAGGAAGCTAAAAATTAATAAATACCTCTTTAAGTATGCAAGAATAGATTAGGTCTTTTCAGGAGAGGTGAAAGCAGCATTAGACAAAGGAATCTACACTCACACATGCACATATCCCATTCTGTTCCAGTTTAACCATTGGAGATTTTGCTGTTGCATGAAGTAGGTGCTAAACCAGAACTACAATCTAAATAAATACTTTAGTAATTCAGTTTTATCTTGTTATGGACTTTTTTACTTTTAAGAAGAATACAAAAAGGCAATATGTCTGTGAAGGCTGAGGATGTGGGTCAGTGCTGGACTGGACTCTCCCAGTGCTTCCAGATGGCATAGAGAGAGCAGCAGGAGAACACTTGTAGTCAGCTGGTCACAGTAAACCTCTAGGTCTTCTGGCCTCTTTGTCTCTGTATGAGCTGGGAGAAATTCCTCCGTGGTCTGTCGTATTTCACCATTACATGTGCTTTCAAAGAGATTATACACACTTTTGAGAACTTATGGCATAAATACTACTTGTGTGTCTTTCAATTTACTGCTCGTAGTAACATAGTACTGTTCACAGTAACAGATTCCTGCACAGGATGGCGTGAGATATACAGAGCTTTGTGGCATTTTCAAAAACCATTATCTCAGACCATTTCTACTTGACAGATGACCAGAAGTCATTTTCATAAACCTGGTTTGTTTCCTGTGTTTTAGAGGGCTGGTTACAGCCGTTTGCAAATTTGCGTGAGCACAGTATGTACTTACCTAAACAGAAATGCAAGGACATAATTGTTACTGTGGCTGCTTAATTCAACATTAGAATTTATAAAAATCTTTCTACTCTTTGAATGGGAAATTTGCCCACTTGAGGAGTGGGTTCTGCAAGAACCAGGCTGTCAATTGCTGTGGGTATCTCTTGGTGCTTCTTTGAAGTTCTCCATCTGATTGCATCTTTGCAGCAATCTCTCTGCCTTTTCCTTCCATTTGTCTGGTCATTCTATGCTATCATAGCATATCCCTTGCTGCTTTCATAGCACAACCCTCAGGAATCTTCACAAATTTTCTCAAGGATTTTGGATCACATTGTCTTTGGGATCCCTGTTTTCTCCACAACAAAAATTGGTAGAACTTGGCTTGGTAGCTGACTTAGCCTAGGTGCATGATTCCTATGTGATCATACAAACCATCAGATTAACAGACCGTAGGTAATCTCAGCCTTGTGCTGTCTGCAGGTTTGACATTTATACCTTGGAGATTCCAGAACTTGGATAAACTAAACAGGCTAATACTAAATCTGTTTTCAGGCATGCTGATTTTTATTATCTTGGGTCTGTCCATTAATACAATGACTGAGTTGCCAACTTGGGTAATTTTTGTCAGCTTTCTTAATGGGACAGTATAGAAGTTTTTGAACACACATCCTGCTTCCCATCCCAGTTAGAGCATGCTGCCAATTCAGAGGCATTAGAAGGGAGCAGTAGAATGTCAGCTACCCAACATCCACTGTTTTTTACAGGGGTGAGTTTTGTGCTTTATTTCCTTTCCTGATTACTGATCAGCAGGTATGTGTTTTCTTTCAGTCAGTGGCTTTCCTTTGATTATTTTTCTTAAGCACAAAAAGTATCTCTTGTGATTACAAAGAAAGTACAAAATCGGAATCAGAAATTCCCCAGGTGTCTTATGCTTTCTTAATATTTTCTGGTAATTATAACAACTTTTCTTATTATGGAAATTATACAGCTCTTTTACAGTGGCATAAATATTCTGAAGCATTGTGAAATGAAACAGAAAAGCAAAGTACTGTCACAATATGAACTGTGCAGAGACAGGCAAGGGATACTGTATTCAGAATTTGGCTTTGTGATCTGACTTAGAGAATTTTTCTACTTGAAAGAAAAAAAGGTTTGCATTCTCAAGTTTTTAATATATTTCTTAAACTATTCCCCCAATGTGAGAAAAAAACAAATGGCAAATGGATCTGTTCATAGTAGCTAAGTAATTAGTCTTTCCTGGACGCACCGTTTGACAGTATGATTCGTCTTGTACATTGGAAAAAGAAATTTGCACAGACACATATCCATTGTCTGGAAAGAGCCTGGCTCAATCTTCTTTGTGCCCTCCTTTCAAGTATTTGTATGCATTAACAAGAGCCCCTGGTGCCATCTCTTCCCCAGGCCAGAGAGTCTCTCAGCCGTTTCTCATAGGAGAGATGTTCCAGTAGCTTAATCACCTGGATGGCCCTGCACTGGATTCTCTCCAGTGTGTTCATGTCTCTCTTGCACCAGGAGGAGCCCAGAACTGGACTTGGCACTCCAGGCAACAGCTTCACCAGTGCTGAGTATAGGGGAAGGATCACCTCTCTGCATCTGCTGGCATTATTATGCCTAATGAAGTCTAGGATACCAATGACCATCTTTGCAGCAAGGCCACATTCCTGGCTCATATTTAACTTGGAGTCCCACAGGACTCCCAGGTGCTTTTCTGACAAGCTGCTTCCAGCTGGGTGGGCCCCATATGTACTGGTGCCTGGGGTTGTTCCTTCCCAAGTGCAGGACTATGTACTTTGCCCCAATGAATTTCATGAGGTAATTTCACAGCTCCTCAGCTGTGGTTTATGAAGACTTCTCAGCATCTGAACAAAGGGTTCACATTCTCTCATGGTGTGTCTGAAAGGGGACTTTGCATGGCTATAGACCCATATAGAGATTTCTACTTAGGCTAGCCTAAAAATGATACCTAGGAAGTGGGGAGATGTAAATAGCCTGGTGTTACAGTATTTACAAAGTAAAACTATTATCCTGGAAGTGGCATAGGGACTTTTCTGGAGGCTTTTTCTAAGATGCTAGTTAATCTCAGGAAGTGAACACCATATCCCAAAGTGTTAGTGGCCATAAACTTCTCCTCTAACATGATAGAGTCAACATCCTTGGCTACACTTATGGCTGTAAATTAGAAAGGGAAAAGCATCAAGTCCTGGCACGTGCTTATTACCAAGACTACTGCCTGATGGAAACTAACTTTCCATGGTAATGTCTGGGGGCAGGCCAGGGACTGTTCCCAATAGGCAGTACTGACAAAGCTATACTGTTATTTGAGAAGAGAGATTTAACTGTATGGGAGGAAGCCACTCTGTGCCAGTTTGCCCCAGGGCCAGAAAACCTGACCTTGTTTAGTTTAGCATTACAGACAGAATACTTTGACTGGAAGGCAAGAGGAGGGTAAGACAAAATGCAGAGAGCACAGTTGATCCGTGGGTGTAGCAGGAGGCATCATACTGTGTGTTCTCAACAGAAGGATTGAGATCTACATGTGCAAATTATATTTATTCTCAGATGATCCAGTAATGCACAGATCCAGTCCTTATGATCACTTAAGCTTGGTCTCAGATCCTAGAGGGCATTTCTTAAAAAGATCCTTGCTTAGTTTGGAAAGCCTGAGAACATGAGGATGTCTTCCAGCTTCTTAAAGCAGAAGGGGATCATCTGTTTTGTGTGTACACAGAGAACAGAACAACGAGTAAGGGGCTTAAATTCTGTCAAGAAATTCAGCTAGACTATAAAATCTTTGTAATGGTAATGAGAGCAAGAAGTTAGAATAGGCTGCTCAGGGAGGTGAGGGACGATTTGATTCAGTAAAGCTGTGAGAATGACTGAGTGACAGTGGCTCCTGCAAGTCTTTTATATTGTTTTGTTTGTTTTGTTGTTGTGGGTTTTTTTGGTTTTTTTGTTTGTTTGTTTTTTGTCTGTAGGTCTTTACAAACATCTGTAGCGATAATTTTTAAGATTTGTTATAAAATGTTGATTGCAAGGGAGCATCAAATTCCTCCTGCTGTTGTTGCTTGAAAACTACATCTTAACAGTGCAGTGCCTGCTTCCTGAGGTACAGTTCTGAGAAGCCTCCATCCAGTAACCTCACCATCCAGAAGCTGTGTGAGGAAAAATCTAGTTTTACACCTGGAGTGTATATCCAAGCTTCTCTTTAATACCATGCATCCACAGTGCTCCATTTTAGGCCCTGAGGTTTTCAATATCTATATAAATGACTTGGATGTGGGACTGGAAGAGATACTAAGCAAATTCACAGACAGTACAAAACTAGGATGACCCTAGAGGGCAGGGAGGCCCTGCAGACCTCAGTAATTACAGGGCTTGGTAGTCACCAATGTTATAAAGTTCAACAAGGGAAAGTGCTGGATTCTGCACCTGTCTTGGGCAACCCTGGATGTGCAGACAGACTGGGAATGAGGTGCTGGAAAGCAGCACTGTGGAAAGGGATCTAGAAATCTTTGTCTATGGTGAGTTGAACATGAGCCAGCAGTGCCCTGGCAGCCAGGAGGGCCAGCTGTGTCCTGGGGGGCATCAGGCACAGCATCACCAGCCAGGCAAAGGAGGGATTGTCCCACTCTGCTCTGCACTGGGGCGACCTCACCTTGAGTGCTGGGGTCATTTTCAGGTGCCACAACATAAAAAAGGCATTAAGCTGTTAGAGAGTGCCCAAAGGAAGGCAAAGAAGATGGTGAAGTGCCTGGAGGGGAAGCCACATGCAGAGGGGCTGAGGTCACTTGGTCTGTTCAGCCTGGAGAAGAGCAGGCTGAGGGGAGACCTCACTGCAGTTACAAATTCCTCATGAGGGGAAGAGGAGGGGCAGGCACTGATCTCTTCTCTCTGGTGACCAGTGACAGAACCCAAGGGAATGGCCTGGAGTTGTGTCAGGGGATGTTTGGGTTGGATATTGGAAAAAGGTTCTTCACCCGGAGGGTGGCTGGACACTGGAACAGGCTCCCCAGGGAAGTGATCACTGCACCAAAGCTGACAGAGTCCTGGAAGTGTTTGGACACATTGTGTGACTTTTGGGGCTATCCTGTACTTCTGAGGGCTGGGAGTTGGACTCAAAGACCTTTGTGGGTCCTTCCAGCTCAATCATTCTGTGATTGTGTGATTTCTTTAATAGTTTTTCTTCAATTCTAATTTACTTCCCTCAAGTTGAAACCCTGCATAAGAAAAGTGGCTGATGTCAAGTCAATTTATTGATGAGGGCAGAGAAGAGGAGCAAAACAAAATTTGTGTCATTTATTTTCTACATTTACACATTTCCTGCTCTAATTTAATTCTATTTTTTTTTTTACTGCGGATCACTGATATATCTTTTGATTTTCAAGAGTTATTTTCTGTTTTCTTTAGAAAGTCACAATTCTCATTCAGAGGGCAGGACCTCTCAGGATAGGCATTAGCTATTATAATCTCAGTGTATTTCTGGAAAGTAATTTGTGTTACTGATCATAGCCCAAAAGCAGTTTCCAGAATATTTATATTAGATTTAGTGTCTTTCCATATTAGAGATTTCAGTTTTTGCTAAAAATATAATGAGATTAAAAATTCACTATCATAACAGGCAGGTTCTTATCACTTCTACAACAATCTGTGGTATTAAAATTATAATAGTTGCATTTTGTGAATTAATTCAGCTCATGTGGCAGGGGACAGTGACTGGCTTTGCCAGAGCTCTAGAGCAACAACTTTGCCTTTGTCCTTCAATGTTGTTAGCCTCCTCATTTGCTTCCTTTAAATTGAGGAAATAATCAATAATACCAGCTGCAGCTGTTTCTGTCCCTTTGTCTGCCAGCCAATCAGTTTCAATTGCAAAATCAAAATCACAAAGAAGCCTGCAGTCATGGAATTAGTGAAGCCCAGAGACTTATGACATAATACAGTCTCTAAGCTTTTAAAACTAGAAATTCTGCAATGAGAGCTAGGTAAGTCCTTTTACCTCTCTGCCTTCTTTCTCCCTTCATGCAATTACACATATAGAAGTACACATACCCATATCTACATGGTTTTGCTCTATCAGACTAATGTACATAATATTTGAAAGCTTGTTTGGGTGGATTTTTATGTTTTCTTTTATTGTTTCTTGTTTGTTTCATTTTTTAGAACTTCAAAAAGATATCTGCAGTTGTAGCTGATGTTTAAAGGGGAAACATTTGGATATTGGACTTCCATGAAAACCTCCAAAGCAGAGTTGCATGACAGGATTTGTGTGCTGGACCATTCTAGAATGAAGTCACTGTAACTTAAACCATAAATGCATAAGTGCATCCACCTGTTCTGACACAAATAGTTCTAGGTGTCAAGTTCTATGCCCTCTCTAGTAAATATGCTAACCTGGGAACACTTACTTTCTTTAATACATTCAACTGAATTTTTGAGACTTGGGTTGTTGTTTTTTTTTTTTCTTTCTAGTGTTGTGCTGCTCACTTGGAAGTTGAAACATTATACTTATGAGCATATTCATTAAAAGGACTGCTTCCTGGTTATAATATTAAAAGGTAATACAGGAACAGGTTTTTATAGAGGTTCCCAGACCTGTAGGAGAGGCAAAGAGTAAGCCAGGATTCCCTAGATGTTAAGGTGTGGTTAAGTTCAGCAAACTGAAGAAGTAAATTGATGCTTAGATGTCTTAATTGAAATAGTTTCATGAGAGGGAATGTGCTCATCCTCTATGTGCTCAATATAAATTTTCTTCTATTACATATGTTTCTAAAATCAATTCAGTCTTAATTTTGCCTTCTAAAATTAAACATTTGATCCATAATTAGGGTAGTATTTTAAAGAACACATCAATAGTATCCCAAATCCAAGAAATCCAAATAGCATGCCTTATTGTTTCTCTACTAGATCTCACAGAACAGCTTTTATGGTCATTTATTACATGCTTTTCTGACAGAGAGAACAGTGAAATCTGGGCTAAAGTAGCCCCTCTGAATGTACCCCTATCTCCTGGCAGTGCTCTGTAACAGTACTCAGGAAACTCAGATCTGCACCAGGTGAGAAGCCATGAATCCCACCAGTGCCTGTACAGAGTTAAACCACATGAACTCTAGGGTTTTCTGGATTTTTATTGAGAAGATAGATTTTTATTCATAAATACAGAGATAGAAGATGAAACAGCAATATTCAGCTCTTCTTGAAAATTATTTTCAGACATGTGGAAGTGAAAATACAGTGACTTTTTTCCCCATGTAGATCTAACAGTATTCACAATTGTTATTGCCAAGGACTGTTGCAATTTTTAAACTGTGAGTTTATTTTTGATTGATATTGTTCATACTGAGTTTTAGTGATTTACTCTTTGCTGAAATCTTTGCTTATTCTTACTGCAGCATGGTTTCATATGTTAGAAGCAATCTAAAATCTGATACTATATAAAGGTTTGTGATTTTATTCACCAATGATTCAATTAATCTTTATTCAAATACTGAAGTTGGAAATCATCAATATTAAGGCCAAATAGTTCTGAGTGTTAGTGTTGTGTGAAAAATTACTTAGGAAAAATGTATCTAAGTAGCTACTGTTATTTTTTTTAATTTGAATTGTGTTCCCTTAATATAAATAATTTTTCATGAAGAGGTCTCTTTCTTTGAGGGCATAGGAGGAATGAAAAAATCATTATAAATAAATGATTATAAAATAATATGTTGATAACTTTATAGAAATTATAATAATATGAGAGCTAGAGATTTAAGGGAAATTATTTCAAGTATTAAGTTTCAATAAATGTCAAGAGGAAAAGTTAGCATAACATTTTCAGGAAATATGAGCTACCAAAAATATTTTTGTGTAGCAAAGGTATAAATACAAGCAGTGTGAATCCTGTGAAATAGAAAAATTACATAATCCAGAAATTTGAGGGTTACTGTCACTTGTGTGGTTATCAGTATCTAAGCTCTTTTAGCCTTCTGTAGACTATTTCTTGAGAAATATCATTACACTAACTTATGAATTTATTGTAGGTGGAATTTATCATAGCATACTATAAAAATATTACAGGTACCTTATTCCTGCTGAGTCCATGGACTGTAGGTCTTTTCAGCAAAGTGCTGTGTTCTGTGTGGGGATAGTCTTAGAGAGCAGCAGAGATGCTCTCATCATTGTCAGAGTGCTTTGCTGTGTCCATCACTGATTTTCCTGTTACTTGGTCTGTTGCAGCACTAAGAAACAGGTTCTTTTTCTATTTCCAAACTGGGAATGTGTCTATTACATCGAGTATGATCTTCATTTATGTTACAGATCTTTATCTGTAACACTTTATCACTCTTTTGGAATTTGGCTAATGTTGACGATTTTAAAGTGGTAAAGATAACAACAATGCCATATGTCATTCTTGTTGTTTGGAGGGGATTTTTTTGTTTGTTTGTTGAGTTAAATGCATCTGATTTGTGCAGACATTTCAAAAAGTGATACCATGAAAATGGGTGTTTCATCTTTTTATTTTGAGTAGAACAGAAACTAATAAAAATTATTACCACTGTGGAGCAAATGCACAGTCCCAGACCAAAATGACACATGACCCAGCTGAAGTTTGGTTAGTTGAGCTTACAAAGCAATAGCTGAGTTAAATCTTAGCCAGATCCCTCTTTTAATATATACAGATCCTACACCTAGTGTAGCTGAAATTCTGGGAACCCAAGGTCTTTTAATCCCCCATAACGTTTGTTAAACAACCCCTTGTAAGTTTGATTTTTCCCTGGGGGAGAAGGGGAGGAGGGAAGCACTCGCATATATATGCACAATCTAATTCTACAATTGCAAATGCAAGCTTACTTAAGCAAATCAGGAAGGGAGATCTGGCATGTTGATTATTTTAATTGAATTGTTTCCCCAGATCAGTCAAGAGATCAGAGCTTGTTTATTTCTTTTTCTCAAATGGTTTTCTTTATGCAAGCAAAGTATAAGCATTTATGCTTTTACTTGTCTCTGCCCCTCTTTTACATCACTTTTCTTTGGGAGGGGGGGAAATTTCTCCAGTTCTTTCCCCTGTGAAACTGTATACTGCAAAAGCTTCCTTCAACCAGCTTGCCATCCCTGTAAAATATCTGTTCTCCAAAAGGAGAGGTCTCTACCCTGTAGTTTGGAATATATTGCTGTGGGTCTCATTTATTTTATTTATTTATTTGTTATAGGTATTTTTTGTATGGATTTACACGTGGGTTTTTTTGTCTTAACACATGATGCAGATCAATTTGGAGAGAGAAGAATTTGATACTATCATAGCATGTACTGAGATAGAACTTTATTTCTTATTGGGCCCAAAGCACAGTATTAGAAAACAGTACATATTACACACAGGAGCAGCATAAAATTTGTCATTTCTATGTTACTACTTTGAAATTCAATAAAAAGTGGTTTGCTTCCTACTACCATTAGATACTGGTACTTTACCAATACTTTTCCAGCAGGATCCTTTGTGTCCCTTGGATCAGTATAATTTATTGTTTTCATTCAGTATTTGCTGAAGGTGTGGCTTGTTTCCAGCTTGAAATGCAGTGTTCCTTCAGATCAGTAGACTATTATACTGTTACAGAACAATTCAGTGTTTTCATCACTGTATCACAAGCTCATGATCTAGCTACAGAAATTCCCTAGGCCAAAACATGACATTCAGGAGTTTGAAGGACAAACAACATATTTTAAATCACATCTTACTGCTCAATTTGTAAAAATGTAAACTTTGATAATTTAATTGCATTTAATTTAAGAATGGTTTAATTTTCAAATAAATTTTGATTTTCAAGAAGGTAGGCATAACACTTCACTGTGCATCATGGCAGTTGGTAAGATCAGCAGGAGAAAGTAGTCCAATCAGTTCTGTGGAATCAATTTTAATATCAAAATATTACTATTAATGAATAGATGGATCCCAAGAATCTACAGCTTAACCTGTGATTGAAGTGCCTGAAATCCAGCTAAACCCCAGAGAAAGAGTACTTTTAATTTCTAGTTCTGTGTAAACCTTGCCAGCAATGAAATGCATTAGGCACTGCTCAGTTGCCTGACACTAGCTAGCTGCTTGGTTGGATACTGGTAACAGCTGTGACTTCTAGCATTAGTCTGGGGAAATGGAAGAGTATTTCCTAGCTCAGGCTTTGTTGTGACTCAGTTCAGACAGGGAGATACCCAGGTGACATACTAGTCAGGAGCACAGATAACTTCCTGGTCCTTTACCTTTTCACTATGGACTGCTAGTTTGGGGCCTCATCCTGGAAAGGTATCTGGGTACTCCACTCTCACATGCTGAATCCATGTTGCCTGTTTTCAGGAATAATTTTCTTGCTTTCCTCATAATCCTGGGAAAATTTTTGTTTTTCTTACACATTGATGGGTCTCCAATGTGCTGTGAAAACTGCTAGCCACTCTTCTGTATGGCTTAAACCCTAAGGGTATCCTGCTACTGGGAGCTAAGTAGTCACTACTGCTGCTCTGGCTATGGACCAAGGCTGTCTTTTATTCAGAAAGATAATTTCTTTCCTAATAAAAGACAACCTTGGTCCATCAGTTGTAATATTGTTCACCTTGTAACATGGTTAAAGAATCAGATTCCAAGTGGAAGGGAGTGTTTGACACTTGCTTCTTCCCTATGCAGCAAATGAAGAGAGACTTAAGGGAGTAAGTCTCTCTCAGTGAGACAGGGAACTTGGGTGTGTGTCTGTCAAAGGGTTGGATACATTCAGCTCTTTCCTCCTTCAGTGTCCTCTGAACAGAGGTGCTGGCACTTAGATGCAGTGGATTGCAACCTGTGACCATAGTGAATAAACCAGTAAAAAATTAAAATGTGCTGCATTTTGAAAGGACATACCATGACATTAAGTGAATCATAATGCCAGTATCTCGTAAGCAGTGTTAGTAAGAGGTGGCAGGACATGGAAGACGGCATAGAATGAGTGGTACAATAAAAAAGGCATAACAGATGGTAGTTCTGGTACTAGGAGTACCAACCAGCATGGTTCTCCATGAACTGAGAGAATGAAGGAATTAAGAAATAAGGAAAAAGAGGAAAAGACTAGTAAATACACATTATGGATTTTGCTAATGGGAGATACACACTTTCCAGAAGTGAAAGATGATGGTATAAGGAATGTGAACTAACTAGTAGACTTAAAAACAGATGTGATGTGTGCTGTACCATAGGAGGTGGTCATTGGTATTAAGTGTCTGGATTGGGTGAAGTTGCTTTTACATTCTGAATCTTTATAGCCTGTTTTTTGCAGTGTAAATTATGGCTAAAGTTGCATGTCTGGTACTTAAGAAGGTATTGGTACTCTTTGGTTTATTTCCCTTGAGAGTAATTTGTGGGCCTGAAAGGAGAAGGCAACAGGAGAGCGGTGCTCCAAATTCCTTCATTTGTTGAAAAATGTGGCTCTACCTGCTAAAAAGGAATATCATTTTTCTCTGTTAACCAGGTATCTGTGTCCATTTAGCATGTTTTGGTACTTAATAAGAAGAAGCGGGGAACCTGCAGGTTTTTGGAAATATTCGTTATGATTTGTTTTGAGGGCTTTGCAGGGATTTTTTTCTTCTCCTTCCTCACTCTGTCTTCAGGTTTGTTTCCTTTTTCAGTATGTGAACATAAAAGAAAGAGAGTTAATACTTAATGAAAATAATTTAAAATGAGCAATATTGAAATAAGAGAATACCTAAAGACCCCTAAATATATACATAAATCAGCAGGGACAGATGATGTTCAGTGAAGGGTTCTTAAATAACTGTCAGAATAGATTGTGGATCCACTTGCCATGATTCTGACAAGGCATTAGAACAGGTGATGTACCAGGGGTCTGGAGAAGAGCAAATGGTTTGCCAATTAGTTGTAAACTGGCAGATTGGACCACCTGGTCCAGCTGTATCTGAAATGTACTTCCCATAAAGTTTTCCTCCCAGATCTTTATTCCTAGGCTACTGAGTTCACAGTTTGCAACAAAGAAAAATAACTGAAGGTTTTTATTTAACACAGAAAAGGAAAGAGTACACAAACAAAAACAAGCCCCACAAGCCTCATTTGGTCTTTAAACCTGGTTGTATAGTTGCTATTTGTGAAGCTTGGGCTTTTCAGGTATTTTTCTTTCTCATTTTCAAAGGATCTTTTTATACCTTTTCCAGCTTATTTGTGAGCCTCAGCTGTGCTTTCAGCACAGAATCAATTTAAAGAGATTTAAAAATATAAATGTTTGAAAGGATACTAATATCAAGGATCACTTTTGGCCATCACCCAAAAGTAAAAAAGCTAAATGCCTTCAAATTTTAAATTAAAACTATGGAAAGCATTATTATTACTATTATTGTCAATTTTCAAATTTGTAATTTATTTCCACAAGCAAATGTTAACACACATAATTTCAGGTTTTAAGTTGGAGTATCTTTCTTACACCAAAAGTAGATTTAGGTTGTAATAGTCACAATTTGGTTAAAACTGAGAAGCATAGTTAGATTAAGAAATATTATCAGCTATTTAATGTTAAAATTTTGTAAAGATTACAGTTAAGTGTCTGTCTAATAATTCATAGAGGTTTATTCCCCATGGCTGAGACTGTCTTATATAGTTCTGAAATATATAATTCAGTATAGAGAAGAATTGCATTGGCATGAAAAAAAATTGTATCAAGCCATACACAATCTGTAGACTCATCAGCTTTTGTTGCATGGTATGAAAATAAAAATTCAATATTGGTCTGACATCCTTTCATCTCTATTCAACTATATCTTTTCAAGTGAAAGGCAGAGGTTTTTGTTTATCTGTGAAAGCCAAAAAATATTATGATGAACAACAAAATGGACTTTTTCTTATCATCATCCATACAAGAAACTATGTGGAGAAGTATGTAACTGTTATTTTATATGAGTGCTAATGGAATATAGGGGGCTTTTTTATTTCTGATTTTTTAATTACAGAAGTTGCCATTTTGCATGTTTTTTGTATGGCATCCAGACAGCCTGGATGTCTGAGCAGCTGATGTTTGTAGCAAGAGGAAGAGCAAGGACAGGCATAATTCTGCAACCAGTGTTCACATCGAGTAACATCTGTTCATGTGAATAGTCCTATTGAGCTGCAGGCACACTCACAGGCTCAGAGAAAAGCCATGCTACTGTGTACAAGTGGCTTTATGATGGTCAGCCTAGAAAGAGATCATTGGCATTGTTCAAATGAGCAAGAGCTGGTCGGCTTGAAAAAGATGGGAAGCCGGGATGCCCGATTAATAACTGCGTTTCAGGGCTTTCCGTTTCACTGTGAATTTCCTTCATAACTGTCCTCATTCATGCCTATTAAAACCCCCGTGAATGGAAAAACAGTTTTGAGCAGTAAGCTGGCATTTGCAAGAGGGCTGAGTGACTGACCTGAAGAGAGGAACACTTCTCAAGTTAGCCAAGGAAAACACCAAGTGAATCATCAGTCTGTGCTGGGGTGGAATTTCTGCTGCACTGGGGAGGCAGCACTGCTCAGTGATGGGGCCTGGTATGCACAGTCTCTTTGCCAGACCTCCCCTGGGACTCAGCAGTGCAATGCAAAGTGGGTAGTTTACATCTTAATCTCATAGATTAATAGTAGCAATTATTTCTTTTTTTTTTTTAATTGTCTCCTCCTGCTTATTATTTATGTATATTCCAGTACCTCCTAAGGAGCCTAATCAGATGGTGGAGTTACAGGGAACAAACACAAAAAAAAAAAAAGCAGTCCGTGCCCTGGAGAGCTCGCAGTATGTTCAGTGTTTTGTTGGTGGTCATGACTGATCATTGATTTCACATGTGAAACCATCATATGAAAAATTTTGTGAGAATGTATATAGATTAAGGTTTTCCCATACCCACCATCCAGAAGAATCCAGACATATAGCAACTGTAAATAGTTCTTTTAATTCAATAGGTACAACTGGACCAGGGCTGTAAATGCAAAGTGGTGGCTTTCATACATAGCAGTTGCATGGGTGAGCTGAATGAAATTCAAAATCCCTGACTTTTCTCCCTGTGTTATTGTCACTCTGTGATTAATATATAGACAAAAATAAAATGAAAGTGTATAAGCAGTAATTTCTTACACAACTCATCTGATATTGCATCTGTTTAGGAAGTTAAGATACCAAACACATGGTGGTTATTTTATTCCTGCAGAACTGGCAGGCTTTGGAGCAGATCCCAAGTAAAGATCTATACTTCATATTATTAGCAATAGTCATGACTCCTGTGATACAACATCAAAATGTGGTCCTAGTTTGTGACATACAAAAAGCAATAAGCAGTCTGTCTTAGCCTTTACAGATGAAATACTGTAACAGGAAAATCAGTGTAGTGGGGGTTCAGCAAAATGTATTCTCAGTTTGATAAAGCTTTACTTAAATTTTTAAACAACATCTTTTTCCAATTGAAAGATTAAACATTTAATTGAAAATAAATTAATGTAGCAGGAGTAGATAAACATAAAACTTCTATTAAAAGTTTATTGTACATGCATGTGGAAAATTCTCTAAATTTACTCTGGTTTTATGTTTTGTGTACACTGAACATAAAAAGTTAAAAGAACAATAAAAGCTACAGGGCTAGAACTCAAAATATAGAAAAGGCCAATATTCAGACAGTCTAACCTTAATTCAGTCCTCTTGTGAAGGCCATAGTTTTGTGGACTTCATGTAGTGTACATTTTATTTTCCATAAGTGCCGTAAACTTCAATGTGTATGCTGTACTTTGATGATATAAAGAACTGTTTAAGCACTGGGGATTAGCATTGGCAATGTCGTGTTCTAGAATATTTTGGCAGAAAACATATGATAGAGAAAAAATATCTCAAAACTTAGCCATTAACTCTGTTGTCCCTCACTGCTTTCCTTTTATCTTCCTCTTTGTTTTTCTTTGTTTTTCATGCTATAGCCAAAAGAGCATTGATTAATTTCATTTCATTCTGAGTGGATACTTCTCCCTTTATTCAATAGATTTAGGACCTGGTCCAGTTCTCATTATATCTGAATATGGGTTGAGTCAAACTTTTGTTGAACTTTCTCTATGCTTGCTATTGGGGGAACGCTTGTTTTTGGAGTTTGGTTTTGTTTGATTTTTTTTTTCCTTACATAAATCAGGATGAGGAATCTTGGGTTTTTTTCATATGTTAAACTGTATAAGGATGTTTCTGCTTTTGCTTGTTTATTATTTTGTATATCTGTTGAATTTAACAATATGTTTCTATTAATTAAAATAGAGTACCTGGAATGTTCAATTGGTATTAGGTTTTGCGACAGCTTGGGGATTTTTACAAATTCAAAAATAAATCAAATAAAAATAACACAAGTCCCTGATTTTTAAGCTCAGATTGACTTGGCAGTTCCCTTTATGTTAATTGTATACGTACCAGTTTCCTGCGAGTAGTCAAAACACTAATGTTTTTACTTGTACTTTTAAAGCCTTTTTAAATGAACATTGCCAGAATTTACAAGAAGCAGAAAACTGCCATACTGTTACAGATGTTTCAGCTTCTGCAGTAAGAACTCAAACAAGAGTTTCAAAAACATAGTTATTTTTAGCATTTTGTAACTCTAGTGACCATTATCGAGTAAAGGCTGTGAGAAATTAGATACCTTAAAAGTAGCAAATGGCAGCTTTTACAGTTATTAAATAAAGGTTTGATTCATGTGGATTGATGGCACAATTATAGCATGTTTAACCCAACTCTTGAAATATGATTAACATAAGCTGATATTGTAGTTAAATATTTAGGTGATGCACATGACATTTTTTTTCCTCCTGGATTCCTGATTTTGTTGTCATTTTCTGGAAGAGTCACAATTTGTATCACGCATACCTATAAACCTGGATGAACTCATTTTTTCTTTAATTTCTCCTATTCATATAGGGGAGGATTAAAATTATGCTAAATTTTTCATAAGTCTAATATCAATAAATGAATATTTAATGAAAGACAAAGCAGGCATACAGAATAAACTGGTTTCAACAGCTGTGAACGTGTTTTCATTTAGTTCATGCCATACTTACCTAGGATTCTTGACTCAAAGAAATTAGATTTGTTAAGAAAAAAGGACTATGAGTACTAACGCTTTAAACAGAAGTCTTTTTCTATATAATTCATCAGTTGTGAGATCTTCTTTCACAAACCCTAAAGCATTGTTCCTTTTCATTTTAGTCAGCCAAAGCAGCTGGGTCTTTATAGCTGCAAAATGTTTGCTCATGACCAACTGCTGTTTTGTACACTGCTTTTCATCACTAGCAAATATTTTATTTTTCGCTGTCACTCCATGCTTGTCGTAGCTTGTCGAGGAGCAATGTAGTAACATATATCCAATTAATCAATGACTTCTCTGTCTCTTCTGGCTTGATTCCTCCCACGATGTATGCCTAGGAAGGTGTGCTCTCTGCAAAAGATGCCCCAGAATAGCAAAAAAGTCTGTGTGGATGGAGAAATACATCTGTAGGACTCAATAGGATGATCTCTTCAGATCTTAAAACATTTGTGTAGTAGATTGAAAGTAATTCACTGGCCAAAATTATTCTGAAGACATTTTGAAGTGTGATTGAGATATCTTATGACAGTGACATCTGATCTACTTTTGAAATGGCTCCTGAATACCCACAGCCATTTGGTTTATTATAAGATAACCACGTCAGCCATATGGTTTTTAATCTGCTGCTGCAGATCCATCAGGACCCTCAGGCTGTGATCTCATCCTCAGGGCAATGATTCTGATGAGTCTGTGGTGTTACCCTTGTCTAACAGTACTAGCAATAATAATGATAATAATGTATACAAGAAATACAAATCAAACATATGGACATATGCATCTGATACTTTGTGACTGTGGAAGCTCATCAGGCTCATGACAGTCTAACACTAAATGCGAGACTGCTCGGGAACTGCAGGTCCTCTAAGCAGACAGAAAGTCACAGCACAGCATCAGAGCTCAGAAAGGCAATAAAGTGAGTTTTGCTAATGTATAATAGTACTTATTTATGAAAGATATTTTAAAGCAACCATCCAATTATTTCATTTATTTAGAATTGCAACATGCTTTTGCCAGATGGTGTTTCATATCAGGTCAAAAAATAATGAAGGAATTTGGCATTAGAACTGAAGTAACAAGAAAAGATGAGTGACTAGGGATTGCAAATTTGTTACAGCTTTTTGGTTTTGGGGGTTTTTTTTCCCATCAAGGTTTTGTAATTTTTTTTTTGCTTCTCTTCCCTGTGGATTTATTTGTATTTATTGCATTTTAGTCACACCTTATTAGAAGTTAGGAAAGATAATTTACAATGTGGTGAAACAAACTCCCAATTCCCAGGGAAGTGTAGACTTAAATAATTTGTCCTTTCCCTTTTTAGATTATTTATTAGACATGTTCAAGGGGTTTTAACAGTGGCTGGGGATGGAAGGAGGTGATTTGAAATTGCCAGGAGAAAGAAACAGTTTTTTGAAGAAATTCCTTAAAAGCTCATTATATCCCGTTTTACTATCGACGATGTTTTGTTCCTGTCTTGACTGGGAATGTAGGGATTGTTATGCTGGACAAATAAAACATGGAGAGCTGTGGTTCAGACTCATTAACAGTGCACCAACATGAGTAGATTCTTCAGAATACAAGCACTATTCTAATATTTCCCTTTTTCTTTCCCTTTCCTCCCCTCCCCCCCTACAAGCCGTTCTTGGGAAGAGTTTCAAATTTTGTTGGTGTCATGGTAATGGTGAATGGGCTGTTGACTTACACCTGAACTAACATTACCACTGATAGTTTTTATAGGTTTTCAGGTTTAAACAACAATTGATTATTGAAATCTTTGCCTAATTAAGAAGTAAATGATTGAGCCTGAGCCACTTAATACAGTAGGTCATGGTCTCAATGGACTCTGTTGGAATCTCAAATATTTCAAGGATTATTAGATTTGGACTTCAATGAATACATCACAAGTAACAAGTTTTGCACTTCCTACCAGTCATTTCAATCAGCTGTCTCATTTGTTCATTTAAAGTCTTCTACCAAATATTATCAATATTTCTATGAATCAGGTATGTCACTTGAACTTGAAATAAAAATTTTCATACTATTGTGAGAATTGGCTTTAAAAAGTGACTTTACATGAAAATCTAGAATTTCTCAGAAGAATGGACATTAAAACATGAAATTTCAATCCTGCTTTAGTATTTTAGAAAGGAAAAGCTTTTTCTACAGGCATTTTTTTATCAACTTTGAATAGATCAAAAATGCAGTTCTTCCTTAATAGTTCTTTCTTTCCCGGGGAAAAATGCTCATTTTCCTCAACTATACATTTAGAAATTGCTAGTGACTCTGGTGTTATACTTCTATGTAAAGGAAGACGAAACAAAAAAAAAAAAAGGTCTATGGCTAAGATCCAGAAATTGAAGGACTGAAACCTGTCTTTTGCTATGCTAGAATCTAAAGCCAGATGTATAATATAAATACTCCAGTGGATATGGAGGGGGGAAAAAAGAGATAATCTCATATATACAGATGCTAACAGTCAAAATCACTCAAGCTGTACTGAAATGTCCTTTGCACCTGGCACTGGAGGTGTTAGCCATGCCAGTTCAGTTCCCCAACACAGATGTTCTTGTTGTACCACTTCTTATGTGTAACATTTAGGATTCTGTTTAGCTCGGCATAGCACACATAAATACTGTGCTCCAAAGGCCACCCATTTATTAGTGCACCTGCACCTTCTGCTTCCTTTAATTCCCCCAGTATGTTGAATCCCCCTTGTGCTGCTGACCCTAGTGCAAAGTAGTGTTATGGAAAAGAAACTGAAGCTAACAACACAATGCATGAATTATAATAATGTGTGATTGCTTTTGAAAAATATTTTTCATCATATTATACATGTAAGCCTGAATTTTCAGATGCTGGAAATATGTAAATGTAAACAACTTGCTTGTTGTACACAGCCTTATTTATATTGCTTTATAATTAGTATTCTGAAAGCATGTACCATAAAGTAGTTACCATAGCAATAGGTCTGTACAAACAGAGCACCTAACAGTCATGCTTGAAACATGCATGTGGTCCTTTGGATACTAGTGAGTATTCACATGCTCAAATGGTTTGTTGGGCAGACACCAACATTAAGGTTCTTTAAAAATGTGTCTCAGAGACAACGCTGATCTCCTTATCTGTTTCTCATGTACTTTCTCTTATCCCTCATCATTCGGAAAAAAAGTAAGAGTGAAAAAAGACAATTATTTTGTTAATTTTGTTAGTTTTATAGGTCTTCTATTTTGCATTACAGTTCTTGAAAATAGATTTTCCTTACCTTTCTAATCCCACTAAAGACAAATTCAGTAAGGCTCCACATTTCAGTAGAGCTTTTCAGCAAAGGATTGAGGGAGGAGTTAGCTCTGGGCAAGGACTTTGCTTCTGTATTTCTCAGATACCTGAAACATCATGAGTGGCGCTACAACTAAAAAGTGTGTGCTCAGATCGTTTTTTAGTGAAACATTGTGGCTTTCCATTTGTGACAGAATATTTTTTTTTTTAAATATAACCAGACTCAATTTTGCTTGTAAGTAGTCTTCTCTTGTTCAGAATGAAATAAAGTTGGGGTTTTTTTTCAAGAGATACTGTTCAGGACTAGATTACTAAAAATAACTTGGGTCTTGCTACTGTGATACTTGTGGCTGACTTTGGTCTTTTTGTTGTTGAGAAGAAATTTGGAACTGTTCTGTACTTGATCATGGTTATGGAAATACCTTTTCTTCCTATGTGTGTTGTAAATAACTGTTGAGAAAAGATATTGAAAAATAGCTATATGTCAGGCATTAATACTTAAAATATTGCAAGGTATAGTTTATTTTTGCTTTCTTTGTGGTCCTTTGAATTGTCATTCCTTGTAAAGCACATCAAAGATGTTTTCTTGCGGCACTATTAGAGGTAATTTCCCATTTGCTTTCTGCAATAGCAAAGGTTTCAGTGTATCCCAGATATGTCTTATTGTAAACCAGTAACAGTATAAAAAATACTCAATATTTAGTAATGTGTGTAGTTCAGATAGGAAAAAAAATAATGGTAGTTCTCTGTGTGTAGGTAGGTTAGATAGCAGAGACCAGATCCTACAGTGACAACTAATGAGAACAGAACAAATGCAAGGAAAAGCCCTAGGAAAATCTGCTCACATAATTGGAGCTTAGTCCTGGAGCTATCAAGCAAACTTGTTGCCCATCAAACAATAAGTAGAGGGTGCATCACTTCTTCAGGCCTTGACCTCTACAAAGAAGCCAACACATGGTAATTTTGAGTGGTAGATTTAGCAAAACTCCTAAATTGTCCAAGTGTGCTAACTTGTCTCCCAAAATTCCTGTTGGTGACAAGAGAGAAAAATAGGCTTCTCCAGAAAACCAGACCTCTTAAACTCTTTCTTTGAGTCAGGAGAAAACTAAGGCTTTCTTCAGTTCTCCATATATAACTTCTTTGCACCATTAGAGTTCCTCTCAAGATACCATCCTTTCATCTGCTTCTTCTGTTGCTCCTTTGTCAGGCTTGTCAGCCCATTGGGAATGTGCTGGAGATGCTAGGTCACCTCTGACAGCACCAAATGCTTTTAGTTTGGTGGGAAACTAAATCAGAGCTTCTTTAACTTTGCAGGCTGCAGGAAGTTTGGGAAGATTGTCTGATTGACAAAAGTGTTACAAATGCCTGCCCCAGGGTTCACTGGATTTGACTTCAGTTGTCTGATGCTCCTTCTGTACAAAGAGAGGGTCTGAACAATGTATTTAAATTGAAACTGCAATCCAAAGTATGATTGTGGTATTTATTCAATTAAAATAACCCAGGTACTGAGAGGGAGGGCAAAGAAACTTAGGAGGCAAACCTACCACCAAAAAGTTGGAGTCTCAGCAAGCTCAAAAGACTATATTTATGCCTTCACTCCTGTGATTTCTTTCCTTAGTACCTATCCAAACAACCTCCTTGGATATCTTTACCATGTTGAAGGCTCTTCCCCAGGTGCAATAGAAATACATAACTTTAAATGTTTTAAGGCAGATATTTTACCCCATCATAAATGATGAGAAGTAATCTATGAGATATCTCATTGAGGTTCAGAATACTTTCCTGAGTTAGGTTCTTGGTTAATAGGTAAACAATGCTGTTGCTAAAACTGGTATCTACTCTGCATAGTGTGATCTCCAAACACCATGGAAAACAAACATGGTAGAGGAAGAAAATGGAATTGTTTCTCATGAAGAACAAGAGAAACGAAGATCATCTTTGGGGTTTTCTGAACTCCAGGACCAAAGACTCTACCACCTTAACCAAAAGTAGTTTTCATACTCACTTAAATGGAGTGAACATTTCTTGCTGGCAGATGACTAAAAAAATCTTTGGTTGATAAATATAGGGATAATGCCATTAATACAGTTTGTAACCTGCAGAAAGGAAACATTTATCCCCTGTTAGTACTAGTTCTCCTAGAAACGTACAAATCAAAGCTGGTTTTCATGGATCATATTTCTACATTTCCATAAATATTACTGTATTTTTCTTTTCTAGTCTTTGGCATTTTTATAGGCTAATCAAATATCCAGTATTACTAGGAGCCATTTAAAGTGAGTGCCAGAACTACTAAGGAGCAATTTGAGAATTAGATCTATTTTTGTTAGTTGAAATGATCTTGCTCATATTGTATCGTACCTGATGCTCAGTAATACGATAGTACCAATACAAATAGGAAGATATCCGGTTTGAAGTTCTTAAATATCTATTAAAAGTGGTGAGCAGTCCAAGCACATTAAAATTCCATTTTCCCCCATACAAGTGTTTGCTGCAGATGACCCCCACTGATCTTAAATATATTTCTGTATCTGTAACTGAATAGAGGTTTTCCGTACAGCATGTTCTAATGGTACTCTGGCCTTTAGCCAACAAGGCACTGAATAAGGCTATTTTTAAAATACAGAAACTGGGAACAGCTGCAGCAATCAAATTTGATAAAAACAGAGAGGAACTTTGCTTTTTATTTTTTTCTTTACGGTTTGTCCAAGTTTAGACTCCTTTCATAGAACAGCTTTTGTTCTCTTGGATGAAGGGGGTATAAGAGTAACACAGTGAAATCCTTTTGAACAAATAACTTTTAAAAGAATGCAGATTAAAATAATGGGGAGGTTTTTGGTGTGACAGCATGTTCAGTGTAATTGTACCTCAAACTATTAAAAACATAAATCCATTTAAAAAAATACATTTTGTCTGCCAACCTTTACCATAAAATACTTATACATAATGATCTCCCAAACTGGAAGATGAGATCCCTTGTTTCAAATTTTGAACAGTTGAACACTGAGATTTGAGAATAGTTTCTGAGTGGAAGTGATTTTATTTGAATGCTCTGGGGTGGATTGTTTTGGGGTTTTGGTTGTTGGATTTTTTTTCCCTTCTTTTACCATTAATCAGAAGAGTTTCTATGAAGAACTCTTCTCTCCTTCCCCCTACTAAGCTGGAAAAAAAAAATTCACTTTAGGGAAAGTTTTACAAAGGTCTTCTGTTCACATTAAAAAGTTTCATAAAATATTTAATTGTAAGGGCTGATTCTTCCTTGTTTGTCCTTCTATTTTTTGGGGGAGAAACTTGTCATTCTGTGATTAATGAGAATTGGGAGATGATTGTGTACACAGAAAAAAATCCATTACACAGTAGTAGGCTGAGCTGTGTCTGTTAAATGATTCCATCTGAAGATAGAGCCTGTGTGCTAGACTGGTGCAAGATAAGATACTGGGTGAAATTCGAGTTCCACTGAAATCAGTAAGAATTATGCTGCTAAATTCAGCAGAGAGAGGATTTTATCGATTGCATTCATTTTAAGTGACAAAACTAGCACTTTTGCATCTTATCCCATTATCCCATTAGGGCTATTAAGTGTACCATCAATTCTGATGGTGGAGCAAAATTCTACTGAATTTCTCACACACGCTTAAATGTAGGTAATATATATCATTTGTGTATGTCCACAGAGGTATAAAATATGTTTGCTTTTTTTTGTGTTTTTATGTACACGAAATATCTGCCTAATTTATTATCACCATATCTGAGTATCTCTCAGGGTGAGAATTACATCAGTGATATATCTTCCTTCACACTAAGAGGAAGGTTTAGCTTGTTTTGTTTTGTTTTAATATTAGGAAAACAAAATATGAAGACAAGAATAAAAGCTAGAGAATCAATACTGGTGTGAAAGAGATGTATGGATCCACCTGAGGTTTTAATGTTTACAAGCAAACTCAGCAACACAAAATACCCAAAACAGGGTCACATATCATAGATATAGGGCTTGATATGTATCCTTGAAGTCAATATTAAGTGAGAAAACAGACTTTTGACAATAGAATGTTAAAATTCAGGATTTGCTGAATTATTTTCTGTGTCTGCTCCAAACTTCACATGTGATCTTGGCCAGGTCAGTTCTGAAAACTCTTGTGCTTAACTTTATGTGGTAGAAATAATATTATGACTCTTCTGGGTCTACACACATTATATTCAGCTGAATATGTGAACAAATACTTTCCAGGACCTAAACAAGTCTGTGTACACTTTTCACTGTGTAAAATGGATATAATAATATTATTTTTCCCCAATGCTTTGTCTATTTTATTTGTCTATAAATTCTTGGATAGGAGAGCTGTCTTTTGTATATGTCTGCAAATCAGTAACAAAACAGAACATTGACATCATCTGGGCCTTGAGATACCACTCTGATATAAACAATTACAATGTTGAGGCAAATGTTACTTCAGGTAGCTTCTCTAAAGGAAGGCATAACAAAACCCAGGATGTACAGATTGCACAGGATTTACTAATTTTTCGTAACCAGGAATTTAGAAAAAGGTATTCATTTGAAATCAGGAAAATATTATGACAGTAAACACATTTCTAGCATTTTTTTACAACAGTCCCTATCACTGCATATGGAAGCGACCTCACATTCCTGCATAATGGGTAACTGGAGATTTAATACATGCTGTGTTCTAGGAAGATACTGAAGCATTCATGTGGTGCAGAGCACTGAGCTTGGGAGTTTTTCAAGGATCCTCTGGCATCACACCAGCTTTCAAATTCTTATCCAGTATTTTAACTGGAACCTAAAAATTTCCAGAGTGATGATTACTAGGGTTTGATTACATTTAGTAAGCTATGGAGCCCCTTCTCTTCGAAGACAAACTGCTGCCAGAAACAGATTTACCACTGACCAACAGTGTTTTTATGCAAATGTGCCTGAGTGAGTGCAGTAACCCCAAGTTATAATAGAGTCATTCAATCTCTTGCCAGGACAGCAATATTTATATATTGCAAAGATAGATTGGATATCAAAACCAGTTCCATTACAGAGGGAAACTTCTCTATGTAAATCAGTTTTTCTAATCACACCATGTTTCTTCCCACCCACCCCCTACCCCATTTTGCTTTCCTTGCTTTATCTTCACAGATGAATTCCAAATGTGTTTTTCTCTTGTGTGTTCACTCTGAATATTGAAGCATTCAGCTAATGCCAAGATAATGGATAACGTAAACTCATTACGAAACTTTAAAGTCTCCAAGTGTGTTTCTTCGTGCCTTGGGAAGGGCTGTAAAGGGCTTATAGTCACATACAATGTTTTGTCTGTCACTTGTGCAAGTTTCTGTTTGAACTTCTCTTCTGCTGCTGCCTGATGGGAAGAAATGGGCAGTCAGCTCCCTAGTGACTTTATCTCCCCATCAGGAATGAGTGCAAGGGGTCAGATGCCCCTCTGCATGCTAGTCACTCTGCTGACAGCAGTGCTCCCCTGGGAGAGCTGGCTTTGTTTACTGACAGGGCTAATATGAGGAGACACGTGAAGTACTTTGGTTTGTGGAAGAGGCAGAAGAGACATGGTGCTGTGAAAACATTCCCACACACTCTAATGGCTCATTCACATAGAAAACAAGCCAGTGCCTTCAGCTCTTTCACAGAGCTCAAAGTAGAACAAACGGACTGGGGAACCCCAAGGCACCAGTCAGAAAACACTTTCCTAATGGACTGAGATGCTCTCTGTGATAGCTTACCTATGAGACCTCAGCTCTCCTTTAGGCAACTAAATGAACTGGTTAGAAAGAAAAACTCCTCAATATCTGATAGTTGCTTTTGTTCGCTGTTAGCTGTGGAATTTTTCTTGAAAATCTAACCTCTAGTTTCCTAAACCTAAATTTTCTAAAACTAGTGAAACATGCTTTGGAGAATTTTATTATTACAATCACCAATTATTTCTCTTTAGAATAAAATCTTTAGGATGCAGAAGAAACACAAGAAAGAAATGTGTCCCTAAAAAGAGAAACATGTTTTGCTTTATACCTGGTAGAGACACAGATACACAACTTAAGAATATAATTTGGGGATTGAAAAGAATGACTTTCACGATGAGATCTCAAACACGATAGGGATACATGTCACAGAAAAGTCCACATTATAAACTGTTTTAAGTGAAAAATTATGTTTAGTGAGTGGCAGCATTCGTTATTCTCCACTACAGTTTATAAGATGCATAAGAAGTCAGCAAGAATAGTGATACTAGATCAACCCACAAGTTCATGTAGCTTAGTATCTGACCTCTAACACCAACCTGCATTAGAAATAAATTATAAGAGAGCAAACTTACAGTGATTCTTTTCTGTTAAGATATCCTACTGAATATGTATCATTTTTTATTTAGGTAATTTCAGTTTAGTGTGGCCTCATGGCATAGCAAGATACTATGAAAAAAGGATTTCCTGCTTGTCTAGAAGTACTATGAAACTCCTTGGTTCTTGCATTTGAGAAATACTGAATTACATTACTGTCTTCACCTACTCCATTGCACTTAGTATTTTGCCATCTTTCCTCCATACATCTCCTTACTTCCTGAAGGCTACTAGTCTAGTTTATTTTCATACAGAAGTTGTTCCATATTTGTTACCACATTTGTTCATCTGTCATTTCCAGTTACTTTTCTTCCTCTGCATTGCTGAGTGAACTGGAACTACAAATTCCATACCTTATGGATTGCATACAGTTGCAGTATTTGATGATCATAAATTGAGCATTGAGCTGATATTTTCATAGAACTTGCCACAGTAACTCCACAATGTTCATTCCAGCATGACAGTGTCAATTATAGTCCAGCAGAATAAGCATATACACATGGAGACACACCCACCATATTTATTTTCAAATGTTATATATATATGTATATAACAGTCTACATATCTGTAGTGAGTGCTCTTTCTCCTCATGGACATTAAGCTGCATATATTGAACTTTCTGCCATTGTAAAGCCCCATCACTCAGTATTGTAAAATTCCTAAACTTTTTTTATAATTGGGTTTTGTTTTTCCTTTGTTGAATCTTCATTACTCACTGTCTGCTTCTATTTCCAGATTATTTAGGGGTGTATGTTGAGCAGTACAGAGGCCTGCACTGATCTTTCTGAAAAATCAGTGATAAAATTCCACCAGGATGAAGAATGACTTCCCCTTTCCTATCTGTTAATTTAATAGAAGATCAGATCTCCTTTAACAGAGCTTACTTAGTCTCTTTCAAAGTCTTTGGTGGAGACCTTTTAAGAAGAAATAACATCCCATTGTTTATGTCTTGACCCTTTATATTTAACCAATGTACCTATAGCCATGTAACATCCTTGAAGAGTGGGACTAAAATAGACACACTCCCTTTTCCACTTTTCACTCGAGTTCTTATCAATGTCAATATATCTCAAGGATTTGTTGAAATGGATATGACTATGCAAAAGCATCAGGTCAAATATATCAGCAAGGTCAGGAGTGTGTACTAATGCAGTCAATAATTGCATGTTACATTTGCTTTAGTTTTTACTGCTTCTGAAGGAAAGTTATGTCTAATTTAAGCCTGATTCTAAAAATATTCATATTTGGCCTAAAATAACTTCACTTTGGGAATGTGCCACTGCAAATGTGAAGTTTTTGAAAGGGCTTCACTTTTTTGGTATATGAGAGTATTGTTCAGTTCCATGTTCCAATGTTTAATATACCACATTTAATGAGAAGTACAGTATAGATCAAAGGGCAGGATTTGGCCCTTAGTTACCCTGCTGCTACTGGCACTAATCTCACAGCTCCTGAAAAATTATGCATCAAATATATATCCCTGAAAATGTCACTATTCTGAATATTGCACATATTGCCTGAGCTGTCAGAAATAAAAATCTGTTCTTAATTATTCTTCCATTTAAAAAAATAATAATTTTCTAATGGCCCAGTGAATAGGAATTTGATGTTTTCTTTGGCTAAACATTTTAATGATTTAGTATATCTAAAAAGTTCTATGTGCCTTTATAATATATAATTTTTTTGAAAATGAGTAGTTCTTTCCCAGTTAAGTCTCTGTGGCTACCAAGAAAAGCAGCATTTGTTTAAATCTCACTTAAGTTTAAATGTTAGTTACTTATGGAAAACATTTTAAGAAAAAAAAAATGCAATGGAAAGCCAGACATACAAAATTGGGCTTAAATGTGTTTCACGGATGCAAGCTATAAAAATATATAGCTAGAATTAATTATATTGTACATTTTAAACTTTTGACCATCTTATTGTTTTCCCTTAATGGGCAAGAATATTGTGTATTTTTTTCTTCATTAATATTATATGGAACTGATTTCACTCAGATGAGAAAATGAATAAAGCAGAAAATATTAAGAAAGTATAAGAAGAAAAAGGAAGGCTTTGGATAGTATCAGATTTTCTGCTGGAAACAGAATAATCCAGATCATAAATCCTATTTGCTTTTAATATATTTTTTCCCTCATCACAGTACTTCTTTCAGTTAATTACCTTCATTTGAAGCCCAAAGAAGTGAACAGAAAAGACTCCCGTTGAAACTTTGGAATAGCCTCATAGATAGGATTTTTATCATGAAATTTTACCTTCATTAAGGGTTGAGGGGTTTAAAATACACAGAGTAATGTGGTCTCTTTTCTTTGGTTTTTTTCAGTATGATGATAGACTCTAACATTTTATCTCAATGCTTTGCTTCACTGAACAATGTACCTTTTGGAAACATTGATGTTAACTGCCAATTTATAAAATACACATACAGCTAGAAAAGAAATGTTTCTTTTTCTTGTCCTTTTGGTCTTGGCACCATGTATTTATGCAGGAGAATATAAAACATTTCATGCAAAACACCCTAGTTGATTCTGGATAATATTTCATTACCTTGCTTGGTTGCTTCTCAAAGCAGACTGCTTATTACTATTTAGGTGTCTGCACCTGAAATTCTACACAAAATTTTTCCTTACTCCTTGAAGTCAAATAAACTAATACTTATTTAAATATTTTCTGAAGTCTAATGCCAAAGTACTATTTAGTCAAAAAGAAGTGTGAAATAAAAAAATGTATAACTGAGTGCAAACAAGCATGACAAAGTTGGAAGGCTAGATGGAGAGTTAAGGTGTTTTTTCTTCCTTTTTGCATTGCATCTGTGTACTAATTAAGACACTGATCCAATGCAAACAAAATAACATCTCATAATAATCATGCACATAAAGGCTGCATTAGAGTTGTACACATTGTCTGGAAAGTACTGTGTCGAAGAGGATCCAATAAGGTCTGAAGTACTGACTTTTTCTTTGTGGATTTTAAATATCTGTTGAAAAAAATAAAAAGCATAAATTTCTGCACTGTAAACATCTCATTCTTTGTGTGTCAGGTAGCCAAGATGAAGGAATGTCTTCTATTTTCCCATATAATGAAATTATTTCTTTAGTCTTCATGTATTAAAATAAACCATGGATATAATTATTCTATTTCAGAATAATTTTGTTTAGGATATTGTAGAATTGTGTGACAGTAGGGCCCAGTTGTGTCCAACTTAAAGCTGTGATTCTCCTTAAGAATAGTCCTTTTTACCAGTTCTGTTCTCCACATCTTTTATTGTCTGCTTGTCTTCTGACAGTTCTCGTTGGTCAATATGACTGCGTTCAAAATGCTGTCAAGACAAAATGTGGATTTTTTTCAACTTTTGCAGATCTGAGTGACCAGCTTATGGAAGTGGTGGGTCTGGAAGGAGCCATGGAGATGGGACAGATATACACAGGTCTGAAAAGTGCTGGAAGACGGCTTGCCCAGTGCTCATCTGTTGTCATCAGGTATCAGCAGCTTTAATTTACACTGCAATGTTGTAGTGAAACTGAAGAGTTTTATGTATTGAATTTCTTCTGTAGTTTTGCAGTCAAAATTATAATTATTATTTCTTGTGAAAGTATCATTTTTTTATATGAAATGAATCTATTCCACCCATATTCTATGCCCATACATCTTCCTTTCTTTAAATGTGTCAAAAATCTAAAAAGAGGGTGTTTACATTCAATCTTCCAATGTTGTGTTCAAGTGCCATTTTGTCCAATGAAGAAGTATTGTCAGGCATTTGGAGCAGAAGGAATAAGGCATGAACATCTTGGGGTTTATTGTTGACATACACTCTATGCAATTTCAAGCCAAAAGTAATTTAGCATTACTTTGTCACATTTTAACCCATTTATAATGCATACCACGCCAGGGAATAGTAGTGTGTAATTAGTAATTGTAAAACACTTTTTGATCTGTGGAAGTCAAAGTGCTCTGGTTTTAATTTATTTGTTATTTACTGAATTCTGACAAGCCACTATTATTAAATCTGTTGGTATGTGTGAGCCGATGATGGTGGAGTACTCTAATTTCATTGTGTTTTATCATTTCTAAGATAAGAACATTCACAATAGGGTAAACTTGAATTAGAACACAAGGAAAAAGTAATTATTCTATCTTTAGGATTAAATAAGGACTGAAAAAGAATTGACCATTTCTTTTTCAGTGAAGAATTCCTCAGGAAGAATTTTCCAAAACTTATTAAACCCATAAGATCTACAATTATGAGTCTAAAACAGAAGAGCAACAATAAAAAATAAATAGGAACCCTTCCTGAACTATAAACTGAGAGCTCAATAAACATTCTTCCCTTCCTTCATTTATGGCCAAAGGTGATAGTAGATAATTCCATGAAATGTTAGTTTTTTTTCAAAAAACATCCAAACCAGAATTTCCATTGACCAATATGAGTCACTAATTTTTCTATTAGTAGATTTATCCACTCCACGCTATTTCTAATAGTCTTGTGTGCAAACTATTATTATACAAAAATACAGGGTTGGAAAAGACCATAAATGTAGTAATTTTTTTTTTTTCTGTTCTCATTTGGCTACACTTTTCTTAATGTGACATCCTGAACTAGAGAGGGAATACTGTCTGTATCTTTCTGTTGAAGTCAGCACCCCTTTGCTAACAATTTAAATTTATAACATGACATGTTAAACACTCTGAATATTGTGCAAACTTCATTCTCTGTGAGTGTCCTGTCTAACTCAGACACAGTGATTCTAGTAAGTTGTGATGATAGACCTAAAATTTGTTTCTTATTTCCTTTATAGTAGAATAATATATATACTATATACTAGTGCAATCTAAATTATTTAAAAAATAGCACAAATTTGTTTGTCTTTTCCATTAGTAAGGTTTGTTCCTGAAGTTATTGGGTCATTCACTCATTATTTCACAAATTACAGACTCTTCTTCCATGAAGGAGTAGTGTATTACTAGCAAAGTACATTAATATTTGCCATGTTTTTGCTTTGTGTGTTGAAAATCAGACTAAGCTTTTTAAGTTGACTATGTTACATTTGTAAGCATATTGACTCATACTGGAAATTTCATAGGAGTTTAGGGGTGAATCATGGTTGTATCACATATATGCCTTTTTAATAAGTACATTTATCAATTTTTTCTAGTTTCTTATATTATGAAATTTGTACCTTTAGGACCAGCAAGTCTCTGCCTATGCAGATAGATGGAGAGCCTTGGATGCAAACTCCTTGCACGGTAAGTGCAACTGATTATATTTCTTTCTCTTCTTTTTCAATGGTAGAAATATTTCTCTTTTGTTTAGAAGACAACCATTTTCATCAGTATTAACTCAATTGACTTAAATAACATCTTCACAATCTGTTTTTATGTACTTCAGTGCCCCCTGCGTTTTCTATTTATCATTCTAAATTCAAACACAGGTTAGAATAGAAAAAAAAGACATCTATTTCAGAAGTTTGCAAAATACTTGAAGAGTGCAGTCTCAGTATCTCATTTACCCAAAATGACCATTTATTTATGATGGTGTATCAGATTTGGGGTCTCTCTTGCTGAGGAAAATTCAGTCTTTGTTTTGATGCTAAAATGTATAAAGTAGCTAATATTAGTCTTAAAAATTTAGAAAGAGTTTCTATTGTGGTTTTGATAGTTCATATCGAGAAAGTTTTAATTAAAGCTGAAGTCTTTACTGTTCTGCTTGAATTATACAATAGTACTAATATTTTTTTTTTAAGTCCTTACAGTTTAAGGGTTAAATAAAGGAAATTAATTAGTTTCTTGTTTCAGTACCTACACATAGGAAGTGAGGGCATACAAACATCAATCTGCATAGGTTAGGATAGCCTAGGATAGGATAGGGGCTTTCTCAGAAAAGGCTCTTAGCATGACTCTTTAGAGACAATGCAAGAAAAGGTGTATCTGTATGTCAAAAGGTGTATCTAAGAACTCTCCATTTTCATCTCTCTCCAATAAATTACGGAGGCTAACCAAGCATTCAGAGAGGAGGCTGAAGAAATTCAAGTTCTTAATTGTTCTGTGTAATTTTAGTAACATGTTTTAATATACAGTTCTACTAATTTTGGTTCCCTAAAGAAGTCCTGTGCTTTTAAGTAGATTGATAGCTGTATCCTTGCAGCTTGTAAATATGACAAAATATTACTGTGACCAGGAAAAAAATCCCACTACAAATTGGAGCAATTTTCAATAAGAGGGTACTGGATTCCCTTCATTAGCTTTATGTCTGGTAGAATTAAAAGTTGCACAAAAAATAAAAGGGGCGATGTTCAGGATAACAGTATCAGGTGTGCAACTGATAATATCTGGGTTAGGATGGCAGAAGAGGGTTGTGATAGCTCGTGTTCACCAGATACACCATAATGTACAGCTGAACAGTGTGAAGAATGCCCTCATTCTCTAGGGAAGTGCTCAGATTCTGCAATGTGAGAAGAACCATATGAACACATACTATGTGAAGGCAGAACAGTAGGGATTTTATGAGATTTGTTGCAGAAAATCTTTTGGAGTTAAGAAAGATCATTATCTTTACTTCTTCTACGACGATGGCACAGTGCAGAGCAACAGTACTGAACCCAGCAGTTACTTGTTCAGGAAAAAGACATGGAATTTTTCAGTTGCCAGATTACAGAAGAGGACTTATGGAAGGTTCCTGGCAATAACACGTGCTTTTTTTTTTATGTCCTGATGCTTGCTCTGTGCAGAATCCCTGCTATCTGATTGATAATGCTAGCAGAAGCTGCCTGTGCAATTGAGAACAAACCTGGAAAAAGAGACAGTTCTTACATTTCAATTACTGCCCTGAGGAAACAGTAAATTACTATTGATAATTACTGCTGTCCAGTTTTAAAGGGGATAGAAAAGGCATATACTCTTCTGAGGAACCTGTTCTTTCTGCTATACCATTGTTATGAGAATAAACTTGGTGCTGTGTTTAAGAAAACCATGCTGTTGAATATACTTGTTTTGTCTTTGAGGAAAAAATAAATTAACTATTTGCTATATCAATGCACTTCTATGTATTTAGATATAGAAATATTATTTTTTGTTATTTTATTCATTTTTGTGTTTTGTTTTTATTTTTTCTGCTGAGGAGCTTCAGTATTTATTGCAATAGCTCCTTGCATCGTTGTATAATGTACCACACTCTGTTTTCTTCACCTTACAAAGTAAAAAACATGTATGGTTCAACCTCTTTCCTCCCCACTAATTCTAACTACAGTAGTTTTTTTTTTTTCTTTAAGTTATCTGCAAAGTAGCTGGGAATTCTTCCTTAGATAATGACATAGGTGGATATTAGGTTTCTCTCAACCAAAGGTCCAGATTCGATATCTGATTTGTGCTTCACAGCGATCTTTGTTTGGAAACCAAAGCACACTAGATCATGTAAATACCAGGGTGATATCTGTGATGTGTATCCAAACCAGAGTATATACAAAATCCCCAGAAAATCAAAATAATTCTTTAGGCTTAGTCAGCTATGTAATCAGTCATTTGAGCCAGCAAGAGCTCAAATTTCAGAAAACTAATTAGGAGGCCAATATAAAAATCACGAGGTTTGTCTTTTTTAGAGAAAAAGCTGCCATTTTCTCCCAAAATGAAAGCAAATGAATACTCACACATTTTTAAATGGAAAATAAAAATCATCATGGCCAGATAAAGAACTCTCTAAGTTTAGTCCTCTAGGACACATGATAATTTGGCTTTCCTTTCATTTGCCTCTCAGGAAGTTTCTTTCTTTAGTCCTTATGAGAAATTGAGGCCTGTATATAAAGGTGCTGCCATTCCTGCATTGTGCAGAGACATGGGGAGATGTTCCCAGGCTAGCTCTTTTCTCATTAGGATGCTGAGGCAAGGCACTTATTAGTTTACTAGCTATGTTGTTCAAAGAAAAAAAGCTACAGTTGTGTTTGGATATACCATCTCACTAGTTTTAGGAGAGGTCTGCACCTTGTTAGGTTGCACACATCAGTGAGACACAGCAGCTGAGCCTCAGGTTTTTGATTCTTTTGTGTTCCAGCCAGAAAGCTACTGCTAAAAAAAAAAAAAAACTAAGCAGCAGAAAACAAAACCTGCTATCTTTCCCCCTTCAACTGCCTTTTATGAAGTTGAAATAACACACTTTATTTTTCGTATCTTAGGAAGTTCAGTGTCATCTAAATTCAGTAGTTTTAAGGACTGACCTATAAATATCACAGACTAAGTGAGAAAGAAGTTTGTAGAATCAGCAGGTATTGAATCAACTCTTGCCCAGATTGCAAGTGCTTAAGCTCAAAAGTACTTTTCTGCATTGCTTCAGGTTTTGATATAAATGAGAGCATTTTCCTAACAGTTTTTCAAGAAATTAAGTTCAACCTGATCAAAATTCTCCTGCTTTTCTATTATGCCTATTCAGGAAAACAAGTTTGGCTTTAAATCCCTGTTATTTATAGGATACAGCCTGCACATCCAGGCTTGGAGGTTTACTTGCTGTTGAAGGAATCAACATCTTTGTGGCTTCTCCTTTCTGACTGGAAAAAAAAGTTTCATACAAATAGCATGAGTTGCTGACACTGTCCTTTCTCATACATATGGAGGCCACGCTCCTCCAAAATGATACTGTGAGCTCTGAGAAGATATTGTGGAATGTGGTAGATAATGCAGTGGTTCTCCAGAAGCTGTGATCTGTGATTTTTCCTTCCTGTGATCAATTTTTTTTCTTTACTGTGATCAATTTGATCAAAATCAAATAGTTGTGTGTTTCTTTTAAAATCTTCTATGATACATTGCTTATGCACCTGTCATCCCTAGATGAGAGCAGGTATGCACTCCTGTAGGTTCTGTGCATTCTTAAAAATGTGAGTGGCTTGGTGTAAAAATCTGTCATCCAGAATTGTTCAGTATGTTGAACACATGCAGAATGCATTGTCTAACAAAGTCCCTCTGCTCTGGTGTAATAAGATGAAGCATCTGAGCATCGAATTGTATTGTTTTCACTGTTTTTTTTATAGAAGACTCTTTGGGAGAAGGAAAGATGATAATGTTAATATTATGTTAAACATCTTGTCTGATTAGCTGAGGAGGAAATTCTATCAGAGCTCTCCCAGACAAATATAGCAACATGAAAGATATCTATGGTTTCACCTGATCTCCAAACAGGTCATTAATAGTAATGAAACTTCAAAGACTCTCAAGTTAATTCAATAAACTTCTAGCTTTAGCCATCAGGGGTTTTTTTAAGAAAAGTAATCTTTCAATTTAGCTACATAAATTATTAGCAATGTTTTGAAAAAATCTATAACAATGTTCCATCCTAATTAGAAATAACTGCAATTTCTGTTCTTTCATCTATTCCTGACTTGCTTGGCATGATATCTGAAAGAGTGTCAAGCTTCTAGAAACCCTAGATTAAAAGTAGAAGACAGAAATGTCTATAGAAGATGCAAGAATATTGCTTAAATAAAGAAACAAAAATAAAAAACCATAGTCAGAGCTCACCTAATGGACTGCCAGAAACAGTTTCACAGGTATCTGAGACACAGTATTTTTAGAATTGTTTCCTGATTGTTTACTGTTACTTGGAGTAAGTAATGTAATAATATTACACAAAATTAGTATTTCAAAATACTGTAATTTGAATGCACCTTAAAAATAAGTTCTGAATGAGTGGTTTCTCTCCAGTTGTTCCTTTAGTCCCTAGAAATGTGACGAGCCAGGGCACAGAGATCCTTCTGTCCTGTGGTTAGATACAGAGAGAAACAAGAACTTCAACCAAACCAAGCTTTTATTAATAATCACTGTGTGCCAGAACTAGGTGAGAAAACTAAAAGAGAGTTACAGATTTGCTTTTATATAGATCCATTGTCTCCAATACTTCACACACCACATGAAGCAGCTGTATTCTAGATTCTGTCTGTAAAGTACCTTCTTCCCATGCCTCTGGTTGTACCAGTATTTTCTTATCAGTTCTTTATGAGAGAATTTAACCTAGTGAATCTGCCACTTTAGAGCAAACAGGAGCTGGGTCCTAGATACGGTGGCTGATTTCAACAGAATGTTAGCCAATTACTACATAATTAACCCAAAAATGGAAATCACTCACTAGAGAAGATTTTTGATGTTACACGAAAATGCTGCACATTTTTTCCCTTTTGAGCAGCAGTGCACATTCTGTTCCAAGGCCAGATTGATTTATTGAGTTTTTAAAATTTTATTTTGCAGCTGGGCATTATTTTTTGTGGTCACAGGTACACTGCACTTTAATTATTTTTGTTTATGTATGCGTATTTTTTTTTCTTAATTTCACAACAGTGGTTTTTGTAATTGACAAAGCAATTTACTGCATGTGTGCTTTCTGCACCCCAGACAAATACTCTAGCATGTAGTGCACCTTTCTTTCCAGTTCAGATTGTTAAGGAAAGAATTAGTTGTGACTAATTGCCAATTAATTTGCAGTGGTTTTAGGGAGGAGGGGGAAAAACAATTGCACCTACTAATTAAAATTTAAAATATTCCGAAGTGTCATCTTTAGGTATCTGTGGAATACATAATTTCCATTTTAGTTCTGCACTGGATCTGTAACAACCCTGAGCTGACAGCTCTATTAATTTAAAACCTCAGTGATACCTATTAGTACAAAACATGAAAAAAATGCCATTAATCATTTATTTTAATTTTGCAGCTCTGTCATTTTCTCAGTATGTTTAAAAATTATGATGACACCATAACGTTTTCCAATCTACCTGTGTGAAGGGGAAACGGATCACACTACTTAGGAGAGAGACTAGAGTGTATTATTAGAGCTTAATTAATGCCAAACTGATTAGATTTGATTGCGCTTTGCACAATAATATTGTTTAGAAATTTATTTAAGATGTATTGCATAATGCTTTTAAAACAACTAGTCTAGATCTGAGAGATTTTGCCCAAAATTCTGCATGATTCAAGTCACAGGTTAATTTTGCTCAGCAGTGCCTCTGTTCTATCACTCTGATTCATAAGATGATTCCCCATACACTCTTGATCACCTAAGGAAGATAGAAGTATTTGGCACTCCTGTGATATAGAGGAGTTGCATCCCTCCATTTCCTGTAAGAGGAGCACCATTTGGGCATCTGGACTGTGAGAAAACCCTCTTACCCTCAAAACAACCAACATCTAAACCCTGCTGAGAGCATGTAAAAAAGTAGCCATAAAACAAAAGATCCAGTTAGATAAGGCTGGGGTTTTTTCTGGCAGTTTTTTCCCTTTGTCTTTAAAATACAGTAATATGTCCTGTAACCTTATTGAAATATAAGCAGAGCTCATTAGCTCTGTTTCCAGTTTTCTATTGTCAGCTAGTGCAGTACCTAAGAACCTGTATTTATAGCACCATGTCTTCTGAAATAGTAAATAGTAAATGTTTAGGCATTCTTTGAAGGATAAAGGTAACTGGCATATACTGCAGAAAAAGGAACATGAAAGTAAAACTGACTGACATAAAAGATACTGTTATTATGCTAAAATTTTTGATGCCCACTGCATTTCATTTAGTGGATATTAATGTGGCTTCAAAGCGTTTTGAAACTCTGACCTGCTCCTAAAACAAATAAAGGCCTGGTTTATGCATTTGTTAATATTTTTAGTATCAAAAATTCAGGCTTCTTCTTTGTCACAAAATTTTCTATTGACATATAGGGAGATATTATCATCTCTTCTTTTGAGAATTAACCTCTTTCAATTTGACCTAGTGTTCCTTGCCACAAATACAATCACTGGACATACTTTCTAATACTGGAAAGGTGATTTCTGCAAATGCAATATTTTTCTGCTAGATAAATATTTACTAAATATACTAACCCTTATGGGATAAAATCTTGGGTTCAATTAGTGAATAAGAGGTTTGTCATTGGCTTCAACACTTAAAGTTTAGCCTAGAATGTTGTGGACCAGGCTTACAACAAAAATCCATGGTATCTCTGCAATTCAGGTGGCTATGTACTTACCCCTGAAATGGAATTCTGTTATTTTCTGATTTTGTCTATTTTTAAATATAAATTTATGCCAAGAATGTAAAAGAATTTCTTGTTCATTTTGGGTTGTGGGGTTTTTTTTGGTTTTTTTGGTTTCTTTTGTTTTTTTTTTGTGGGGTTTTGTTTTTGTTTTTTTGTTTGGGTTGGGTTTGGTGTTTTTGGGGTTTTTTTTGTTGATGTTTGTTTAGGGGAGAGGGGCTGTTGTTTTGGGGTTTTATTTTGGTTGGCTGGGATTTTTTGGGGTGGTTGTGTGTTTGTTTTTTTTCGTTTTTCTTCCAGTAGCAATTCAGGCGCTCAATTTAAGTTTAAAATATTCTCTATATTACTCTCAAGTTGTTACATATTTTCAATAAATTGAGTAAGTGATCTCAAAAATTGTTTTCCAGAATTCCATAGTAATTTCTATGAGTATATATTATCAATTCCTAAACATGCATTAGGTTAGGATTTTATCTTTCTGTATTTTTGTCTGTACAATTTCTTTCTCTCATGTGCATGTGTGTATATTATTAACAGGCAAATCTAGGAAACATTAAAAATTTTAAAGAAGGGTCTTTTATAAAACTTTTATAATTGTGCTTCTACTAAAAAAGACATGAAGATGCTTGCTGAATGGAAGAGAAACTGAATGGTAAATGTTAATCTTTAGACACTCCCTGTGCACGCACACAGAATCTCTATACAGCTGTAAGCAGGAATTTTTAACTTGACAAAGTTTCTGTTGCTTCTAAGTAAAGATCTCTCTTTCTCTCTCTCACTCTCTTTTTGTCCTCCCATAGAGCACTTCCAATGTTAGGCCCTACTTTGACCTACAACATTATTTCTCTGTCTGAGATCCTCAGTGCTGATTCCCATCTTGAAGTGAGCACTGTCACTTGTCACCCAAACTCACAGCTCCAACTCTGGCAGTGGTGCCAGTATGAGAACAGAAGCAGAAGTGAGAGACCAGGGCAGGGTATTGAGAAAGACAAAATTAGCCTTCTTCAAGCAAAATACTGCAATGGTTCAGAAACATACTGATCTCTTTTCATCAGCCAAAAACAAGATGTTTCAGTTTATTTTTTTTTTTTAGGGTAGGAAAGTGAGGAATTGACAGTTACCATTGTTAACCAATGCAATGTTAATAGACACTACCATTACTAAGTAAAAGAATATACTTTAAATTTACACTTTATTGTAGTGTTTTCAGAATGCAAAACATTTTACACCATTGAAATTGTGCCTATTTATAACGGATGAAAAATATGTCTTGGAGAGAGGCATATAGGACTCATTCCCATGCATGGTAGTGGTTAATCTTGTTCAGGCATGTTAGCTGATCTCAGCTGATAGGAAGCAACATACTGAAGAGGTTGTGGTCTCTGAAACAGATGGCTCAAGCCAAGAAAAAACATTACAAATTATAAACATTTACTCAGTATGTAATTGCATTCATCCTGAGGAGCATTGAATAGAGATAACCCGACACGCAATCTGTACAGGGTCTCAGGATTACCTCACCCCTTCCTTCTAAAGCCATCTTTTGAAATTTGCTCTTTTATTCACTTTAGGATAGAATTGCTATGTTTTACCTCAGAAAGGAAACTTAAAGGCATTCCTACTTCCACATCATGGCCAAATCTTGCAATAAGCTAAACCCTTTATGACTTGAAAAATTCACTCACACCAGCTGTAGGTTACTTCATGTCATGATCCTCAGGATCAGGTTGATATCATCACTGCTCCTGATCCCCAAAATATGTCTTATGAAGCATTTGGAAGTTACAAAAATAGGCAATTTTCCAGGACCAGATCATCAGCTGGTACTGACATCAATGGAATAATGCCAGCTTACCCCAACTATAGATTTGACTTCCAAAGTGATGCCTGAAGCAGAATTTATTGTGAGAAAATATATTGGTGCCAGTCTTTGAAAGCCAGAGTTATTATCCATGTGAAAGTAATCTACATTGCCAAGAACCCCCCATATGCTATATTGGATACTAATGAATAGTGTTGACAAAAAGAGGTCCCACATAAAATTTGAAGTTAATGCACTGAGGTGGTATAAAAATGAGCATTTGGAGAGTAAAGAAAAGGCCCTAATAGAGTTAAACCAAGAAAGACTCTGTTGAGATTTTTGTTTCTCTCTTCTTACATTGTAAGGTAAATTTCCACCCAAAGAAATGTCCTGATCTATGTTTTAATGAGCCTCTCCACGTGACATACATTTTTTGTTTCATTTACTATTAGTGAATGACAAGTGAAGGATATTCATTTTAACTTGAAAATGTCAGGTATGCACTTTAAGAGATATATTTTTCCAGTTTTTAATGAGGTGGTGTTTCTTTTTGAAAGAGATACCCATCTCTGATGTGGGTACTATGCAGGTGACAACTGATATTTAATAAGTGATGGTTCTTGTATTAGTCGTAGTTCACTAAAGAAAATGTCTCGGATTGCTTTTGAAAAACTCCTAACGTCACTAGCCCAAAGGCAAGATGTGACCTTTTTATTACATAATGAGAATCATTTATTATCTTACAATGTATCTTAAAGTCACAGACAAAATGCCACTTTGATAATTGCTTTCAATTAGCTTTGAGCATAGCATACATTCATAAAATGTCTTCTCTAATTTAGACTTGAATTAGAGAAAATTGCAGACATAATCTACTTTAAGGTTGTCTCATTTAAGGTGATTCGTAGTTCTATATCAAAGAAATCAAAATGGGTGGCTTTAGAGAAGTATTACAAAGTGTTTTAAATAGTCTTTTCAATATTTGAGTCTATTCTATTAACAATTAATTAACAAATCAGAATGCTAGTTCATGTTTTTGGACCTCTTGTTGTGTATTAATTTTGCACTTTTGTTCACCATGGCTGTTTTTAAATTAAGTACTGTCCTGTGGTAAAAGAGTACAGCTTGATTAGATGCATAAATAAAGCATGTAAAGACATAGCTTATATCTTAATGATAGGCAACAGCTTGGTCTGTCAGCATGTGTGTTCTTTCCAACTTTTAAATTCTTCCTCAACAAAAAGCAATAAATCTCACATTAAAAAAGTAAGATTGTATATTGACATGTATTTTATTGCATGTGTTTATTTTTTTTTTTTTCACATAATTAAAATTATTTGTGGAAAAACTATTACAGATAGATTGTTCTATAGCATATGGACCATCATTCATAAAAAAACCCTGGTATTTTTCCTTCAGCTTAGATTGAATGATGCAGGTCTGGAAGTTATATATAAAGATAAATCAGGCATCTCAGATAGTTGGAACTGAACTAGCTCAAGGGGTAACTCTGTTTTTCTTCTTTCTTCCCCAGATAAAAATTACTCACAAGAACCAAGCCCCCATGTTGATGGGACCACCTCCAAAAACTGGTCTTTTCTCTTCTATCATCAAAAGAACAAGGAACCACAGCAAGGAATAAGCCTATGTAGTTTAGTTAAAAAAAAAAAAATAGCTTTGTTGGGCTTTGGAATATTTATGCTGGAAATCTTTCAAGAATTTTAGAATATCTTCTATTTGCAAAATCTCGGATTTTGGTTTAACTGTTCTGTAGCTGAGCTGATGTAAAACTATGCTACTAGAAAAAAATGTTGTCACAGTTTTGTAGGCATTTTGCATGATGAAAGCAGATGTTTACATACAGTGATACAGCATATTTTTTGTTGCATGCGTTACCATTTACTAACCTGTGGGCTAATTCTGCCATGGAATATGGGAAGAGAATGTCATGGATAATTTGATTTTCTCTCTTTTCTGTTTCAGCTTTTTCTACTACAATAACCATATGCCATAAGTTCAATAGTATCTCTTCAATCAAACATCTTTACATGAATAGTCAATCTGACCTGTTTCAGAGTAGAATCATTGCAGGTCTCATTCACCTGTAGTTTTAGTTTATAATTTCTTTCTACCCTGAGAATATTTTTATTCAACCAAGTATTAAAATCTTGTAAGTTATTCTGATAACTCCTATGTCCATGAGTAACTGTACCTGCTGAAAACATCTAACAATATGCACAGTATTCAAATGATCATGATTGTTCTTGTGTAAGTTTTTGTAAAGTTTACAAGTTGATGAAAGTTTGAGCAAAAACTATGGGACTAAGAAGATCATGCTGAGTGAAGTTAATAATACTTGCAAAACTAGCCTTCAGTGTTTGTTGAAACCCTAGAATTATTTTCATGAGCAATACATCTCTGTAACATGGCAAACTTTAAATCATTCTCCACATTGACCAATAGCATAGTGCATGTGCACACAAATAACCAAAGCTCATGCCTAATTAAAGTGCATTTCCCACCAAAGATTTAGTGAAGGATGCTTCAGAGAAATGGGTTAATGCATAATTAATCAAACTCACTGGAGTAGACTCACTTCTGAAAATTTACAGTTCTTTTGATTGCATTGTCAATGTCCAGACAAATGTTTGGGTAGGGAAAAACATTAAATTAATTTCAAGTAAATACTCACTTTTCTTTTCTTTCATAAGTTGATTGACATAGTAACATACGCTAAATATTGAGACATGGATATGAACTCTACATATTAGAAAATTAAACTTCTATTTTTTTGTGTCATAATAATTTATAAATTTATGCCATCCATAATTACTCATCCCCTAAGTTAATCTCTCAAGGAAATGATGACCTGTTGTCTAATACCCTTTTGTAGTCTGCTTTCTGAAATCCAGACATTTCTTGTCATAAATTTTGGTGAGGCGGTTGCTCAGGTTTTAACTTTCTTAGCTCTCTGAGAGACTTCCTAACAGCTTAGAAATCATAATACAGGGATTTGTCTGAGGTTTGCACAGCACTGTCTAATGTTGAAGGGAAGTCAAAGAATGGCAAAGTTTTTCAGTTTTGCATATAAACAATCTCAAACAAAACTTTTTGTGCAGTCTTAACATTGTTCTTTGTTCAGAGTGAGCTGCTTCTCAGCTCTGCATGTCTTAAGTTCTCAGAGATTTCATTAAAAAAATAAAGAAAAAATAAAATTTTGCTTGGAATGCATGATTTCCCATTTTTATCCAGACTTCAAAACATTAATTATTTATTAAATCTATTTTTCTATTGATTCATTCATCCATTTTAAAAATAATACTTCATCATGCTGTAGTGCACGGTACTGTGCATGTATTTAAATAAAGTTACTATCATTTGTTCCTCAGTATAAGAATTCAACAGAGTCCTAATTTATATAATAGACATTCAAATAAAAGTCATTATATAGTTGGTAAGGATTATGTCTTTGAAATATACAGTCTATGTTCTGTAAACATTAGGAGGTAAATGCCAATTAATGTTTTGTTCAGCATTAGGTAGAAAAATATGAAGGTGATTATTTGCTAAAATTAAGATCTTGTAATTCACCATTCTTGGGTCCAGTGGTGTTGACATTTACAGTTACCATAGGAGTAAACTAGTATTTTTCCTGTGCATTGCAAACACACACACACACACACACACACACACACACGGAAGCATTTGATGCACTGAACTACAAACATGCATAAGTATAGAGCAAAGGTTATTTGCAAAAAGAAGGGATTTGCTGATATAATATTATGTGAAGTGTATATTGGTTTTATGAAATTATGGTTATAGGTGATAAATATTTTCACATAACTTGACATAGGATTTTCTACCAATGCTCTCAACTTTTTGTGGCAAAAATGTGTTTAACAACAATATATAATGTGTTCTCTATGATTATCTCATGAACATTGTAACTCTGAAAACAAATAAAATTATACATAAGCTATTACTAAATAACATATGCAATTTCAAATGTGTCAGTTTGTGATAGCAAGTTGATCACAACACACTTTTTTTATATAAAGAGGGATAAAGGAGTCCATGCCATCAGAATTACATACAACTCTGAATAGACATATAAAAAGTAAATCAGATCTGCTGGTTGGTGTGTATAAATTCTCACTGTAACAAAATAGAACAGAGCAGCCATTATACTGTATTAACAGTGTTCATAGCAGAGACTGTCTTTCTATTAATCTTGGTTGTTTGGGGTTTTTTTAGTATGGCCTCTAATAATTTAAAACCATTCTCATGTTGAAAGTATTGGTGGTGAAGAAAAAAACTTAAATTACATGAAACATAGTATGAAAAAAAATTTGTTGATTTAATGAAAGAGAACTTAAAAAGTGAAGATTCTTTTCTTCACTTCAGTATGCACAGAACTAATGTGAAATTATTCATTGGTGTAAGAAGTGAAACAAAGACTATATGCATACAGCTGAAATAGACACATTGTTCTTAGGTTGACTGAAGAGGGTATCTGTAAACCTTCTATTCTTTACAATGAAGCTTTCCTTAAGGCTTCATTAATGACATTTGTAATGTAAATGACAATTAAAATATATAGGTATTGGATGTGTGACACTAGATTTACAAATCTTTGATCATTGTGTGTCAGCTGGGCAATGTGCTAACAAAAGAACATGATGTCTCAGGAAAAAACTTTAACTTCTGATATTGGTCAGAGACTCTCTCATTTCACATGAGTTCCTATTAAAAAGAAGTGGAAGAAGAATTTCTTGTAGAGACAAATAGAGAATTACTGTTTCCAGTACTTGTAAGATATTTGTGTGCAAATCATCACAATTGTTTAAAGCTAGGGGTGACACCTCATGATTTAGGCTTGTTGGTGTGCATGTGTATGTGTTCATGCCAGACCAGGTAACCTGCTGGTATGCTCAGGACTCTGATAAGACAGGAAATACTTTCTGAAACAGGGGTTTCTACAAATTCTGCAAGCTACTGCCTTTAACCCCAACTGGCTTCAGGGGCTTGTAACTTTGAGGCAAGACCAAGACTTTCTGGGAAGCAGACACTTCTGAGAGGTGTTGTCCCTCACCTCTGTGGGAGTGACTAGGGAGAATGGCTATACTACATGGAAAGAAAAAAAAACAGGAAGAATTATCTCTAGACAAGGAAGTAGGAGAAGATCAGAGAACTCTGCTATGGAACAAGAAAACAGATGCTCAAAGTGAAGCATGATGCAGTGGCATCCACAGAAATGGTTGTGGGGGACCTGGGAGGCCAGATAAAGGCACTCAGGGCTAATGAGCAGCAGAGATCTAGATAAATGGGTTAATTACATTAATCTAGAGAGCCCTTCCATTTAAGGCTGAAGGGGTAAGGTAGTATTTCATTGCTTTGAAGGCAGAAAGACCCAGAGAAATTTAGGCTGAAGTAGACAAAACTGGGTCCTTCAGGGGAGGTGAGAAGGACTTGCAAGCAAAAGGGAGCTGAAGGATTGTCAAAAGAAGATAAAGGACTTTCCAGAACTTTAGCTCTTTCTTTCATACGCTGAAAAAAAAAATGAAGAAAATTTGCCTTTGCAAAACAGCAGTTTGCCAGGCTACTAAGTGGTTAGCCTGAAAATAAATAAATAAATTTAGAAAGCTGAGGTGGGCCAGAGGAGCTCAGCTCAATGTTTTATGCAAGAGCGGTGAAGAACGTGTCAGCCTGTTGTCAGCTAATTGCTGCTTGTCTCCAGCTCCATCAGGTCTGAAAGCATTCTGTTTTCTCTCTGTCCATAAGGAAGGAAACTTCTTGTGGTCCTGCTGAGGTGAGTAAAAGCCTTACTGTAGCCCTGGCTGGAAAATGAATAAAACATGGGCGAGACCTGGAAGCTGTTAATGAGAAATAAAGTAATAGCTTAAAATCCGTGGCATGTGAGGCTCTGAGGGTGTGCTGTGCAGCAATGCCTGAGGTGGAAACTGTCCTCATGTCTACCAGGGTTTGCTGATGGCTGCCCAACCTGGGCTTGTGCCCCGGGGAGCCTGATGGCTCTTGTTCCTCGATTTTGTTCAGACTATGGATTTTCAGTTGGTTTTGAAATAAGGGGGTTTTACCTTTTCTGATTTGGGTGTATGTGCATGGAGCTTTTCCATTATCAGGTTCTCTTAATTTTACAAATACCTCTGAAGAAGAGAAACTTCTCTGTGACCATTGACTTCCATTATGTGAAACTGCCTGACATCTTGGAAATATTGATAGGCAACGATACTTCTAGGCATCTAGAGTCTGGGTATGGTGATATTCAGGGGCTTCTTTCTTTCCTTTCTGATTCATTATTCAAAGAGACTCACTGAGAAGCACCTCTTTAGAGAGCTCTCTTTAAATGTGACTCATACAAAGAGTAAGTGGTAATCATCAGTCTTTGTTATTTATAGTAAGGGGGTTGATGGTAAAGAAGCAGATTCATGTGAGGTACCCACTCTAATAAACATGGAAAATAATGTAGTGGGTCAGAGTGAGAAGGAAAGATTTTGAAGTTTTTGGGTCAATTTTTATACTAGTGTTGATATGAAAGTGTGTAGCTGCTGATGTACATTTTTGAAATAAACTTTTTGTTTGGTTGTTTTTACCTAGGGTGGAATTTGCATGCTGTGAGGGAACACAGAAATCTCATTAATAAGCTTCTTTTTTGGACAGAGAAGTTAACACTTCTTACTCTTTTGGTGAGCCAAGTTGTGCTGGCTAATAAGAAATTGTCAGTCTTCAGGGCTGTCAGTCTATTTACATTAAGTATACAGAAAAAAGCTCAGGCAACCAAACCACATGATAACAACTGTTCTATAAATTATTTGTACCTGCAGAGAGAGATTGATGATAGCTCTGTCCCTTGGTGAGGTGGACATTGCAACATGAGCATTATCACTGTAACATCTGCCCAGTCACGAAATTAGCTTTTGCAAAGGATGTGGTGTAGGGATTGCTGGTGTGATGGTTTCTTCTTTTGTTGGGTTTTTGAGTAAATATGAATGTACTCTAAACCTTTTTATCCCAGAATGATAAGAACTCAAACTTTGATTCAGACAGATATAAAATATGTTTATCATACACACACATGTAAGCAAGCAAATGCAGGAAGATCTATTCCATCTAAATTGAACTTTACTTCCATATGTTTCAATTCAGTCCTATTATTCAAGGAAAAAAGAAAGATCTTGTTAATTTAGGTAGCTTGAGAGAATCTGGGGAGGGAAATGAGTGTGTTGGGCTTTTCTTATCAGTAGTATGACCTTGTTACAACTATATATAGATATAGACATAGATTAAGGAACTTTTACCTCATTGATATCAATCACTGTTTTCTTTGACTATAATCTGAATACTNTTTTTTTTTTTTTGTGTTGTTTGGTGGTTTTTTCTGGAAAACTAGATAAATCTTTCTTTTAATGTTTCAATACAAATAGATTACAAGAAGCTTTCAAACATTTGGTCCAGCTGCCTAATTTACAAAGTCTGAACTTGGACTGAGATGCAAATTCAGGCCGTCATACTTTGTCAGTAGTGCTAGTCAAAAATTCCTTAACCTCTGTTACATCAAAATTCATTAAATTATGTGGAGGAACCTACGTTACCTAATCAATCCACTTTTTCACTGGATTCCAGTTTCAGTGCAAAATAAGACTTACTTTTTAAATGTCAAAATATTTTGTCCTTGAATGTTAAAAGGAAATGTAAAGTTTTGTTTGATTCATTATTTCTTGTTCATTAATGTAGTGATTAGCATTGTAGTATAACTGACTTCTCACTTTAAAAAGAAAAATGTGAATAAAATGATGCTGTTTTTAATTCACTACAAAGATAATTCTTATTTCCTTTAAGACAAATTTTTAGTTCTTGTATTTGTCAAGATCCTGCAATGAAAATTTCAACCTTTGTGCCTCTACAGTTGACAGCAGAGTAAAAGGCTGCTCATTAAATTCTAGTATTTATTTAAAATACCTGAATTTTTGGTATTCCAATAGGTGCACATCTCCTAAGTGTTACATTCAAGGAGTTGCTTTTTCATTCTTTCTTTTTTTCAGATTATTTTGTCAATACAAGTCTATCTGGTCACTGAACAAAGAAGGGAAATTACATTATTGTTATCCTAATTATTATAAAATAAGTGAATCACAGAAGAATATTTTAGACTAGCCATTGTAAAACAAGTTATTGACAAGGTGGCTATAATGCTTATTTTTTATTCTGAGGTTCAGAAGACACTGTACCTTAATTGAAAATAACTAATAACATTGATAAGGCACATGAATGTCACTGTAATTCTCAAAATCCTGAGGTCTTTAACATCTCTCAATCTTTTGGGTGAATTATCAGCTACTGCTGTGTGATAGATAATCTGAACTCTTTTTACATCAGAGTTATCCAAAACATGTACACTGTCTGACGTTTTGCTATCTTCTTTTTCGTCCCTGTACCTTTATCACTAAGTATTGTCTACCCGATGTCTAACTCAGTTGATACCATGTTAAAATTCTTGCTGTGACAATCATCAGTCTTATTTTTATGGTCTTGGAACACCAGGTTAGTGTGTTCCAAGACCATAAAAATAGTGTTAGTGGACTTGCATGAGGTTAATGGGGCTTTAAGAAAATGTTACATTTCTTTGGCACAAGATAAGGTTCCCTTCTGATGGGAGTCCTGTCACTTTTTAAGATATAACAACTTTCTCTGTCAAAGACTTGAGATTTTCGTCTGTGTGAAATGATTTATAGTTTTTCCTTGGCTTGCCTGCTGAATCTTAGGCAAAAAAAAAAAAATCTATGGCGGATGCCAGTCGTTTCCTTTTGGTATGCATGTAGAAATATGTGTTACCACGAGAGCTAGTGAAAGCATTCAGATATAACCAGAAAAACTGTGCTGACAACAGAGAGCAGTGCTCAGTTCCTGGAGTCAGACTCACACAGGCAGAATTTGAAACGTTCAGAAAAAGGGTTAAACTCCCTTTATTCGTTTCTAGGGTGACTTCTGTCTAAAAATGCAAGAGTACAAGTAGGGATTAAATACGTCTGTAACTTGCCACTGCTAACGCTCATGTCTACGCAATATTTCTGCTGTTTTCTTATCTCAGATGTAGCACAAATGGTAATTTTTAACTATTTCTACTATGTGCTTCCTCCACAAAGCACAGTGCAATAGCACAGCATAGAAGCAGATTTTAATAAGTGCAGTAAACTGTTTTAAGCAGGCCAAGATACCTTCTGGTCCAACATCACAGGACGGTAAAGGGATTAGCAGGAAAAAAAAAATCACACAATGCCAATTCCACCTATTCTCAGTAGAGGTTTACAACACAGAGGACTTCCAGCCAAATTACATCATTTATTGTTTCATTCTAAATTGTTCACAATTGAATTTGGAGAGTTCCTATGGTATGATCCTCATCAGAATATGCAGCCACAATTGCATGAGGGGGGGATTGAGAATATTTTGGCAGATCTGGTTCCCCTTACATGTGTGCCATACTATTTCTGCTACACCAATAGGGATCCCTTGAGAACATTTGAAGTCCTAACGTGGAATGAGAAGTCATAGTTTTGGAGATTGACTGAAATATAGCTTTGGTTGAGACAATTTAAATTGAAGTTAAGGATGCAGATGTGAAGTCCCAATTCCACTGAAATCCTTGGTTTGCCATTGCAAACACAGAGCCTGGGATGTATCCCTGTCATCTTGGGGTAGGGCTAGGAACATCTTTCCTGCCCAATTGAAATGTTTGCAAAGTTCAAGTAAGAGATTGAGAAGTTATGTGCATTCACACATCTGTAAGAACCTACTGAATGGTTGCCCCTGCGAAGTTTCCCCACACTGTTAGCCTTGAAAGGAGGTCACCAGGTCTCTTCCTTTCAGCAGAGTGCTCATGTTTTCCTTTCTCACTTTTCTGCGTCCTTAGCAATCCTGTATTTCTGTCTCCAAAAGCATTAGCTTCAACATGTGTATGTTTTCATCTACACGGTTCTGTAGGTTGGTGGTTAGGCACTAGGCTGAGAAATGGAAATTTTTAATTTCTCAGGTTAAGGAACAAATCAGACTCCGGTTTTCTAGCAAACACTGTAAGTGCTATAAGCAATGTTACAAGAGAGTCCTGCTCAGTTAAGGACCTGTCTTAAACTCCACCCTCTGAATCTCAAAGGCATGAGAATTTTCAAGCTCCAACTAGGTGGAGTTCACACATCACTGTTTTATTTTGCATCTGCCAATTCACATGTAAATTTTATGGATTCTGTGTGTAACTGTGCCTCTTCTCACTATTCAGAGCCTTCAAAATGTACCCTTAATGTTTGAATCACCCTGCTGGGGTAATGAAATACCGAACTTGAGTATGAATGAATAAATAGTTGCTTTGAACCCAGCTTTTAGGACTTCAACAGAATATTGACTTGGTAACAAATTCTGTGCTCTTGCCTGAAGAGACACTAACACAGCGCTGCAAAAACCAGGTCTATGTGCAGCATAACACAACCCACTCCTAATTATTTCTGCCTAAAGTAGCTGCTGCTGTTGGATTTCTTGTCTTTCATGCTTAAAACAGCAGTGACGCAATAGTGAGTCAGGCCTTTGCCAGTGCTTAAATATCCAGGGCTAGTGCTATATAAAAACATTTATTTTTTTTTCCTAAAAGCTGGTATGTGTGTAAACCTTGATTAGGATGTTATAGGTCTAAGGTATGCAAATGGTGTACAAAGAGTACATCTTCAACCTCCTACATTTACATACTGCTTTTTGTTTGCAGTATCAGCTGATGTCTGTGTATTCTGACTTCTGGTTTGTAATTTTTTTGGCACCCACTGCACACCTTCAAGCTTGCTCTGTCTTATGTATAAAGCCAGTCTCATAGCTCATTTTTTCAGTGTTATTAAAATGTTAATCAACAGTCAGTATAAAGCAGTATATTAAAACATCAAATAGAAACATTTTGTGGCACTTTTTACTCATAACTGAAAAAAATTGAATTTTCTAAAAACTGGTCTTATTCCTTAAAAAACTGCTGGTCTTATTCCTTAAAAAATGGTTGCGTGTAGAACTATAAAAATATTTTTAGGTAATTTATTGCTCCAATCTAGTGGTAAACAAAGACTAAAAAAGTTATTTGAAGCAATAATTTGTCATGTGACAATGCTGAACATAGAGAAGATACTTGTCCTTAATTATTTGATTTCCATTTTTTCTCAGTTTCATTCAGATATTGCTATGCATGCCATTAAGCTGGACTGCTACTTAGCAGTTCTTTGCCTTCTGGCTCATCACTGTTGTATCTTAATCTTCAGTCATAAAATAATAACTGATTGTCTTAATTCTCCTCAATCTTTGAAGTTTTTGTTTGTTTTCCCAGCACTTTGTTTTCCATCTGCTAGTTTGCTTCCTTTGCTTTGTTCATACACTTCTAATTAGAAGTACTTGTTATTTTGATCTGAGTCACAGCCCTCATAAATTTTCTTTGCTATTCAGATCCATTCAGCGTTCACCTCTAAAGGATTCCTGGTCTGTCAGTTCACAATCTTATCTTCTGTCAGGAACCATTCTCAGAATGTTTTCTTCCCTTACACCCCGCCCCCACTTCCCTTCCTTTCTGGTTACATTAGGCACAGATTATTTATTTGTCTTTACTTATGAGGCCTTTAGTGGCTTAAGTCGACCTTGACAAAAAGAATTTTTATGTCTGTGCCTAAAAACTGTTAATGCTGAGATGTCTCATTTCATAAAATCTCTTTGATAGAAAGGCACATGCTTATTTATATGATCTACATCTGGTCAAGCCATGACAGTATTCTTTAACCAGTAGTTTTAGATTTTAAAGCAAATATTTTGGCAATTTTAGCATGTTTAATATGCAATCAAAATTCCTATGGAAATGTCTACAAACCTAGTCCCTTATCTCCCTTCAAATCCATCCTTCAACTATGCACACAAAGACCACGTTGTCACTATTACCAAGGAAATCAGACCCTGTTGTCTTTCATATTCTTATGTATCTGTACTTAACAGCTTTTAAATTACAAGCTTGCTTTTGGGATGAGGGGAGGGAACTCCGTGTGCTGTGGTGTTAGAGCATCTCGCACAATAGGAGTTCTGCTCCACTACTACATCACTTAAATGTTAGGCCAACAGAGATATTTCTATGTAATTTTATGTTGGCAGATGGATTTATAGCCCACTGATGATTACATTGCATGTCCCATCTGTACATGATCTGCAGGAAACATGAACCCAGCTAGATTTACTCTGTTGCAGTTTTAGCTTACTGTTCTGAAACTTTTGTCATTCATTCTCTCTTCTGTTCATTCATTCTTCTCTTTCTTGTCAAAACCAACAATCACCATATAACTGGGTTATATGGAGATGTCACTTCTTCCCACTGCATTCTCCTCACAAATAGAAGAAACTATAAAATCTTTGTCTCGTAAGTGCCCTGTTGGTGTGCTTCTTTAAAATCCCAAATGCCCCCCTGCCTAAAAAAAGAAAAAAATTGTGTGATGGACACATGTAATGTCAGATCCAGCAACACTGCAACCTTTTAAGAAGATGCTGAATAGATCAAGTTTGAGTGCTTCCTTTCTCTCCTGCATATCCCAGGGAAGCTGGACTTGTGAAATTTCTTAACATTTAATTGATTTGCCAGTGACCTGATTCAGGATCAGAAATAAAGATGCAAAAAAACTTAGTCTGGATTGACTTGAATTTTCAGGTAAAATACTCTGTGATATGGGCATGCAAGGTTAGAGCTTGAAGGCTAGGTCTGACTACCTGAGGTCACAAAGAGAGATTCCTGGCCTGAAGTGCCTCCCTAGGCAGGTGGCACTGTAGTGAGGGAATAGATCACATACTCCTCTCTCAATAGGCTTTATTTATTTTATCTGCTATCTGCCTTCTGTGACTTGTTTCATTTCCATTCCTCCAGTGAGAAGCTGCATTGCTAAAGTTTACTCCATAACTTCAGTGGGGGAAGTTGCAAGAATAAAGAAGTATATGTATTAAAAATGAAGAGAAATAACAAAATGCAGAGTTTGTCATAACTTCCAGCAAGCTACTTCAGTTTTGTTGCCCCTACCTGTTATTTCCCCTTGGTGTTCACCCAGGCAAGATGTTTTTAGGGATAAAAGAGAGAAAGTAAGATTACTCGGAGTCAGGGGAAATTAATATGTTATTTGCAACAGAGGTGAAATTCAGTGCATTGTATAGAAGGTAGCTTTAATTAAAACCTCTGTTTCAGAAATAAAATAAGTAGGTTGTAGTCCAGGTGAAAGAAAGGAGGGGGGAATACAAGTTGCATTGTCTTTCGTTTTTCTGTTTTAGCGGCTGCCTGCGGAGCTGAGGGCACTCCCTGTGCCAGGCTTGGCGCAGGCTCTGCGGGCAGGTGAGGGGAGCACGCTGGGGGCAGCCTCCTGCATCGGCTGCCTTTTCAATAGCCTGCGTTGCTGCAGCCTTCCCAGTCTCCTTTATGAAGCAAGCAATCTCTTAAATCTACATAATACTGGTGACCCCATCCCCTCTCTAATGGCCCACTGGCCTGACACCTTTTAATAAAACTTAGGGAAAGTATTTAAGAGTAGGTAAGAGGTTACTCCTGATATTTTGTGCCTTCTTGGACAAATCCTTTCAGTGTGTTTTCATCAGTCTCTAGCTGCATGCCTTGATTGATTGTTTTCCTGTACAGCAAATTCTTCTCCTAGATCTTCAGACCTTCTTAACATAGGAACTAAAATTTCAAAGAACTTACTGTATAGTATTTCTTTACAATATTTTTTTTCTTTTTTTTGTCAGGGAATTGGATATGTTTCTCATTCCAGCCATTTGCTGACCAGGTAGTATGCACAGAGAAAGCCAAGTACTAAAAGGATTAAATAGTTTACTTCTCCCAAGATTCCAAAGATATATTTCTTTTATTTGTTGCAGTCTGTTCCCTGAATGAAAGTATAGAGAAGATATCTCTATTGCTGCCTTGTGCCTTTCCTTTGAAGAAATGCCAACCTTTGGACTGGAATCTCATTCATTGTAATGCAATTTCACAGCAATCATCTAAATTGTTCTAGATTTTGCATGAGATTAGAACCCAGCCTGGAAGGTTGGTTAAAGCAAGATCAGGATAAGGAATTGTTCTGAAAGTATTTAAGGCTGCCTCATCTGGTTTGACTCTACAGCCATCAATGTGTTTTACAGATGTTTGAAGAAATTCCAGATTCTGCTAGCTGTACTGACAATGGTGTTCTTACTGCCTTGAGTGGTCCTTCCTTTCAGCAGCAGTATGAATTGCAAAGTCTGGCTCCATCCCCTAGAGAACCTACCTGGTTTGGAAAAGATCTTTAATTCAGTAAACCTGACTTTAAGAGGCAAAACTTTCTCAACACCAAGACAATTATTTATCAATTATGTCAGAGATGCTTTAGTAAAGCAAAGAGAGTGGTGGTAAATGTGTGACTTCCCTTTTTAAAATAAATGACTCGCTATTACAAAAAGGTTTTCATTCTTTATGTTAGACAAGAAAAATCCAAATGAAATTTTAAAAAAATATTTTATTTGCATTAGAAATATAAAATTGTTTGCTTTTTACTCTAGAAAATTAACTTTTGAGAGAGCTCCCAAATTCTCATTGAGAACTTGCTTAGCTCTTACTTGGTTCATGCTGGGTGATGTCATGGTCTCACCACTACTATGTTTGAAGTTTTCAATTTATTCTAAAGGGGGGCTTCTTGTTAATGTATACAGGGTGCAAACTTATTTAAGGTTTGCTTGAGGAAGAGAGATTCAAGAGCTTGACTGAAGGTTTTGAAAACTGACTTATAGTTTACAGAAAGGGCATTACCAAGACAACTCTTTTCAATGAAAAGAACAAAAAGCTATAGCCTGCAAAACCCACAAGTCAAGACTGGTTTTGTCAATTAAACATCTACTTCACCATAGGCAGCTATGACTCGGGACCTAACCTGAGATGTGTGACTTTGCTTGTTCTTTTACTCCCTGAGAGCATTTGTTCACTTACTGCCATGCAGATAATGCATTGCATTTCACAGCACAGCAAGTTTAATCAGGACATGTCATCATTAATTTGTACTGATATGCACTGATGGACAGGGTTTTCCAGGAGCATGACTAGCTGTTTATCAGACGATCATCAGTTCTGGAGAAGAAATGGTGCAATCCCCCTGTTGTTTTACAGCATCTGCTTTATCATCTGCTCACAGGAGTACCTTTTTTTCCACTCCTTCTCTGGGTTTCCCTTTGTAGCTGTCACTTGTAGACAGCTTCATTTATTTCTGCTGCTTTCTAATTCCTTTAGGAGAGATGTCTAAAAGATGTGCTTGATTTACTGAAACATGTTGTGTAACTGAAATGGTTAATGATGGCAAGACAAGACTAAATACCACAATCTGCATTTGATTTCTGAGGCTTTCCTGTTATTTACAAAGTGTCTCTTTGAGTACCATAAATAATTTACAGTTCAAAGTGAATAATTCTGAGTGCTAAAAAGCCAAATTCACATTTATTTCATTTGCTAATGTTTTCACAATATAACACAAAGCATAAAACCCCCTCTCACTGCTGTATAGTTTAACAAAAGAGCTGTTAGATTAGCACAGAAACTCCAAAGGACTCTTATAACAGTAGGTTAAGGAGAGGTATCAGTTCTTCAGTCTTGGAGTCCCTACTATGGTAAAATTCTAACTCCAAATGCAGAGAATTTTACCTGACAAAAGACACCAGGGTTAAGCTTTTAGCATGCAAAACTTATCTCACAAGTGCTGTTTTATTGCTTTAAAGAATTTAACAGTGGGAATGATTCTGAAATCTAATCCTAGAGAGTGGCTTAATTTTATTTGGACATATTGTGACTTGTCTGTAAGAGGCAGAAGTAGTGCACATGATTTACAAAATTAAATCATAATCACAAATAGTAGAAGAAAAAAAATCCACAGAAATAAAAATGTTTGTCACTGATATGCAGTTGTGCACATCAATTTCAAACAATACTTTCAGTTCTTGTTACTGTCATATAGTCTAAGCCAAGCTAAAGGAATTTGTAGAAGCATTGACTAGTTGAACACTTCAGTATTTTATCCAAAACATAAATCCTTATTTTATAATGCCTGGTTCTTTTTGAAGCTAAACATCCCAAATTCTACTGACAAGACAAAAAAAAAAAAAAAAAAAAGAAAAAAGCAGCCATTAATGATGGGGCAAAAAACCAAAAACTTAAACAGAACAAGAAAAGCTTACTCTTTTAAAAATTGAACTTGATATCTGTATAATGATTATCACATCACAAGACAACTGACCTCATTAAAAGATTTGCTGAAGAAAATCAGATCCTATCCCTCATTTTCTGGAAAAAGATAAATATAGGTTCTGTCCACATTTGCAGACCAAACAAATCACTCTAAGGGACGTCTCCTTTAAGGTGAAATAAGAAACAAGCTGTATCTAAAACTGTATCCAGTATTTGAAATCTTATATAATTTTCATATTATATTATCAAATATTGACCAAAAAAATCAAGTATCTGCAGAATTCTTGTGAAGAAAGGGAAGATGTTAAGCATCTGACTGTATTCAGTTTATTACAACAAAATAGTCTTAGTACTACTAGCACTTATGAAAAACTTGCCCCATCAGACATATTTATTATCTGTCATTTTTCATGCACCAGCTTTTCCTTCTGAACGATCGATGTTTCCTTTGCCTACCAAAGCTGATATAAAGGGTTGCTACACTCACTCAGTTAAAATTCGTCTCCAATGTTTAACATTACCTAACGACTTCACACAGTAGTGTAAAGAGTGAGGAGAAAAACAACCAATGCCCAAAAGGAATTTCAGGGAAATAGATACTAACTCATCAGATCGACATTTCGGCACTGGGGACAGGTTCATAGTTGAGGTAAATAGGAGTAGTTGTCTCGGAGTCAGTGGAGTTGATTTATTACCAGCTGAAAGACCAGTGCTAGACCAACAATGTCCCAGCCCTGTGAAAGGACATGTGCTATTCTCAGTGAATACCAATGGGGTGGGCCTTTTGAACGGGCCTGAGTGGATGTTTTGTACATCTATGTGATTTGGCAAGAGGTTCATTTTCTGAAGCCTGAAACGATTTGCAAACTTGGAGGAAGAATTCAACCAGACGAAGGAAGGGAGAAAGAAAAAAGAGGCCAAGATTTTTGGTAAATGAAACCATAGGGACAGGGTATCTGTGCTACCCTTCTAACAAGGGAGATGGAGATGAAGCTGAGGGCACCTCCACTGCAAGTACCAGCCTAAAAATACGTCTGCATTAAGGGACTTGTGCCCTCACTCTCCAGTTTTTAAAAGCTCTCTCTACTGGGGTACCTGGTATACTTTGAACGTACTTTGGAGCAAGCCCAGAGTGTATTTCTGGGGAAGGAATGAGTAGATTGACTGTTTCATGGGGAGTAACTGCCTCAGGACAAGGACTTGGGTTTCTCTCTGAATTGGTGGGTTTCACTGAATTTGAATTTGACAGCTGAAGAAATGATAGATTTTGTGGCAGGCTAAGAAGGTACTTTGTACCAAGCCTCCAACTTTAACTCTCAGGACCCTCCATTTCCTCCAGAGCTGTCAAGGAAGAGTACAGAGATGTGCAGGAGAGGAGCAAACTGGCTGCAATGCATGGACACAGGTTGTGAGTGCTCAGCCTCAGTTAAAGTGCTCTGGTGCATAGGATGAGATTCTTAAGGGGTTTATTTCATGAAGGTGCTGATACACAGTTTTCTTACATGTATTTGATGCCATTGTCCTTCATGACACCTTAGTTTACCTTAAAAACTGTAGTGTGTGAAATGGGCAAGCATTGCTTGTGAAACAGTTACTTCAGCTTTTATAATGAGTTGTTTGTCAGCATTTCACAAGAAATTTCCTGGTTATTGAATCTTGCTCCAGCTGACACCATTTAGCAAAAGAATAATCTTTTATGAAATATAAAGATATAGCTATATATGTAAGCATATTTATGTACCAGAGACTGCTATCAATGTAGTAGTTATAAATTAAATGTAACAGGTAATTAAGAAGTGCAGTTTCAATGAATAGAACTATGTGTTTGGTCTTTAAATCCAAATTTTCCTCCATTTAAATTAATCATTATTGTATTGATATTGCCTTAATAACTAAGGATGCAAAGCAAATGAGAGAGAGGGACAGTGTAAAATGCCAGAAATCCTTGAGCTGTATATTGAAACTGAAATGTAGTTACAACTGCAGACAGCTTTAATGATAATGTTAATTGTCTCCCCTCCCCCATCCCTCCAGCCTCCCCATCTCTGCTAACATTCAAATCCACTATTTCTTCTGGATTTCATTTGGCAGTCACATCCCACTCAATATGAAGGCGTGTAAAAGAGAAAAATCAGTCTGCTAGCATACTATATTGGACCCAATTTCTTACTCATCTCATGGCACCAAGACTTCTTTTATCTGCAGGAATGCCAGCTGATAGAGCAAATGACAGATGAAGCAGTCACTTGCAACAGTTTGGCTGCAGAATTAGGGATACTTTTTTTCCCCATTGTGAAATGCCCTTTGGTACTGGCAAAAAAACTCCAACAAACCAACACAAAAACAACAACAAAAAAAAAGCTTGAAAAATTGGTGACATTTTCAGAGGCATCCAAATTAATTAGCATCCAGATCTCACATTCCTTTTTACCATTGCATGAGAGCTCCACATTTATTTTTTCCTAGATACACAAATTGTTGAAAGCCACCAGTTACTGTCTTGTTAAGGAGAGAAGTGTCCTTACTTTCTGAAAGGCTAGGGTTACTCTTATTAAGTTTTCTAGTTCACCAACATGTAGAATGCCATGGGAATTCTACTGCAGCATAGAGAAGACAATTTTTTTAAAAGGTAGTAGCACTGTATTTTGATCTTGTCTTGTCTTAAATACTATCAACTTTATTCAAAAGATTTTCCACTTAACATTTTTAGAATTTCTGATCTTCTCAAAAAGAAAATTCTTATTGCTAAACTTTCATAGAAACTTCCATTTGCATTTTTATTGCATTTCATTTAATTTTATTACTAGTTAGTAATTATTCCTTGTGAATTCTTTTGAAATATTCTTGTACAAAAACACAAATTAGAATCACAATATAATTTAGATTTATACCTCTCAAGATCATCAGGCCTTAGCCTCTTGTTTAAACAAGTCATGCAGGCCTAATGTCTCTGAGGTTAGACAAAGGCCTTGTTTGGTTGAGTTTTGAATATGTCCAAGGGTAGAGATTCTAGTTTGTCTCTACTACAGTGTCCAACCACCTTCCTGGGGAAGATCTCTTCCTAGTTCTAACTGGAAATTCCCTTCCTGCAGAATACGTCCATTGCCTGTTCTCTTCTCCCCTGGTTAAACTGACCAATCTGCAGTGACCCAGATCTGCCCTTCCTGAAAACAAGTGTGACATCTGCCTGTCTCCACTCCTCAGAGAGCTCCCACACATGCACAGTCTATTCAGTGGCTGAAGAAGTTTGTCTCAGTGAGACTTGCTGGCTCCCTCAGCTGCCTCTGAAGATCAGTCTGGTTCCATGGATCTGCATGTTCAATTTGCTTTGAGTCTTCCATGCTTCATATTAACACAAGTAATACATGTCCCAGTGTTGTTCCCCAGTATTAGGGGCTGACCTGAAAGAAGCCTTACAAGCTACAGCAAAGCACAGCAGACATCATGTTCCTCATCTTTTTCTTGTCTTCTGTCATTAAGTTCCCTGGCCCATTCAGCAATGAGTCTACACTTAGTCTTCTGCGATGACAATAAGTTCTCAACTGCTTCTTTTGTACCTCCTGACAGCTGAGCTTTGGTTTTACTAATTTTACAACTGAATGCTCAAGAAATATTTTTTGGGTAGCTCAACTTTGCTCCCAATTTCTGTACAATTCCTTTTAGCATTTGAGTGCACACAGAAGTTTCCTATTCAGGCAAGCTGGCTTCCTGTGCTTGACCTTTTGGCACATTGGAATGGACAATTCTTTTTCTTTTTCTGTTGTTTAAGGTCAACCAGCTCACCTGGCCTCCTTCAAGTCAGTTGCTCATGTGATTCTGCCTAGAAGTTTTACTTGACTATTTGACTTCCTCATGTCTCTCAGGATTTTAAACTCTGTCTCCTTCTCGGTTCTGCCAAGGTTATCCTTAACTATTGCATTCCCAACCAGTTCTTATTTCTGAGTAGTATGCCAAGAAGGTATTACCCTCCCTGCATCTTCATTGCTTGCACAAAAAATTTTTCCTGAGGTACTCCATAAATTTTGTGTGCTTGTGTTCTGAGATTTCCCTACTTCAGCAGACATCAGTATGAGCCAAGTTTTCCTTGACAAACGGGGTCCGCAGCTACAAGCCCTCTTCCAGGTCTTTCAAGAAGGCTTTGTCCATTTCATATCAAATGGTACATCATCCATCCATTGCAGCCCTCCAGTCATGGTGTCACTTTCTGTCATCTCAAAGTGGGCTTGTGAATGTAGTCAGAAATTATGACTATGTCCATAACTTTTTTTTGTCACTGAAATGTAGAGCACAAATTCTTGTGCTGTTTGATTGTTTACATTTGTCACCTTCTTAGAAAAATAGCTTACTCAGACTGGGGGCTTGCTTTAAACCGTCTGTGCATTCCCATGTTTAAAATTTCGCTGTCTGAAATGCAGGTTAAAGCACAGTTTTTCTGTGGTCTGCATGCCCTAGTTTGTATTATAATGCAGTCTAAATTTTCTGAGTGTTGGTAACTCTCCAGTGAATCTTTAGTTCTCTGCCAAGAGGACCTACACATAACTAATGTGAGACCAGGAAATAATACAACAGTGTCTTATCTTGGAGGATGCACTAGGTGCCCCAGCGAGCACAGGGACAATGACAATATAGAAACCAAGATATGGCATTGCAGTTGGGCTCTTGTTCCAGCTTAGCCTGATGCCTTAAGTTTTAGATTTAATATTTTTCAGATTCTGTGGTGCTTTAGTGTGTAACTCTGGGCTTCATATTAAGTGTTAGCAAGCTCTCTTCACAGGGTAGGTAGACAAAACAATCCTTTTCCAGCTTGTCCAAGGACAACTGTTACAAGCTCCAGGCCCAAAAAGTATAAACAATGGTGAATTGAAGAGAGAAGAACAAGAAGGATGGAACTTCATAACCTAGAGCTATAATTGGACAATTAACTCCAATATGCAAATGGAACAAAACTTATAAAAGTGTAAGACCTTGTGACTAGTTGTCTGTTTTTGTGACCCTTTTGGGTTCACCTTGGGTGAAAACATGGCCAGGCTCTTGTACTACTCAAGGTGTATCCATTGAGACCTTTGAAGAAATACCTACTTTATTCTCTTAGCTCTGTCTAGCCTCTGTTCTTGGTCAGCCTTCTCAAGGCATCAAGCCTGTACTATCTGAGGTTCCTGTCAACAGACTGTACTATGCAGGTAAAACTTTTGTATTTTATGTATGTATGTGTAGCCATATAAGTATGGCTGTACTGTGTCTTGAAGAATAACACCCTCTCTTACATCATGAAAAACATAAGCTGTTAAGACATTGTTTTGATTTACTGAAATTTATTCTTTATCTCCACAATGAAAGAAAAAGAATTACTTTAGGTTATGTTTCACAAAATGAGAGAAAATATTTGTTCTGTCTTGAAGGAACAAAAAGATTTTCATACACCCATGTACATCAGAATAACTGAACTTGGAAGAAACCAGCAAATGGTGGTTTAAGAATTGTGTGTTTGTTTTCCTCTTACCTATTCTATTGCTCAAAGATTTCACCTTGAAGTTGCTAAACATCTGAAAAAATACCTGAGTGATCTGGTATAGCAAAAAAACAAAGTTACTCAATTACATTGCATAGACCAGCAGTGGTCTAAGAGCAAAAGCTGACTGCAAATCTTAATGACTGCAAGATTCAGTTGTGAGCCTCTAAACATACAGAACGTGTGTATGTGGTGTACATGATATATGGTATTTCCATATATTGGAATTTGGGATTCTTGGACTCATAAAAGGAAAGTCCTTATATGACAGTATCCTTGTCACTTGCCTGCATTGAAGTGGAAAATTCTGGTTCTTTTTGAGCCAACTCAGCTCTTTGGGAATTGTCTTTTCTCTTAAATACTTCAAATAAAATGCTAAATATATCCTCAGCTTGCTAAAATTAGTGCAATCTGGTTGCTAGCAAAGGAGACAGTAGCTTGGTAGATGATTTAAACAGATGACATGTATGTGAATGATTTCTTTAAAGACAATGGATTTATCCCCATTGTGAGAGTAGAATATGTCTTTAGGGTTTTTTTCTGTAATGGGGTAATTTTTTTTTAGAAAAATTTCACAACTCAAATTTTTGTAAGTGATCAGAATATACTCAGCTACTACAGACAAAATAGAAATAATTCTTTCTTCCCTTTCTGTGTAGGAAATAGCTCAATTAGCTATTTTTATTTACTTGCTCCTATGTATGAGAGAGTAGTTACCATCCATGCAGAAGTTAGGTCAACTCAAGACAGCGAGTCTCATGGATTTCATCATCATCAAATGGTGTCCTCTTAACAATACCCTGAAACAGTTTTCAATGTCTAGGATTTATGTATTGGTGAGTTGTTGCTCAATTTTATTTCTAGTTTTACAGATCTAAAAGACACCTGAGGGCTTTGTTTGGAAAGAAATTTCCTTGCATTTCAACCAAGATTTAAAAAAACATTTTTTTTAATCCTTCTCACCTTGATCTGCATGGGATAGTTAGTCAGGATGAATAGGAGCATACATTATACAGCTGAGCAAAGGAACTATTTTTCATTAAAGCAGATCAAATGGGGGTCATAGACACAGATAGAAAGGTGGGCTTTGTCCATCTAATGTCAGTCAAATGAAGCTAGGACCCTGGATGTTTATATATTGATGAACAACTGCAGAAGTCTGTATGTAAGTTTATAATTAGACTAATTTAATGTTTTTACCTCAATGCTGTCTTTGACCTAGGTCTTCTATTTACTACCTCTTTTATGACAGTGGTGAGTTATTCCAGCCTGTTTCTGATTTTGAATTGGAATGCATGTTGATTCAATCAGAAATTCAGTAAAATTTTGAAGTATATAACAAAGGGGTGGTTTAGTTTTCTGCAACCTGAAGAAAAAAAACATTAAGAAAACTAGAAGGGAAGCTCCACAGGAGGTGCACAAGAGAGATCAGGGGAAATTTCTGACTCGTTGGAAAGCTCACATCATTAAAAAATTAAACAAGTGATTTACCAGAGCAATAAGGCAAAAATCAGAGGGAAAATTGAGGCTTAGATTTTGTAAGGATAGCAACAAACTACTCAACTATTCTTGGTCTCATTTCTATACCAGTATTGTCTGGTATACTGTCTGGAACCCTTTAATTCAGAAACATCTGGCAATAAAACTTAGAGATTACCTTTCGTGTTTTCATCACTTTCAGTCTCTAAGTCTTTGAGCACTCTGCTTCCCTGTCTTTCAAAAAATAAATATAAGGCTTTTTGAATATTTTTCATAAGTTCATGGAATTGGATTTCACTTTTGTGTAACAATACAGATATTTAATCACTGCAAATGAGTTCCAGGTGCTGGAATCTTCACTCCTCAGGCTAAGAATATCTTTCTGGAATAAATGCACCTCACTAATTTTGTTCCTATATAAAAATGTTCATTTAATCTCTCACTCCCAACTGATTGGTGGTAGCATTCAACTATTTTTATTTTTTTCATCAAAGATGCCTCTCTTCTTCATACAAAGCTGCATTAGTTGACTACAGGACCAGAAAAATAAGTTATGTTTTGTGTTTCTTTAAAATATTATTTAATTTTGCTGATTAATCTATGGAGCCTTACAGTTTCGAAGGAGTTGCAGTGATTTAAGAATATAAATCTAGAAAAATTGGAAAGTGAATGAGTATCTATTTTTTAATGAGAAAAAAAAATACTGGAAATTTATGGGTAGTATTTGACCCAATTGATGTATCTCTTAAAATGTAACAATCCTATAAAATAAAAGTATTATAATTTTGGAAGCAGTTAGGGGTATCTATGTTCTCTATTTTTTTAAATTGAACATTACACTACTGAATAAAAACATTCATCCTTAGAATTATCTGCTACTTATTCTATCCATTTTGTTCCAGGATCAGCTGCAGATTACTCCTCTTCTCAAGCAAATTTTCAAGAAATATATTGATTTGTTTGTTTATTATATTACTCAGTATTGTTTCTGCCTTGAATTTTGACAGTTTTCTTTGGTCACTGGGTGAGAGCTGAGCCTTATTTTTTCACTCAAGCTGCTGTCTACTATACACTGCATGCTACACAAACACACATCCTAAAAAGGAGCAGTGCTCCAAGAGAACTGATGGATCCCTGGCATAGAATAGATCATGGAATTTGATTCTCTTCAGTATAAGTGGGTTTTAGTTGTGCTTTTTTTTTCAAATACGTTTTCTTGATACAAGTTGCATTTTGACAAGCATCTAAAGTCATAACCAATTAGACAAGCTGCAACCCTCCATTTTTCTCCCTACTCTCTCAGTCAATGTGGAAGGAAAACATTGCATCACCCCTTTGTACAAGCAGATTTCTCTCTGATGTACTTGGCCCACTACTCAAGGCAGGGAGATGTGAAGTGAGAGCCATTCCTTTTCTTTACTTCATTTGTTCCTTTCCCAGCTTTTTGTCACTGGAGTTACAAATCAAATGCTGCTGAGGAAGGGGAGCACTATTTCCCCGGCCTAAAAAGGCCGTGATGATTTCCCTCTCTGGAATAAATAGTCAGTGGTCTTATCCTTCCTTGCATTTGTTATTAGCCAGAGAGAATCCGGGAAGGATAGGAAAAGCACCTGTGAAAACAAATAACTTGGGGTTTGCCCTGAGCTACTGTCAGCTCAGGAGCAACAATAGAAGTACTTCAGCAGCAAGCACAAGAGAAGCTGTACTTTGTTTGCTGTTTTTTCCTTGAGACATATGTACACTCATGCTCTTTAGTTTGGGAGGGGGGTGTGTGTGGTGTGTGTGAGGGTTTTCTTGCAGGGGGAACAATCATAAAGGCAGCTTTTCCCTCCGTGAATAATTAGTAGTTTGGCTGGTCACATCCTGGGCTTGGGAGAGGACAGGCTCCAATGCTGTGGGAGCAGCAGTGTGGCTGTGATAAGACACAGATATGCTCAGCCAGGTAGTGTTTACTAACCTATTTTCTGGCATTCCAGCAGAATGGGCTTATCTGTTCAAATTACATTACGTTATGAGCAGCAAATAAATTTGCATTCGATTTCTCTGTTGCTTGGTTGGGTTTTTAATACATCAGTGCTTCAGATATTTTGTTACTCAGTCTAATCTATTATTGAATTTTCGGTTTCCTAATCTGACCTCCATTCTTTCTCAAACTTTTCCTTCAACGCATTTAACACACAATAAAAACACATTTTCACTCATCTCTGTCTTAATTTAGAACTCAGTGTACTTTTGATCTTGATTTGTTCCTTTCCTAGACATAGAAAAATGAGAACATAAAAAAAAAAAAAAAAAAAAAAAAAAAAAAATTTTTGTGCTTTTTTTTTTTTTTTTTTTGTTTGTTTTT
>VZRH01006098.1:1318311-1347885 GCA_013397555.1 Urocynchramus pylzowi | reverse complement strand
CATATTTTTTTTTTTTTGTTTTTTTCTTTTTCCAAAAAAAAAAAAAAAGAAAAAAAAAAAAAAAAAAAAAAAAAAAAAAGACAGAGAACATTTTGTGCTCTTTTTTTTTTCCTTTCTGGTTGGTTTTGTTTTTTTATTTGGGGTTTTGTTTGTGGCTTTTGTTTTTTTTTTATTTATTTCTGTTTGGTTCTTTGTTGTTTTGGTTTTGGGTTTTTTTGGTTGGTTTTTTGTGGTTTTTTTGGTTGGTTGGCTTGGGAGTTTTTGCTTTGTTGTTTGGGGGGTTGGTTTGTTTAATCTGCCTGTAACTGGCATTTTTTGTTGTCTTGACTTCATAATTTGTAATAGAGTTTGTCTTCTATCATCTTCTGTATATGCATTTATAGTTTGTGAAAAGTGACAAACTAGACCAACCTGTGAAAACAAAGGCTTCTGATAATCCATAAAGGAGGAACTCATAAGCAGTAACAGAAATTCTCATTCTTTTGCATATCCCTTAAGACTTAATTTTTGAGATATTTTCGAGGTTTTTCTTTGATATCTTGCTTGTGGACTTCACATATAGAAATAATGGCTGCTGTTACTGAGGCAAACTACTGTAGTTAACTCGTATTTATAACAAAGTCTTACCTTTGAAAAGGAATTTAGATTTTCAGGGTTTTTTTCCTAACAGCCAACTGATCTAAATTCATCTGGTTTAAATTCATTCAGCAGTTCAGGAAGAGATCATTGATTATTGGTTCTTTAAAAATTCCCCAGTGTACTAATTCTCGTAGACAGTTTCCACCTTGACATTTTTTTGCATTCAAGAAACTGTTTTTTAATCCAAATACTGTATTGCTGGCAGACTAGGTGCTTTGGGGGGTTGTGTTTTTTGGGTTATTTTAACTTTTTTAAAGTTTTCTGGGATTTACTGGAGAGAGAGAGAGAAATGTCTGTTTGAGTTTATTGCACTCTAATCTAATTGTGCAACCTACTGTCTCAGACAAGAAAACATTCAGAAATTGTAGCAAAAGGCATCCAGCAGCTTTAACCTGGAGTTAATGATGGATAATAAGTTGATGACAACACTGATAACAGAATTTAAGTATTTTACCTTTAAGTGAAATTAGAATGAAATACCAATTAAGCGTGTTTTAGAACCCTTATCATTGTTAATTTGCTTTGCAATCCAACTAAACCTCTCACATTTCTTAATTCTGCATTACATTGTGGTATCCAACTAAATGATTTATCCACAAATAGGAAATAAAAGCCATATGATCATCATTTAGCTTTCAGTTTGAGGGCATATACTGCTGGTTAAAATAAGCTTATGGAATTTACTTATGGGGTGATATGTCAACTTTGAATTAAACCATTCAGAAAAGTTACTCATCTTAATGATAATTTCTGATACCTCTTTTCAGAGTTTTTTAATAGATTCTGCTCTATTAAAATTTATCCTTTTTTTAGAACTTTTATAGGAACACACTGGGTACTTAAACTTCTAAAGCAGCTTTGTACAATGTATGAATGCTCTTTTACAACTCAGGAGGTTTATCTTACATGTTTATTTACCCCAAATTTATCTACTCATTTAATTGGTAGAGACTGACAGACTACTTTACTTTTTTTATCACTTTGCAGTGGCATCAACTGGCTTCCTTCCTGCTTTCTACATCAATGGAATAATGAGTCAAGTTTAATTTTTACTTCCCTTTCTTAGTGAAAATGATAACCAAGAAAGACTTTGGGTTCCTGTCTGACTATGTGGCATCTATTTTAGTTTGAGTCAAGTACATTTGTGTGCAAAATGCTATGCAGATACAAACTTCTTTCTGAAAACTTCCAGTTCCTTGGGTTTCAGACTTTAAATACAGATTCTCTAAATTTAGGGTGAGATTTGTCATCATGCTGAGAACAATAGCCATTCTAAGACTATAACTCCTACTTTGTAAATCAGAAGGAAGAAAGATCTCCCAAACTATAGCTTTTCTATTTAAGGTGGTCATATCCTAATTATCCTGAATACACAGAGTTAAATGTTTCATATAGTTACTGGAAAGATAAACATTTTTACCTAGGGATGAGTTGGATCTAGTTGGTTCCTTGTTTTGAAACAAGCATAAAGTAGGGCTTTTTCACAGTGTGCAGACTTAATATTTTCTTCTGTGCATCAAGATTGCCTCTTTAGTTAAATTGGTGGATTGAGCAGACACAATTCACATACTCCTTGTGTGTATGTCACACAAGAGATCTTTTGTGGTCTCCTTTAGTTCAGGAATTCTGCCAGCCCAACTAATATTTTGGAGAACAGAAACTGATGATGTGATTGTATCTTTTACTGATCTCCTTAGACAGGGTGAGAACATGCTCTTGGACAGCACAGGGGACTTTTTAGTACCTGCTGTAGTGGGTCGCCTCATGTTAAGGAAAATATGACAGCCCTGGTGTGGTTGAGGGTGCAAGTTCCCTGGACATACACACAAGTTTGTGTGTGTCTCAGCACAGTAAGCACCCTTTTCACACAGTTCAGTTCCACTTCTTATGCCAGTGCATCTGTTGCAAGTGTTGGTTAAATATAATACATAGAGCAGCCAAGGAAACTGCTCCTTAAAGCAGAATATCTCTTGCTTTGTTTGTCTGTGGAGTTATTTGGAGAAGAATTTGTGTTGCTAGCAATGCAGGGAAAGAGAAATTTCTTTTTGAAAAGGAAAATATGTTTTCCTGAGGTTTCTCTTGCAGTACATTTAACTACAGATGCATGTCAATGAAAATTCCAGGCACAAGTTTTCTAGGTGAACTGGGATATTGTTAACAAAGTTATTTACATAACAAAACTATTTATTAAAAATAAGTTGTTCTGATTATAAAAGTGCCACATAAATGTCACTCCTATTCCTACAGCACAAGAAAACAATGGACCCAGAAACTTCACGTGTATAACAGAGTCTGCCTTAAAGTTTATGACAACATTTGGCAAATTTCATTCTCAGAGCAGGCACAACAATTGTTGATACTATGGTTCTAGTTGTTGGTCTTGGCTACAAACTTACCACTAATAGTTAACTACTAATGTCAAGCACCATGTTACTATTGCCAGAGAAGACATAAAAATGTAATGAAAAAATTAAACTTTTGAAGAAAGCAAAAAAACCCACCAGATTCATGAATAAAATGAAATTATGCTATCTTACCATATGAAGAATAGAATTAAAAAATATCTTTTATTTGCTCCTTGATATTTTTTAAGCACTTGTCCTCAGTACTAGGACTGTCTCATATCTAGCCTCTGTATAATAAGCTAAAAAATTTAATTTGAAAGTGAATGAGTAAAGAAAAATTGGGTACTTATTTCATGTGATATGTGTTGATTAAATTGCTGACCTAAAACTAAACTAAATACCTCTATGTGTATATTCCATTTTAAAAGTATTGGTGTCACCTAATATTTCAGATGTCTATGCATATAAACATTTAAATAAGTTCTATATGAAATTTACACTTAAAAAAGAATATCTACCTTAGAAAAAGAATACAGGAAGGACATGTGTTTGTCTACAACACTTTTTTATGTTGTCAATATTTTTGTGAGGTTGGGCTTTATTCAGCAGTGGGATGCCTGTACAGGACTGGAGGATGTGGTCAACAGAGCTTTCCTAGTAGCAACAAGAAGCCATCACTTAAACCCAAACTTTTAACTTACTTGCAATCAGACTGAGACATACTTCAACTCCAGTTTTATGAATTCCACATGTGTTTTGATTATTGTCACCTAATGGTCAGCATTTGGTACTTCAAAACACCAATAGACATTGCTCAAACATCAGAAATACCTGCTGTGTGAAACTTCTGTTTCATAAAGGTCTGTGGGGTTTTTTTCTGCTTTATCTTGTAAATCTTACCACTTGTATGTGCACTACATGTGTAAGATTTATTTTGTCAAGTTAGAAATTTAGCAACAAGGAAGCATGATTGCTTTTTTCATTTAATGTTTTTTTCTGTTCAAAGATAAATATTTTCTCCTTGAACTTTCTTTCTTCATTGTGGTACAGAAGAGGAATTCAGGTGCCTTTTTGTTCATATGGGTTTTGCAAAAGCAGAAGAGTCATTGCCTGTACTGTTATTTCATCTGTATGTCACGATCTTTGAGCTTTCAACCTTTACCCTGTTGCAAATCAAGTTTCCGCTAGCACAAGCAGCTCCTGAAGCAGCCACTTTGGCTATAGTCAACCTACCTGGGTTTCCTGAGGATGTTCACCCTGTGGTTTCACAGATTCTGAAATAGGAAGCAATTTAGTGAATTCTATTCACTGGAAGGGTCAAATGCCCTCTGCTTAGAAAAAGACAACTGACCTAACAAACCTTACCAAGTGAAAATAACTTCTTGTGTTTGCTGCTCAGTTACTTTATTGTCTTTCTTACATTGTTAAACATGTAGTCTTGTTTCTGCTGGGGCTTTACATTTTTCACAGCACTACTCCATTCAATAGATGTATTATAGGAACATAGTTGGAATTTTTATTTAATATCTATAAACAATTTACACTTAAGTATGGACAGATCTGCATAAAGCAGTATTTCTCTCATTCTCTGTTCATTGGGGAAAGGAAGCTGTGCAAATTCAGTGTGCAATTCCATTTGACAAGCTCAGGACTCATAATCTTGAAGCTCCTTTTTAAGCTATGTGAATGATAACAAGATCCTTAACTTTAAAAACAAGAACTGTTGCTTTCAAAACTATTTTTTCCCTTATTACTGCTGTGGGAATGAATAAAGATTGAAGTTTTCTTCCAGAAACACAAAAGATTGAGGTTTTTTCCAGTTCATTTTCCCTGTTTTAGATGCAGGAACAGAACTTGCAGAGGTTTGTAACTATTGCTTCATCACTATACTTTTCAGTAAATAAATATTGCTCATCGATAAAACCTCAGGCAGACAGTCAATAATGGTTGAGTATTAGGTAAGGCTACAATGAATGTCTGGATAAATTTATAGGTTGAAGGAAAAGACAACAGAAAACTCTGAAGGCTGAAGAGAATATTTAAGCATTCTGTAGGGATTAGAGCCAAATTGTTCACTGGATAGCAGGTATCTTCTTACCCTTTGGGAAACCTAAGAGTTATGTGGGATTTTATTATTAGAAATGCTAAAGAACAGTTATGTCAGCAGCATTATCTTGTCCTAAAGATTCTTGCTTAGTTCCATCTATAATTTTATTTAGTCCCATTGAAAAGCAAAACAGATAGTTTGTTTGCTAGACATTTATAATGAGTAATACCTTGCACCAGAGGAAGTTTCTTTAAAACTTCCAAATGTTACACATGGTACCATAGAGCTAGATACAAGTGCCAAGCCATGCTTTAACAGATTATGAACTTGGTTAATACAAAAGCAGGGTAACAGCAGAAGTCATCCTCTGAGGTGGTTTCAGATCACATAGAACTCCTTTTATCTATTTCTGTGTTTCAATTTAAATTTTTTTTCTTTACTTGTAGTATTGGACATGGTTTGTTTTGGTTTTTTTTGTGACACTTAACAGGCATATTATCTATTTCTTTGTAGACCTGAGTGCGAGTTAGACAACTAACGAAAAAAAAATCTGAACTTCACATTTTTGAAAATCTAGGCAAGAAAGAGAATTCCTCATTTGTCCCCCTGAGTTATAAGGTTGCACTTGAGAGCTTTATTATCACACTGGATTTTTCTCCCTCTCCTTATGGGTTCACAGCCATTTAATATGTCTGCCAAAACTATTGGAGAATCTTTATTTATCCTCTGTCTGCAATAGGTACCAAATGTAACATTGCTAGAGCTCATTTATGTTTTTCCTGGAAAGTTAGAAGCATAACAAATCTACTGCAGAACAGTCTTTCAGCCCATCTCTGAAATGTTTTCAGAAACTTCTCATTGCTCACCTGTTTTGACTTCCTTCACGCCAGTTCTGGACTGCAGAATATGAATTAGTGTTGTTTTGTGCCTGAACAGCCTCCTTGACTGTTCAGGCACAAAACTTTTTACAGCAGTTCCATCAGGAAGGTGTGAGTGGCTTGTATAAGAGTGTTTTCAAGTATAGAAAGGTCCTGGAGGCTGCTTGTATACCAGCACTAAGATAAAACTTTAATTGAGGTCCTGTAAAATGTTTAACTTAAACCGATGTTGTAGGTGTCTTTGTAATTATTTAGTTCATTAAAAATTATTGTGATACTTGACTCATAGGCACAGGATCCCTAAGATACAAGATATCATTCTTGGGAATAGTGGGAAAAAGCACATAAACTCACCTTTTTTTTAGTAGGAAAGGAGTGTGTTAAATCTGAACATTTCCTGAACCTACGTAATTAGAATACCCAAATATCATTTAGTCATTAACTATTGATGTCTTCATAGATATGTAGAAATGGAGTCCTATTCTTTACCATTTTCTGCTTACATAACACTCAAGGGACTTAAGCAGGGAAGCCTAGAGAGAAAGGTAATTTAGACAGAAGAGAACTGTTGTGTTGAAAGGAAAATATTTCCCACATTTGGATAGGGCCATTGAAGAATATGATGAGTTGGCTTTTGTTTGTTTTGCAGATCATTGTCAATGATTATTGATGAGGCTTTTCTGTACATCATTTTTACTTGGGCCTAGAGGCTGTTCATTGAAAGATATTCAAGTTCATTTTCTTGAATATGAGGGATTATTTTTCAAAGATGGAAGTAGAGTTATCTACCCAAAAGGCTAGTTTAGGAAATGCAGAAATGGCCATATTACAGCACATAAAAGGCAGAGCCAAGGTGGAGTTGGAGCCGAACTTAGCAAGAGATGCAAAGAATAACAAGTGCTTCTATGGGTATGTCAGTCAGAAAAGGAAGGTTAAAGAAAGCAGCACCCCTCTGATAAGCAATGCTGGCAGACTGGTAACAAATGAGGAGAAGGCTGAGATGTTCAGCAGTGGTTTTGTCTCGGTCTTTTATGGCAGTCTCTTTCCACACCTCTCCAGTGGGTGGATTGCAAGACGGGGACTGGGGGAAAATGAAGAGGTACCTTGACAAACTTGATAGGTAGTCCAAGGAATCCAAGGTAACCACATGAAATTCAACAAAGCCAAGAGCAAGGGGCAATCCCCAGCATCAGCACAGTCTGAGGGGTTGAATGGATGAAGAACAGTCCTGCCAAGAAGGCCTTGAGGGTGCTGGTGGATGAGAGGCTGGCCATGAGCTGGCAGTGTGTGGTCACAGCCCAGAAAGCCAAATGTGTCCTGGACTGCATAAAAAGCAGCACGGCCAGCAGGGAGAGGGAAGGCATTTTGCCCCTCCACTTCACTCTCATGACAACCCAGCTGTGTCCAGCTCTGGAGTCCTCAGCACAGGAAAGACATTGACCTGTTGGAGCAGGCCCAGAAGAGTGCCACAATGCCAATTGGAGGGATGGAGAACTTCTCCAAAGTGGAGAGAATTGGCCTATTCAGACTGCACGAGAGAAGGTTCCAAGAGAGACCTTATTGCAGCCTTTCAGTACCTGAAGAAGGCCTAGAAGATAGCTGCTGAGGGTTTTTCTTGGAATAGTGTATAGTAATAGGACAAGGAGTAATGGCTTTGAATTATTTAGGAGAGATTTAGTTTAGATACTTAGAAGAAATTCTTTACTAGGAGAGTGAGGAGGCAACGTAACAGGTTGATCAGAAAAGTTGTGGAAGCATTGAAGCCAGGTTGAATAGAGATTCCAGCAATCAGGTCTAGAGGAAGGTGTCCTTTGGAATAAGATCCCTTACGAATCAGACCACTCAGTGATTCTATTATAAAAATTATTAACTTGCTAGATGTATCACTTCACAGTCTGTCCACAGTATGATGATGTTTTCTTGACAAAATAAGTTCTTTAGTTTATCATTTCTCTTTCTCTCCTTTTTCTCCCTTCCCCCTGCTTTGTGTTGTTGAAAGGTAGCAATATATTACACAATTTTCTGGTATAATGATGGTACTCTGAATCAATAAATGAATCCTCATGTTGCACAAAGGATACTGAGCAATTTTATTTCATAATAGGATGCAGAAACTGACCATACTTTGCATTTCCTGCCCTCACAGTGGTTTTTGGCTTTCAAGTCTCCATCAATCTAAAGAAAGTAAGAGTCAAGTGAGATACAAGAAGCAGTGAAGAGACATGAAAACTAACAATAAGGTAGGAAGCAGACAGATCTATACCAAAGTTCAGGTAACAGTCATACCTCTGTCTCCATGTATGTTGTCACACCACCCCCAAATTCTGCATATTGAAGAAGCTATTAACATCTGAGAGACAGATGCTCTATCTGAAGAAAAGACCTCCATTGAGCTCTGCATCACCACATTGCATTTAATTAGCTAGCAAAACACCATGTAGTACAATTGACTTAAAGGTCTCACTTAAGCTAAGGAAGGTGAAGAATTTTAGACTTAATTTATGAAATGGAATTTCATTATTTAAAAAGTAATGTGAAATTCTAACATAAAATTATGTAAGAATTATAAATTAAGTTGGTTATGGCCAACTTGGTCATTGATATGGTAAAATTCTTGAATGTGTCTGTGCCTTAAGCAGAATTTCTTTTCTTTTTGATGAAGTAAATTGACATCTTTTGCAAAAATTGGGTATAACAACTCCATGTTGGCTGAGACAAATTACGTACAATACCCTGGGAGCAGCAAACAGACTCAGTGTTCCGCTCTCTCATTGGATGGGTGAGATAAGTTATGAGGTTCTTGCTCTTCCTTTACTCTTGGAAACTCCTAAGAAAGATGTAGGAAGCAGCTTTGGAATGCAGAAGGATGTTTTTCTTGCTTCTGCCTCCAGGTAATTTTTTCTTTGTGTGTAGTACACATCACAATCTATCACTCAGTTTCTACTACAGAAGCGAAACACCGCTTCTTTTCAGAATAAAGTCAGCACCAGCTATATGTTCATAACTGACAGAATACATTGAAAAGACAGTTTCCATACTGAATTTCTCTGTTCCTGTTGTTTCTGTAAACTGTTACCAGCCTATATTAATAAGCCAGATATTTACATTTTAAACATGGAATGGCTCTAAAATGTTGTATTTTTCCTTTCTTTTATAGCAGCCAAATTACACATAAGCTTTTTCTACTGACATCATTATGGTTGAGAAGTCAAAGGAAGTGTAGTAGATAGGAATATTTACAATATGAATTCAAGTTGTATTTCTTAAAATAGATCACAAATGCAATAGCCTCTGATTCCTTTCCATTGTAGCATCTCAAACACTGTCTTCTAAAAAAAGAGTTTAGAGAATACCTTATATCTATATACTACTTTAAATCTGTATGTAGCTAATGCTGATCTTCATTTGAATGTAAGGAGGTATAAATACTTACTTGTGGAAAAAAAGCTACTGTCATTACACCTGATTTTGAACTTCCATTTCTGCAGTTCAGAGATGAGATCTGCATAAACGGTAAGAGAATATGGTGGAAGTTGGAAAATTGTTAGGTAAGTTGGCATTTCCCTTCATGGAAGAAATTATGCTTATATAACTATGGTGTGCTTTCACTATTATTCTCAGAACCTGACTGTAGAATATTCATCTTAATATTGAAATTATTACTATTTTATATGTCTATCTGTAGTATCTCCCCTCATGTTCCAGCTGCTTTTAATCTGTGAGCCAGAGGATGAGTTGTGTGCAAAGATGAATGATTTGAGGTAGTTTGTTATGGAAAACAGAAAATTCTGAAGAAATGTTAGGGCTTCTATACATAAAAACTTAATGTCCAAAGAGAGAGGTCTCTGGATAGGACAAGAAGTAATGTGATTAGTTTGACCATCAAGAACAACAATCTTGCTCTAAGGGACAGTTAAACAGTGGAGTAGTTTGCCTAGGGAGACTGTGGATTCTCTGTTGCTAGAGGTTTTTAGAAACTGGTTAGACAAATATGTTAGGTGTGAGGTTTGTGCCACTTCTGACTTGGAACAGAGGATGGACTAGACAGACTCCTGAGGTGTGTTCCAGCCCTATATTTTGGTTTCTTCTATAAAGGTTCCAGGACAGACTACATGAAAATCATTACTAAAAATCCATTAAAATAATTGCAATCTCTTTACCCAGCAAACCATCTCTTTTAATTTTTTTCCAGAGATGGCTTGGTTTACTGTGGCCTGATAGGTTCTATTAAATTGATCCTTGTCATTTATCATTCACCATCTGGCCTCTCCTAAGTGTTTATATATTGATTCCTTTGTTACTTAAATCTGACAGGGTAAGAAAAGGAAGCAGTGATCTTCTGTTCAGAGAAAACAAGAAAAGTTAACTAACACCTGTAGCATGGGCCCTGCAATTCTTACTGAGTTTTTATGTTGATAAATCTGTCCAGCATTTTCAGTAGTCTAGTCAGAGCTGCTTTGCTGTCCTGAGTAATCCCTCAAGTCTCACCCTACAGCAGCCTGTTGGCATTAGGTACCCTTAACAGGATTTACATAACCTCCACCACCCCAAGAGGAAGTGTTTTCTTTAAGCTGCACTTGAGGCCCTTACAATATCACAAGTTTTAGTCCTTCTCACATGGACATATGTCACACAGACATTTGTTCTCTCTAGCATTAATATGAATGTCTTGAACCCAGAAGTATTGTATTGTAGAGTAACCCTATGAAAACTGGAAAGGGGTAAAAGACAAGAACAGTGTTTCTCAGCGAGCAACAAGACCTTGAAAATAGAAGAAAAATCTCAACTGAAATTGGCTTTAGATTTTATAAACCATTCATGTGAAAAACATTTCTTAAGAATCTTTCACACCATCAATTTTTTATACATGGAGGCTGTGATAAGCATTTTACATGAAAAATGGTCAAAGCAATTTCTGTTCTGAAAAAGGAAACATTAATTAAAAAGACTATAGAACAAAAGCTTATGAGTATTTTATGATGTTATTTTATTTTGGCATTCTTTGTTATTCTTGTCTCTTACTGCTTGAGTATCCATTCTCTAAGACTGACATTTTCAATCCTGAAAAAGAGTTTAGTGTTTCTCCAATTAGAAAATCACATGTGTATTAAGTTTTTGTCTGAGCTAGGCATTTCTTGAATCATATGTGTAGAGGAGCAGTATATAATTAATAATATTTGCATTAGCAATAAAATTTCAGTAGTTAAGATTTTATTTTTGCAAGGTGGGGCAACTTTAGAAGCCCTTATTGCTATCAGACAATAATGTACCTGAAAACTGAGTGCATCCTGTTGCAGATCCTGTAAAGAATTAAAGAAATTCTTGTGGATCTGTCATTTACAATTGATAAGTCCTGTTTCCTTAAACAGGAATTTTACAGGTGTTTGTTCTAATATAGCATAACCTTCCAGGAAAACTTGTTCTTCTGAATTGAATTACTGAACGTTCAAATCTTAACTAATAAAGCAGATTTGCTTTAAAAATTACTGTGGCACATTTCTTACCATAAATTACTATTATTTATACAGAAATCAACTCCATTCTATTTACTTGTGTGCCACAATATTGCATGTTTTCTGGAGTCTTTCCTTTGGAATAACTAATGTAAAACAGGAAATGGAACATTGAGAGCAGAGACATGGAAATTTGCAATGAAATGTATTGACATGGTATAAGGTGTAGTGATACTAGTTTGCAACATGGAGACACATCTGGGATGACAATGTATAGGTCTACAACTTCTGTGCTTTTTTCATGATACCACAATATTGTTGCAATGGAACTCAATTCACTTCCTCTGCATATCCTCAACAATTTACTATGAACATGTCCAGTGAAACATGTCCAGAGGATCATAAGGCTTTGAAGCCAGTTGGAGGGAGTGCATCTTGAGATGATCAAACCCTTCTGGTGCCTCAGACCCTGAGATTATCTGAAAACTTCTCAAAGTTGCCTGACATCCCTTCATTCTAGCCCTGTTCTTCAGGGAAACAGTAGTAAATTGGATTCTTAAAAATGCCTCTGTCACAGTGTGCATCCTCCCAGTGAAACAGTAAGAAGCTTCTTATTGTGACTGGTTTATATGAATTGTCAAGAATTGCTGGAAGCATGTTTATGATATGACAAAAGCCAAGATAGTTGAATAGTCAAAACTAATGCTTATGCTCTTTTCTTTGGCTTATGTTTCTTTTCTAGATTTTATGGTTAAGGGAACAAAACACAATTAAGCGCCGTGTGAGACTTAAGTAGGTAACCCTTTATGCCAAATTCCTAACCTACTATTAATGTTAAATGTTTCCAGGGAAATATAGCTTCCATTCCAATTAAGTTTAAAACTAGCAGCTCCCCACCTTCACCTACACAGTACTACAAGTTTGAAATTCAGTTATGGAGGCAAGTTTTACTCTAATTATTTCACACCATTTTATATGTGACATTAGGATAAATATTCCTTAGAGAAGATGTGTGGAAGGGTGTAAACAAGTGGGATTTAATGTGATTAAATGAACAGAAATGTTTCCACCAAGTTAATGCAGACATAGGTGAATATGTTGAATTGAACAAATAGAGCAGCTGAACAGTGACTGCAACAACCAGTTCAGTAAACCTTCTTAAATCTAAAAAAAATTGAAGTAGTCTGAAGTGCAAAATCTTTCATGTATTTGAAGGCCCTTGTTGTCTACAGTGCACTGAATTTTTGAGCACTGTAGTCTTATAGAGAATTAGACTTTATATAGAAGGGGATTGCATTGTTTCCACAAACAATATATCAAAATTTTCCACTTGTCTGTGTATTTAGTGGCTACAATGAAATTTTAATTATCCAACAATGGACACTATTTCGGTATGCAATATCTATATGTGGAAGTAAACTATTTGCTTCATGTGCATTATTATGCAATTATTTTTAAGATGAAGAGGTATTTTAATGCTGAAGGTGAGAGGAGTTACACTTTCTCAAGTATTACACAATGACCTTTTTTCAAAGTCCTCTTAAGTCATCACTAGAGAGTTGATGATGCTCTTACAAAACACTCAATTATTGATTTTTAAGCACTTTTAAGATTCTTGAGATGAAGCTTATATGCTTGTATAGTTTAGAAGAGGCACCACAACTTATGCTTTGAAAAAGATGCCAGATATTTATGGTTGTATGTCACACATGAACTCCCAAGGAAGCACTCTTCTAGTTGAAGTGCAGTCAAATCAAAAGAATAGAAAAAAAGTGAAAAGCTTTAGCAATAATTAACAGTACCTAAAAACATCAGTATTTAAAACTTGATAGACATAACAACATGAAGTAAAGAATTGTACTTTTAGTTCCATGTAATTTATTTCTTAAAATAGTTCTCAAAATCCTTAGAAATTTTGGTGGAAAATTCCTTTAATTCATCCATGGAGACAAACATCAAAACAGAAGATGGTGTTTAGTCTGTGGCATACTGTGAATTACTTCTGTTGCTGTTATTGTTTAATTGGGGTGGGGTTTTTTAGGGTTTTTTTTTGGTTTTTTTTGTTTTTTTTTTTTTTGCATTAAGGAACTTAGCATACAGCACTGCTACTGTATAATGAGGTTTTTATGTGGAAGTGCCTATGAAGTAGTGGCATTTTTACATGCTTGAACAGATGTATATTAAATTTCCCAAACAGGGAATGCAATCTCATTCACATAAATGGATAATAGTTTTCTTTCAAACTGTAGACATTTATTATGAGATTTATATTTGTCTTTAGACTTCTGAATATGTTGGTAATGCATAGCCACTATTGATTTCAATATGGGTTGGGAGTTAGTTGTCCATCTTTAGGCATTTTTTATATCTGTCAAAATCATAGTTTTAACTCTGAGTAGGATTTTTCCTTTCAAAAACATGAGGATTAAATCAATTTTTTTTAATTTGTAAGAATGCATGCTCTAAGGAAAACATTTATTTTACACAAGTACGTATCTAAATAAATTTCTCCAATGATTTACAAATACTTCTGAGCTTCATTTTTAGACTAAAATTCAGAGATTGTAGGCAGATACACTTATATTCATTTAGGTGTTTTGTGATGAAATTTCAAAAACTCATCATTTCTATACCAATATATGAGGTGTACTTACTGAGGTGTAAGTACTGATTGTACTAACAATTTTCAATTTCTGTTTGTACTAGCTTTAAGAAATATTTTAATAATTTTCTGTTTCTTTGTTTATAATCTGTTCCCTAAAATATTTTTAAATAGAGTGAGCTGTAATTTTTGATCACAGAAACTAAATCTGGTTTGGTTAGAATTGCATAGACAGGACTGAAGTGGAATCATTTACTCAGGAATTTTTCTTTTACGAATAATGAGAATTTTAAAATGATGACAATTTTTCTGCAGATTACTAAAAACGCTATTAATGGAATAAATTTAGGATTACTATTATAATTACTGTTTTTATTATTAAATATGCTACTTTTCTTATAAAATTTTTGAAGTCACAATGGTCAGTTTTCATCAATGAATTATTATGTGAATTATTATTATATTGAATTATTATATGAATTATTATATGAATTATTATATGAATAAATGAATTATAATCAATTAATTATTCTAATGTTTTGTAAATATCTTCATACATAACTATTTTCACATTGCATCTTTTTTGGCAGAGGATGGGTTGTGCAATAAATCCAGGTGAATAATGAGGATAGCTCAAAATTGGGGATAGCTCAAAATTGGGGAAATCTTAAATTGGCTAACCAAAACCACTACAGAAAGATAATGTGATGTCATATGTACAGACAGAATGATCCATTTCATCTCCATATGTCTAAAAACCTGGATGTTTCTTCAGAGATTTCAGAGGAACAACCAGCTGTATGTGTGATTTCATGACTGAGAAATTTCCCTTGCAGGCTCTTATCTGTCTTGTTTCTCTGTAGCCTCTATGTTACAGTCTATTAACAGCCATGTAGTTTGGAAAAGGGACACTCGTGTGCTTTGGCATGACAGCTGGATACTGGGCAGGGAAACCTTCCAGATGAAAGGAGAGATTTGTCCTTCCCCATAAGCAAGTCATCAGGCATAATTACAGTAATATGGTTGGCAAAGCCTTCTGGGGTTCAGCATAGAGCTGCTGAGGTTCTCATTTAAATAATATTGCTTATTACAGACATCCCCATGTTTAAAAATGCAAAGATTTTCATTTTCAAAGAGGAGAACTGAAAAGCACTCACTTCAATGAAAAGTTGCAGGAAGTTAGCCTTAAGATATTGGCAAAATTGGAATGACATTGTGCAGATAAATAACAGACCATTTTGTCAAATTCCATTTTACAGCTGCCTGTGCTATTAAAAAAATTGTTCTACTGCTTAAGAATATTATTTTTTTTAAAGTAAAAGGGTTTAAAAGTGTTTTTAAAAGTACTTTTTTAAAAAATAGAACATACTGAAGCCTTTTCCCAGGCTTTTCTATTGAAAAAAACCAACAAAACAAACTCAACACCTCCCAACTCAACAGCCCCTCCACACTGAATGTCTGTGGTGCTACCAAGGGTTGATCTCTGTTGCTGTGGCTGAGCATGGCTGAGATGTTGAAGGGCAGAGGGAAGTATGCTACGTAGCACCCCAATTGTTATGGTGTTATGCAACAAAGACAGTGTGTAATCCTGAATGGTATTACTGGGCAAGGGTGACATTCTTATAGTCCTCCTACTTTTATGTCATCTGTCCCAGTAAATCACTCTCTGATGTGTGTTAGAGATCCAAGACTTACAGTCTTGTTGAATCTGTGTGGGGTACTGGTCCACCACCTACAGAAATGAGGAGCTGGCTGAAGTGAAGATTATAACTGCAGGCAGTGGATGCTTGTTAAAATTCTCTATTATGCTCTATTGGCATTTCATAACAGAGAATGGATGGATTAAAAATGTGTGCTGATTACTATACAGCTGGGACTTTTTAACAAAACGGCTGCATACTTGTGGTACACCAAAGAGCTAAACTATGTTCTCAGAAGCACTTAAACTGTGGATCTATGAAGACTCCTACTTGCAGGGATGAGGTCCCAACTTCTGTTCCTCAGTGTGCTGGGTTATGTTCCTTGTGTGGGTGATGTTTCTGGGAAGTATGGAAAAGTTCTGGGAGTCTGGTTGATGCCTTAAGTTTTAGCTTTCGTATTTTCCAGATTCTTTACTGCTTTAGTATAATTCTGAACTTCATATAAATGGTCACAACTTCTCTTCACAGTTTGGTTAGACAAAACAATCCTTTTCCAGCCCAAGAACTGAGGACACCATTGCAACTTTGGGCCCAAAAACTGTAAACAACAGCAAATTGAGGAGAGCAATCTGGGAGGCTGGGACTTCATAACCTGAAGCTGTAATTTGACAATTAACCCCAATATGTAAATGGACCAAAACATAAAAGTGTGAAAACTCGTGACCAGTCTTCCATCTTGGGTGCAGCCACAGCCAGGCTCTTGTACTGCCCCAGGTGTATCCTTTGAAGACCTTTCTAATAAATACCTACTTTATTCCTTTAACACTGCCTAGCCTCTGTTCCAGGTAGCCTCTCTGGACATCATGGTTTGATATGGTCAAGAAGAATACAATGCACTCTGCTGTTTTCTGTCTCTGTTTCTTTACACACATTCTGTTCAGCTGCAGTAAAGCAAAATATACCATATTGCATAAAACCCTCACAAACATTTGAATTGCGTTCTCTTTTCAATTTAAGGACTTTGTTTACTGAAAATACTATGTCAAAGAGGTGAACTGGAACTCACAATTAACACAGCTCACCAAGCCAAATCGAGGCCAGCTCTAAATACAATCATTGCTACCATCCCATCAGTAGTGTGTGCTGTGTGAATTCAGTCCTAACAAAATTCACTTTGACTTAAAACACGAGATAAAGTTTTTCCTGACATCTCCATCAACATTTTACAAAACGTTTTTCATTGCTATTCTGAAGTATTACATGAAAGTCTTATACAAAATTTCAGACTGTAAAAATGGAAATTATCTGTTATTTTGTATGTGCCCATTTCTTCTCTTTATCTAGTGTTGATGTGATGATTTTATTTTTTACTGCACATGCTTTTTGTTTTGCCCACCTCATTGTAACTCCTGTAGATGAGACCTCCCAGGTGATATTCAACATCTCCCCTTCCCCCTGTTCTTCTTCTTCCCTGTTTCAGTGAGCATAAAGGTTGTACATAATGTAAAGGTTTGCCTTCTGTTCTTTGGTACAAAACTAAATAACAGTGTGTGCTTTCCTAGTCCCATAAAAAGACCTCTAGACCTCACTAGTATTACTCACACCAAACATTACCCAGGACAGCACTTTAGTTATCATACCAAACAACATTCCTGAGCTCATTCTACATAACTGCCATCCCTATGGAAATTTTAGTCAGAACAAGAAAAATGATATGAGTTAGGCTAGTTAGACTAGTATAATAAATAAAATAAAAATGGGAACTTTTGTGTCAAATTTGTATTGACAAGGTAAACTTTGATTTAGAATGAGTGAAATGTGATCTGCTCCAATAGTGAATCACAAAATTTGACCTAGATTCTTAGCCTTTTTATTCCCTTAAATTTTTAATTTCTTAAAAATTTCTTAAAATTTATTTCTTATGTTAAAAAAGAATATGAAAAAGAGAATTGAGACCATCCTCCCTTGTCGTGTTGAAAATCACTCAACTGATGACTATTGAGTGAATTGATCAGCTCTTGCAGTTTTTCAGATCTCATCTTCAGGGGTGCTAGATGTTGCTTGTTTGATATTTAACACTTATGATAGCTTTCTCTTTTACAATAATGGTTGCTATTTCACTATTAAAAAACCCTGCTATTAATAAGTAGAATGTGACACTATCATCATTAGCCTAAGTAAGCAAGAAAGCTTTTTCTTTTTTCCTTCTTGATATTCACTAATTTATCATATCAGTGATAAATAGGATGAACATGATTTTGTATTCATGATGAGATGAGTTATGTTTGGTGTTTCACTCTAATGTGATGTGTAGTATTTTCACAAGAGTTGCTTCTGGAGATGTTGCTACAGATAAGAGAGGTCTTCTGAATATGCTCCTGTTATATTACACCATTAAGCATTCAGAACAGCAGATGATATCCATATGGAAAGCAAGAAAAAATATAAGAAATGCTAAATTCAGACAGAAAAAAGAAACTGTGTTTAGTGGTCTTGCAAAAGCACCACTATGGTTGGCAAGAATACTTTTCATGTTGACAGTCTTTGATCAGAAGTCTAAGCCTAAATGCTCATCAAGAGTCAACTGCACTCTTCCCTTAGACATGTTCCTCTTGGAAAAGCTGAGGGATGCTTGTCAGCCAGTACTGGCAGCACAGATTTCTCTGCTATATTAAACCTAATATAAACTGCTACTTTTTAAAGGCACAGTGTGGGTACTTTGAGTTGCCATTCCAGCATTTTCCTGAAGCACTCAGTTCCTTACAAGATTATGTGTTTTCATTTGTTTGGGGTTTTTTAAAGAAAATGCCAGAAGTATTTGGTCTCTCTTAGTTCTGTTTAGGGAGATGCTTGTGCTTCCAGGAGAAAACTCTGAATTTAAGCTCCATAAGGGCTTTCTAAATGAGCTTGCAAAATTTGATAGGCTGCACAATCCACTAAGTCACATTTAGCTGACAGCATCACATGCAATAAAAGAACTATTGCTAGAAAGAGCCACAGGATAAATTAGAAACCCTTAGAAGTTTTAGTAAATTATCTCTAATAGTCTTTACTTACTACACTGTTGCAGCAAAGTGGCATGGAAAGACTACTGAAGAAGCTAAGCTAGTTTATGCAGAAACTATTTCTGTATTATCAGGAGCCCTCTGGAGAATCAGAAGCCACTAGGAAGCAACCATTTGTTGGTATATGGTGAAATCACATCCCTTTGCTAAAGCTATTGAAGGAATTTTACAGACACCAGCTCACTTTTTTTTGGTGACCTGAGCTCTAAAAAAAGAAAAAAAAAATCTGTGCAGCCTACAGTTGCTCTTTTCTAACAGTTGCTCTTTTCTAGAATGGACGGCAGCTAAAACAATCAGAGAAGCACAGGTTCAATCATCCTTTTTTACTTTACTATTTACTACTAGAAATTAGTCCAGCATCCCTGACATTGGTCATCTCTAAGAGGTAACACCTTCTTTTTTTTAGAAAAATCATCGCTAATTACATTTTCTTTAATTTTTCAAGCTCTCAGATTTGAGGTTTATCTTGTTACCTTTTTTGCATTTTCTGGTGTGGATGAAATATTAAACTCTAGAATATAGATATGTATTTTATGGACATCCGTATTTTTACTGTGTGATTCAGCCAGAATAATTGAATATTTTCTCTTTTTACCACTGTAATTTGTTTATTGTATTTTTAAGTAATTTGACTTTATGTATATAAATGTAGAATCCTTGTGTATGAGTTGCATTATGCATGGCTGTAACAATTTCCTTATTGCTTGTTTTTGAGCATTGCCCAAGAATATTCCATCAAACTAACCAATATATGTAATGTACACCTCTTTTACTAAGCTAAGGTAGAGCTATGAGTGGAATTTTTGGCTTTTGAGTGATTTTAGGTCTGGCTGAGTGCATAGGTGCTTCTTTGTGTATATTACTTCTCCTTTTCATCTATGTTATCCAAGGAACATGTACCAAAGATAGCATGTTTATGCTCATGACATGGACTTCTCAGGGATGCAAAGGTAATTTTCATCCTGTACCTTTTAGCTTTTGAAATTAATATTTTGACACCCTGTTAAGAGACCTTGAGGGTAAAGATTGGCATCCATGCCAGAAAATAAGGTAAAAAAACCTATTATATCAACTTAGAAGTCCTCCTTGGAAGGTTTTTCTTTGACTTGTAGTGGAGTTCTACCCCCAAAAATCTTGGTACATTTTTTGTGCAATGAATTGGATTTACACAATTAAATTAATAATCAGAGTTGGTAAAACAAATTGACATAAGAAGAAAGCAAGCAAGAAAGTTCCATAACTCAAGTATGTTTTCATTTGTGTCTTCCTTGTCCAAAGGGGAAAAAAAGTCACAGTGACTCAGGGCACTGTACTTAGTAAATTTTAGCTTTCCTTTGCAAAATGTAAAGGAAAACATCTTTCTTCCTTAGGCTATCATCAAAAGTACAGAGATGATAATATAATATAAGCACAGAGATTCAACAGAGTTTGCAATAGGAACATCCTGAATAAAGTACCAGATTGTAGAGATTGTGATCTTAGATATAAGGAGCCTTATATTTTTGGGTTTTTCTGAGACAAATCTACAGTCTGAGGAATTTTATGACATTCTGGGCTTCTGTACTGGATTCTAAGTGAATTAGAAGATTTTTAAAAATATTTTTAAATGTAGTCTGGTCCTGCTCACAATGGGATTCCAACCTTTCCTTAGAGCATGATTTATCATGAATTTACTTTATCTCCAGTTCAAACTGTAGTACAGGCCTCTAAATTTAAAAAGAAAAATAAGCACAGCACTTAGCACTGAAAGAAACCTAAACTTAGAATTACAACTGATAAAATAAACATAAATTAAAATTACAAAAAAAAGATGAACCCAAAACAAGATTGGAAAAAAGAATGTCAGTCAAGCCCGTTATGTTCAGAAGCCAAATATGATTTCTGTATTTTATATCTTAGGTTAATGGTATAATATAATTAAATACTCTCTGTCCTATCAAACATAAACTGTAGCTTTTATATTGCTGTTTTTCTCAGAGATGTTTATTTCTTGTCCTTCCCTCTTTCTCAAGCTAGATATGATTTTGAAACACAAGCAAATGAATGTCAATTTGTTTGGCCTGTGTTCTGCCATTCCATTGCTGAAATTCTGCCCAATTGAAAATTTCCATTCAGAGTGGCATTTGTTGAACTGGTGGTTGTTGTTGTTATTATTATTTTACATTATTTTAACACTCTTTTGCAGAAGTCATGGACTTTGTGCAACCTTTTTTGTGCCTATGCATGACATTTTAAAAACAGCTGCTTCTGTGGATCTTTTTCACAACAGTACCTTTTTTTTTTTTCCTGAAGACACTCTGACCCTCACAAAAAAAACCTTCAGTTACTTTTAAGCCTTGTTCTGTGATATTTCCAAACTTGTATGTGGAGTAGGTACTACCCAGTTTAATACTATATCAACCTAAGGACTACAGAGACCAAATAAAAAGGTACAGTGAAGAGTAAATAAGATCAGTGGAAGATTTTTCAATATCTCTACCACCTTCTCCTCCTTTAAAACAATATAGGACATTGTACAGACTTTGTCTTCAAAATCTCTGCTCTACACTACACTTTTTATCATCAGAATTAATCTGCAGAATAGTGTGCACAAGGAAATAGATGAAGCAGAATGGCTTATGAGGGTTTCTTATGTAAAAACTGTTTTTCAGATTTACAGTCATTTTTTCAGCCTGCAGTGTGTTAGAAAGGAAGATAAGACCACAGAATGTTACTATGCTACAGGAATCCTTCTTGCTCTCTGGGACAGTACACGTGCTGTTTGCTTATTAAGGCAGCAGACAGTTCTCAGAAGATGGCTTATTTTAGTTATATAACAGAATTTTTTTTAATATGCATTAATGGAAAGTGATTGGAGAATGCTTCTATGGTTCTACAGTCCTGAAAAGATTAAAATTGTGTGAATTCATAGCAATATATTTTAGAGAGCAAGAGCTCACCAGCTTCCTTTAACCTGCACTCATTTTACCTTGCTTGCTTCCCTATGGTGAACCTGCAGCAGTAACAGCAACAGTTGCAGATGGAATTAGAGCATATTTGGCCCTTGTCACATATATCAGGGCTTGAATTCCACCTCCTGCTTTCAGTTCCTTTTTTGATTGATTGATGGATGGATTGATTGATTGATTGATTGATTGATTGAATGTGGGACATTTAAAAATATTATTCTTCAAAACAGGAAAAAAAATCTTTATGACAAAATAAAATCTAATAAGAACCAGTAACTTCATGCCTTATTAAAACAGAACTTTCAGAAATGACAATCCTAACATTCAAAGATTGCATGTTCTTCCCTTCTCCCCTCTTTTTCAAATACTGAAAACTAATGAATTGCAAAACTGTGAATAATGGTAACCTTGCGCACTCTATGTGGAAGAAGCCTCTAACATCAGAGCTGAGTTTGGTGACCCAATATAGCTAGGTCAAAAAGGAAATGAAGTCCTGGAATATTACTGAAATCCTCCCAGCATGCAACATTTGTCCCTATTATTGATCCTTGGTATACTTGCAAGAGCCTAATTTTCCTTTTTTGAAAAACTGGTATAATTATTGTTTCCTATCTTGTGAACAGATTTTGGGACGTGCAAATACAAGTTTTTAAGCACATTAAATTCTCCAAATGAAAAGATCACTTCCTGCCTCTAAATGTTCTGTGTTTTATAATTCTAAGGGTTCAAATGATATCTCCTTTGTGGCATTTATTATTCCAGTGAAGGCTTGCACAATTTGTCTGGTGGGACTCTGATCTATAGTTCCTGTATATCCTATTACATCTGTACATATAGTTTTAGTCTCCATTTTTTGTTTATTTTTTTTCCCACCTCACATTTTCTCCCAGGGAAGTCCCATGACTCAACAAAGCTGTTTAGTCCTCAATTGAAACCTTGCAAACATTGGCTTTTCCCAGTCACTGTCTACCTACAGCTTTCTTGTATCTGAACTTCATTTTCTCTTTTGGCATCTCTGCCTGCGTGTGCCATGTAGTGCTACTGAGGACTAGCTCCTTGTCTTTATTGCTGTCCTTTCCCAATTTCCATGCTCTCCTCAACCACCTTTCAAGGATGCACCCATCTTTGGGTCTTTGCAATACAGTTTATCCTGAGTGTGAGATTGGTTGCTCTAGGTAGCTCTCTAACAGCTGTAATAGCCATAAAAGCAGTAAGGACATCCTGCAGTACCCCACATTTTCTTCTTACGTTTTGCTTTGGATGGGAAAAGTTCTCATGGAAAGCCCAAGAACCTCGTATATTGTGTTTTTTCAAATGCTGCTTTAAAACTTCTAATTTAAAATGCATCTGCTAGTCACAAATAGAAGTGATACATAGTTAATATCTACTTTGTTACCTCTGCCTCTCAAGTTTACTGGGTTTGGATGTGATGGAGAACACATTTTCATTTCTGTTTTGATGAAAAAGCACCTCTGCTCTCTAGGGCAGAGACCACCATCTTTGTTCAGCACTTTCGCAGGATCAACAAAGCCTGGCTACAAAGGCTGGCATTCTCAGCAACTAAATATAGAAAACATATTAAATATGGCAAAAGTGAGAACATAATGCATATGATGTCATTATCTTCACAGAAGTTAACATAGTCTGTTCTCCTACATTGCCTACTCTATAACAAAATACATGCCCTACTGCAAATGGGAACAAAAAATTTAATTTCTTGCCTGAACACCATTGGCAACACAAGCATGCCTCAATCTCTTAATAGCAAAGCCACTTCCTAATTAGCTAGAGACTGGGGCAGGGTTTGCCTCTGAAACAACATTTACAGTGTGCTTTCCAACTAATGTCTTGGTTTATTTTTTTAGGTCTTTTTATCATTTTACTAAGTCTTTGCTACTTAAAAACCCCTAAGAAATACTATTATCTGTCTTTTTTTTTTTTTTTTTTCCTCTTAGTAATCAACATCTGCTTTTTGGTATCTTGTCATTTTATGTGCATGGAGCTGTGTTTAGATTTTGTCCCTCTTCTTTGACTCTTCTGTTGCTTGTCCTGGAATACTCAGGTGTTGTACACAAACATCTGGGCTTAGAGATGGTACACAGGTGGAAGTGGATGGCTAGGTCCTAATGGTTATGCATGTTTACTATTTCAAATGTACATATATACAATATAATATCAATATAGCCATTGCCTGCTAATAGTAATAGTTTTGATTATTGCTGTAACTATCAAAATTCATAAATGAGCAGTTGTAGAGAGAGGTCATACTTTTTACTAATCCAGTTGATACAGCTGCTAAAAAAAAAGAAAATAGGCTTAAGGCCCATCTTTGACTCCACAAGCTTGTTTGGGTTTTTTGTCATTATAGCCAGTCATTTAATAAATGGCATTGCTTTTTCCTACCGACCCCTTGCTGCTATGTTAATATCTGTGCTCAAGCTCTGAGCATGTCCAATAGTGATCTTGGGTGAGAGTCTGTAATTCTGAAAGGGCACGTTGTGTCATCTTTGTGTCTTCTGGGTTTCAGGAGGGCTTAAAGGATGGCCAAAACCATTTAATGTGCACTAAACAACTTATAAATGAGAGATTTTCCAGCAAACTTAGTAAACACAATCTTTAAGCATTTCTCTTCCTGTTCCTTGCTTCATGTTTGCCTTAGACTATAACTGCATCAAGAGATTTGAGGTTTTCTACAAACTCTATGAACTACAGTGGGGCAGAAATCTCACAAAGTATGTGCAGGATTCTGAAGTGTTTGCATGATTCTCTCTTGGTACCCATACAGGAGGACATGCAAATTAAAGCCATCTGTGAGATTATGCACAAATTCTTTTTCTGGCTTGATATTCAAGTGATTTCTAGGCTACTTCACTATCACCTTATCATGGCTAGCCATTTCAATAATTTAATTGCAAGGAGAGAAACTTGGAAACTCCACTGACCCTGCAAGAACCTATTGCAATTTACATTTAATGTTTTAACTTGGTTTGTTCTTCCAGAGACTCATACATTGCTATATTAGGTCCTGGTCTAGTATAATTTTTATTTTATTTTGATTTTCTCAAAGTTGGTAAGGAAATGAGTATTGTTATGATGGGATTAAGATGATTTATACAACTCAGTCAAGAAGACTTTTGAATTTTCTCTAGTATTTTGCACTAGAGGACTGCCTGATGCTTTGGTTGAGTTGGCACAGAGAGCTGAGAATCCTGATCATGGATTCACAATTCTAGATGATTCACTCCTGTTGTGTAGTAATTGCAATTTAAAATAATATATATGAGTAGCATTTTTGCTCCTCAAAGGTTCAGAAGGAACTAGATTAGGAAAATCCAAGGAGTTAGATGCAGCCATAATCCCCACAATCACTAGTAATAAACTATTCCTGTCAACAGTACTTCTGAAGAACTAAATGCTCAGTATCTCACTTTATAGGCACAAAACCCCCAGTGAGATGACAGGGGTTGCCTGTGTAGGAATTACCCAGAAGACCACCAGGAGATCCAGAACAACACTGAGGTTACTCTGCTCCAACAACTGGGCCAGTGCTCTAAGTGAGTTGCCAAGCCTTCTTCTTTCTAAAGCTTTTATACGTTGAAATCTTGGTTATGATGAAGGCTGAAAATATTATTAAGCTCAACTTACTTTGCATCTTTCAGAGAATCATAGAATGGTTTGGCTTGGACCAGGCCTTAAAGGTCATCTAGTTCCAGCCCCCCTGCCACAAACAGGGACACCTTCCACTAGACCAGATTACTCAGAATTCTGTCCAGCCTGGTCTTGGACACTTCCTGGGATAGAATATCCATCACTTCTCTGCAAAACTTGTTCTAGTGCCTCATCACCCTCATAGTAAACAATTTCTTCCTCAAATCTAATCTAAAGCAGCCCTCTTTCAGTTTAAAACTGTTCCCACCTTGTGCTCTCACTGTATGCCCTTGCAAAAACTCCATCTCCATGTCCCTTGCAGGCCTCTTTATGATCTGGAAGGTGCTATAAGGTCTCTCCCTGGAGCCTTCTCTTCTTCAGGTGGAACAACCTGAAGTCTCTCAGTCTGTCTTCATATGACAGGTTCTCAAATCCTATGATCAACTTAGTGGCCCTCTCCAACAAGTCTGCATCTTTTTTATTTTGGGGGCCTTGGAGCTGGATGCAGTATTCCAGGTGAGGTCTGCCAAGAAGAGAGTGAAGGAAAGAATCTCTGATCTTCCGGTCACACTTCTTCTTCCTGGAGCCCAGGATATGGTTGGCACACATTGCAATAAGAGATTTGTCTGGGATTTTAATTTCTTGCACTCATTATGAAATATTTTAATTTTTGTTTTCCTGTGTAGCATAATTTTCTAGTACATAAATGTTTTCTGAAAATTGCCCTGCATTGCATTATCAGGTAAACAGACCTGAAACGCAGTTGGTTATGGAGGCCTCTAGGTTTGGAATACTATGTCTAAATGAGAATGATGTATGCAATGTGCTGTTAATTCATACAGTCAAAAACAAACAACACTGTTATTTTCTTTCCTTTTTTCATTGAAGATACATGCACATACTTTTAATTCCACATCTCATTGTTTTGCATACAAATACAATCACTGGTTTTTTTCTTCCTACTGGTATGTTCCTTTTCCCTGATTTAAAGTTTACTCCTTGATGCTGCATTTGAAACAAAGGCTTTACAAAAAGCCATAATGTTGGGCAAGTATTGGCCCTACTGATTTCTACGTTTTTTTCTTTTTAATTTTGATGTTGCATACTATTTTTTTATGTGACACTATGACACATCATGATAAAATAAGCACTGTTAATCTTCTTAAAGAGTCAGCATCAAGAGGTTAAAATGTGGTCAAGGGTTAATTTACCACACAGAAATCTCATTAGGTTTTCATGGATTTGCTGTAGTCAGTCACATACATAGTTGTTATTTTAATGAGTCTTCTATAGACTATGTTTTAAAAGGTGCTGCTCAACAGTTGTTTGGATGGAGGGCATCTTTTTTGTTGTCTGTCAGGCCCACCAGTGACATCAAAGTTTACTGGGAAAATGCCTGGAAGGAACAGATAAAGCAAAAAAATTTCAAAAAACTAGTAAGGTTTTTTAAACTTAGTTTTGAAATGTACCTGCATATTATGCTCCAGTTGTGACTATCCCTTTTCTGAAGAATTTTCTTCGGTACAAACATAATTTTATGAAGGTGTCCAAAAGGTTTACTTTTGTCATCACAAAGTATTTTTGAGTGTATTTCCATGTCTTATTCTCAAGTAAATTCATTATCTTTATTTTTTATTCTTTGTTATTATTGAACTTAGATTTTATCATATTGGATTATGATGATTTATTTCTTGATTTGAAAATGTGCTCAAATTCTTTCTACATTTTCCAGAAGAATCAGGTATTTATCGAATCTCCTCTTTGCTCTGTCTGGATTTACTTTTATTTTTTACATTACAGCAGTTATTTGTATCTTCATAGTGTGTCAAATGGAACAGAAAAAATATATTTCCTTGTCCAATTTCAAATAAATGTGTGAAGTATATATTGCCATTAAGAAATGGAAATAGTATATAATTTCCAATATATAGTGAAGCTTTATAGATTACTTGAACATGTCTGTTTGTAAAAGAGAACTAGTATCTTATTTCTAAAGCAGTATTATTAGAAAAGTTGATTTAAAAATGATTTCTTATAGCAAAATAAATTCAGCACCATTTTTTGGATATTTTCAATTTGGTAAAAAACTTTCACCTTTTCAACTAAAAAATGCAAGTGAATTTGAAGTTAATTCTTCAGTTTCTAAAAGGATTATTTAAAAAGAAAAGATATTTAATAGTACAGTACTATTAACAGTAGTTATGTTTTAACTACTCTTTCCAAAAAGAGAAGTTAAAACATAAAAACTTTATAAAAACCCCAAAAGTTGCAAGAATTTTGAACAAACATGTAAAATTGCAATGTAATTACTATGCCTTCACCAGTTAACATATGAGACAGTTATGACTGATGATGATACAAAATTGCAATTCAGCACACAGAGCTACATCTACAGCATCCTCCTCTTAATAGTTAATGGAGTTTTTCTGAGCACCACTCAGCACAGTGGATGAACAAAGATGAGGATAAAGAGGGCTTCAAAACAGCTTTACTCTTCCTTTCCTCCCTAGCCTGTGTAACAGGGCTAGAGAGAGGGAGGAGGGAAGCAAGAGATGTGTGGCATGAGGAGGAGCAGCAAGCAATATAGTGCTTCTCCTGCCAGGATGCATTTATTGCACAGCTTCTCTTGGAGTTACAGCCCAGCCGGGACCACAGAGAGCTCAGCTGTTTGCAGAGAGTTGCCCTCCTACAGCTCAGTGAAGCAGGATGCCAAACCTGTGCACATGGAGGGAGGTTGGTGGTATGTGCTGGAAGGTGGCCATGGTGCTGGGCCAGACTTTGTAAGGTGCAGGTTGAGATGTAGGCAAGTGCAAGGTGGGAGCCAGCCTTGTGAATTTCATAGGTGTTTCCTAATATGTGATGGCTCTGAGGTAACTTTGGAAGCTTCACTTGGTGTTGCTTTAATTACCTTGGCTGACTGACACATCAACAATTTTTAAAGCACTGTTTAAAGACAAGAAAATCCATTACTGATTTTGCTTTAGAAGAATATGTGGTGAAGTCTAGTGCTTTGAGAGCTGTTTGATGAGTGACAGGATGTCCATCCAGTGGGGTGGGGTGCTCAGCTGGAGACAGTAACTTCATCGGCTCTGCTGGTCCAGGAGTTAAGTTGGCCCCTTGCTTCCCAGGGTCATAGGTGTAGCCACAGCCTTCCCATAAGCTCAGCAGCTGCTCCAGTCTGAGAATGGGTATAAATAAGAAAGTGACAGCCTCGTTAGAGAAGCTGTGAACGCCCCATCCCTGGCAGTGCTCAAGGTTGGGCTGGATGTGGCTTTGAGCAATCTGGTGTAGTGAGAGCTGCCCATGGCAGGGGGTAGAATTACCAATGATTTTATCACAAAAGTGGCTTACAGGAATGGCAACTGAGAGACTTGGTCAAGAACAGAATAAAATTACTATAGGTTTTTAGATTTTGAATAACATTACTGTCTTGTAATTGCAGGTATGCTGGGATGGGTGTGTGAAAACAGAAAAAGCAAGAACACAAAAAAACAAGCTGATGGTGGTGGATGTTTTCCCTGAGAAGGCCATATGGGAAGGACAGGAGTGGTGGGAACATGGTGCTTCTCTCTTCCTCAGCTGGAGGACTGGACAAGTGAGTATGGATAGTGAGATCAGAAAGGAGGACAATCAAAGTGTTGTAGCAGAGAGTAGTATGCTCCAGAATAGAGTGTAATGAAACAATTAAAGTTTTTGAAACAAAGTAGTACAGAAGAAATGACCTGCATATTGTTAAAACCACCAGAGGGAAGTTATGCAAAAGCAGGTTTCTTTAGTTGTCTTTACAATGTCAGCTATAAAGTGAGCCCTCAGAAACGGCTGAGTGAGAAGCTGGACTTGCTGGCTTTGGGGCTTTACTTGTTAAATGCTGAACTACATCAGATCACAGAAACCTGAAACTTTGTATCTCACAGCAAGACAGCGTCATGAATACCTAAATTTACCACCTGATTGCTGCGATACCTGGAATTCACTGTTCAAAGAGAGGACAAATATAGCTGTTACGAAACCACACAATGTGCTTTGGTGCATCTTGGCAGTTGAGAAAGGCAAGAGATTTTGGACACAGCCTTCCAACAGCCACTCTGTCCAAAAAGCAGAAAGCTTGCTTTCTTAGAGAAGTCCTCGGAAGTCTTGACCTTGGTAGGTCCTGGCACCACTACACCAAAAATTCCCCTAGATCTGGTGTAAGGGTGCTGCCAAATTCTGTCCACAAAACCCAGAAATTATGTCATCCTTGTAGAAATAAAAATTGCTTTCTATGATTCAATGAAAAAAAAAAAAAAAACAAACCAAAAAAAAAAAAAAA
>VZRH01006098.1:1259031-1317226 GCA_013397555.1 Urocynchramus pylzowi | reverse complement strand
TTTTTTTTTTTTTTTTTTTTTTTTTTTTTTTTTTTTTTTTTTTTTTAATCTAAAAGCCATCTTGTATTCCCCTCTAGGCTGATTGGAGTCCAGATCCCGAGGAAATCTCCAGATCAAATGCCCAGTAAATAAAAACACTGAGCTAAGACTCGTGGAAGAGCTGCAGAATGGATGGATTTTATGACCAGCAAGTGCCTTACATGGTCACCAATGTGAGTGATCAGTTCAAAGTTGGTGTTTATAAACTTGACTCCGACTTATTTCTGTGGGGGAGTTTTACAGACACAGTCTCTGCTTTGTTACGGCTGTAAGGGTGACTCTTCATCTGGGAGCTTTGCTTGCAAGATGAGCCTATCTTCTTAGTTATTGCAATAAAGCATCGTGTTCTTTTAAAGACAGTTTTGGGATGATTAAAAAATCATGCACATGATTAGCGGATGAGGGAGGCGAGAGCAGCAGCAGCTGCATTCAAAGTTTCTGGCTGCGTTTGCCTGCAACGTTCAAAAGAATGAAGTTGAGGCAAACATTAACCTTTTTTTTTCCTCTCTGTTTCTTTTTTTTTTTTTTTCTTTCAAGACTTTGCAAACAATTTTATAAGTAACACAGGGAAACAAAGCAGTCTATTATAATTTCATGTCTGGGTTCTCCTGCATAGCTTATGCTATGGGGATTTATGGGCTATTGTGTAGGTTTGTATACTTTAGATGCTAAAAATACGATTGGCATTGTGTTGCTGCTTGAGCACATTATATATGTATTGTACAAATAGATGTCTACATAGATAGGTAGAAATGTGTTGCATTTAGACATAGGAATCTTTTGGAGGATATTAGGTGCTCAGCAATATCTTTTGTTAGAAATTGAAGGCTTACAAGAAGTCCCTGTTTGAAAAAGTGAAGAATTTATGCCAACTTTGCATATTCCTGATTAAATTAAAAAAAAAAGCCCAAAACAAACCCATCCAAATCTCAAACCTCAGATTTCTGAAGTAACTGATCTTTCCTGTTTATAGAATCCGCGTGGGAGAAACTGTAATGAGAGACCGACAAATGTCAGGAAAAGAAAATTCATTAACAGAGACCTGGCTCATGATTCAGAAGGTGAGGGCTTGTTGTTCTCCCCCTCCCCACCCCCCGCCTTCTCCTTTTCTTACTAATGCAGAGAAGCTTTTTGGGAGCTCTTTATTTATTTATTTTGGGGATAAATATATCTAGATCAATCTGAATAAACAAGACAAGAAAACTACATTTACTAATGCAAAACAAACTGGCAAAGGCAATAAATTTATGAAGTTGAAAGTCTTTCCTTGACTTACCCTGTTGCATTTCGTGCACATGTGGCTCGCGGATGTCACGCACTGAGGCCAAGCCTTTGCGGCATCTGACACAAGTCATGACACCTGGTTTTGCACCATCAGGCCTCTTCATATTTAGGGCATTCTTCGTCCCTCCCATCTTTTACCGTCCTTTTCCCTGGTATGTCTTCACTAGTGGTAGCAGGAGTGGGAGAATGTGGGTGTGGAGATTTGATTTTCACCAGCTTTACTGTATAGTCAGGGTTCTGGTGCCTGCTGGCCTGTTTCTCTTGTTGTATAATAGTAACAGGGTTAAAAATCCAGGGAATTTCGATTAAGGCATCCTAGAGTGGAGAAAGTTTTGGAGGCCCAAAGGTTTGTAACTGAGTCCCATCAGTAGCTGCTCAGGATTTTAGCTTGAGAACTGTAGGCTGGTAATAGCTGTTAACACTTCTTTAGGTTACAAGGTCTGTATTATGCTACGCCTACAGCCCTGAAAGTACATGAGACATACAGGAAGATATGTAGGGGCCTATAACTTACCCCTGTGTAAATCTTATCAGGGTAGGAACACACTGACACACTTTTCAAAATCCATACTTGCCTGGAAAAGTAGTTTCAAAAAAAAGCAACTTCTGATTTTCAGTTAAATCATTTCCCAATGTGCATGTGGGTTATCAGTCCACAGGATAAATGAATAGCCTCTGTCATTTAAGTATATGTAAATAGTTATCTGTCAGCATTCATAAAAGAGGAAGTCTCTCTCAAAATACAGTAAATTAAAAATAAACCATTTGTTAGTTCAAATATCCTACTTAGTCTCAACAAACAATTTTCGTAACTGAGTTTCTGAGGCTTGCAAGTAAGGTGAATGCTGCTCTGGTTTACACCCATTATAGGTAACTGATCTCAGTGCATTGCAAAAGATAAGCTGGTGCAAAATTCAGTCCATGAAGAAGGTGGTTTTAGTTTTAAAGAAGTACAGTGAGTACAGCATAGAGGAAATAGTGGTGATTCTCATGTCATAGCGAAGTAAAACATTAGGGGAAGTACAAAAGATTTCATATTTCTCTTTGCTATTGCAGCATCTCAGGTCTTGGCTTTAGAATTTTTGTATGCTAGTTATGACCCTACTATTAAAAATACTCAGTTGTTGCTCAGGCAGAACTGTGGAAGTCCAAGCAAGCTTTATCTGGGGCAGATATTACAGGAGGAGGCCTGAATTGTATAAGAAGAAATTGTTCACCTGTAAGAAATATTATGATTTTTAACTTTTCTATGTGTTGCTGAATGAGCCTTTTATAATACAGAGCTCTGTTAAGATTCTGGTTATTATTTCAAGAGCTGAAAATACAGTAAGTGCTTGGGTTTTTATTAATAGGTATAGAAAAAACAGTAACTGATGCCTCAGAATGCCTGCTTCTTTCTGTACACTTGACTGCCAGAACAGAATTAATGTATATTGCTCTTAAGGAAAAATATATTTTTGAGCCTATTTGAATCTTTTGAAGAGATTAAATTTTACCCATGTCTTTATCTTTTTGCAGAACTCTTTCAAGATCTGAGCCAATTACAGGAGACATGGCTTGCAGAAGGTAAGGGAAAAAACTGCTTGTAAAAAGAGGAAAAACAACTCTGGAGGGGAAAAAAAAAGTCCTGAACTTGCTGTCTTAATGTTCAGCCCAATTAATTGAGCTCTAAAAGAGCCACCTCATGTGTCATGCATACATTAGAGCCTCTGATGAGTTTGTCTTTGGGGACTCTGGGGCTGCTCTACCCAGTGTCATCACAAATTACCAGGAGAAATTGCTTCCAGCTCACAATCACATCTGCTTTTGGCAAGAACTAATGCACCAAGACTTCAAGTTCTAAGCCTCTGTTCAGATTTTAATTGCAATTGATCAGGTTTATATTATTGTACCTCGAGAGACTACATACAGCCAGAACTGGGCTTGCTGTTTCCTTTTCAGCAGCACATATAATTATTTGGTGTTCTGGTGGAGTACTTTTCTGATGGCAGAAATTAGTTTCTCTGGGTTCATCGGGACGGGATGCTTCAAGATTTAAGTGCAAGTGTCTTCTTTCCACCTTGTTCACAACACAGAACATTAGGTGTGTATGAAATACTTAACCAGTACTTTTTCTGTCTTTTCTTTCTTTCTCTTTTTTTTTTTTTTTTTGGAAACCTTTAAATATTTTGCATGTTATTTTTGTCTTTGTATTTCTAGTTGTGAGATTCTGTACCGGGTGATTAGAAAACTAACATTGGTCTGTTTTACACATGCATGCTCTTTTAAGTATTGCAGATAATCTTGCAGAGCACATTCTAGTGAAGAGACAAGGTTTAAGGACAATAATGTACAAATCTGAATTTCTAGTAGTTGCTGAGATATTCATTTAACAGTAACAAAAATGAGCTGCTGCATTAGAACTTTAGCAAGTTGCAAGGTACCTTTTTGCTTGTTCAAATCTATTTGTTTTCAGCAACATTTTCTGATTTTTTTTTCTTTGATATTTTCAGTACTGTTTATTTGAAGCATAAAGATTTTTGTGCATTATCTCTTCTTAATATTTCTGGTCCATTTTTTATGTAAACTTCTGCATCTGAAATAGACATAAATTTGATGCAAGTTAAAATAATCTCTCCAGATTCATCCTGATTTAAATGAATGTGAGTATTCACATATGTTTAAGTTTTTTCCTGTATAGGACTATGCACAGCTATTTATAGAAGAGATGCTCTGTATTTGGTTTTTATTTTTTTGTTGTTGTTTTTTTTTTTTTTTGGGGGGGGTTTGTTGTTGTTGGGTTGAGGGTTTTTTTTGGTTTTTTGTTTGTTTTTTGACATTTTTTTTGTTTGTTTTGGTTATGTTTTAAAGGAGGGATGTTGAGGTGAAATGCTTGCTGTTAGTGTTCATAGAAAGGGAAATCTTGCTGACTACTTGTTTATACCCTGATTCTGTTTTAACAGCTTTTTGTATGGTTTCTTTACCTGTTAGTAAGTTGTGAGGTATTGTTTATTTTGATGGCATTTTTATTCTGCTAGTATTAGTTTTATTATGGGGTTATTCTGTATATAATCAAAAACCCCTCCTGAAATTAATGGAACAGAGGATATATTTTTATGAACTAATACAATTCTTCCCTAATAATTGAAAACAGGATGTCTTGAACTAAGATCATTTTTGTCGTATAATGGTCAGCTGTAGCTGTCTCCCTGTGGTGATTTTCCTAAGGAGCCCTTTACATTGTATCATCTCATCCATGTTAGCAAATCAGAAACATGTTAAAATGCTACTCAAAAGATACTATTTTTTAATTAAGAAGTTCACTTTCAGTTTGATTGTTTCACTGCTATGGATGGTTTTGTTTCTGCAAACTGGTTAAATTTCTTTGATCTTAAGCCAGAAAAAATACAGGCAGATTCATAATGCATGTGCAGATAATAATGAAAGTTAGAAAAATAATGTAGAATTTAAAACAAAAATTTGATCATTTCCATAGGTACATAAATTAATGTAATGGAAATTTTTATTCTGAAGGCACTGCTTATTTAGACTAGAATAATTTGTTTGAGAACCTTTTAACCTCTTTATCAGAGAGTATTTCACTGAATAAATTTAGATAGGTTTTGAGAGAGAAGGTGTCTAGTCCAATGTCAGCTAAGTTGAATAACCTTTATAAAGGCAGATAAAATGATCTGGGAAGTATTTAAAAATGAAAAAAAAAAGTTCCTTTTTTTTTTTTTTTACCTAGCAGAAAGAAATAAACCTAAATAACCCTATTTGTCCACAGTATATTGCAACTAAATATTACAGGTTTTTCCATGTTCTAGAAATACTTTAAGAAATCTCTGTTTTGGGCCATGCCGTGGTTTGAGCTGTTTCATGAAATAAACTTTGCACAGCTTTTCATAAGGCTAAACTAAAACTGAAATAAAAAGTTAAGATGACAACATCAAATATTGAGCTATTAGCTAGATCCCAAAGTTTTATGGAAAAAAACCAAAGCCACTCTTAACATCTTCTGTTAGTCTTTATAATATGCTAGTGTTTGAGGATATTGTAACTCTGCTCAAGTGTCTATATGGATGAGCTTAGCCAGGAAACAGATTTTGAAATCAGACTTGTTTACCCATTGCTAGATGTGTCCATTTATGTTCTTCTGGACCTTCCTAGGCTAGAAGTCTGCCAATTTGGCAGCATCAGTATTGTTTACATATTTCTTTTCATAATGCTCTGGAGCCAGGGAAATGACCATGAAATTTTAAAACATCTTGACCCTTTTTAAGAAAAGCAGTGGCAGCTGACCAGTTTTCTCCCACAAGTTCAGATCCCTACTGGGGAGTAACCAGGTCAAAAATCTACTTATTAGTTAGGAGAAGAAAGTGAGTTGCATTTTATGACACACAAAAATAATGCTGATGGATTTTTCTTTGTTTTGCTTTTCCTGAAGCTGTCCTTACTGCATCACATATTTTAGCCTAAAGATTTTTATAGCTAGTGTCACCTGTGACAAGTTGATGGTAAACAAGTAAACAGAAAAGAAATGTATTCTTTTCCTCTTGAAAATGGTGGGTGGTTCACTTGTATTAAAAAATTAATCCAAATGTAAACAATTTGTGTAACCTGTTTAATATTTTATTACTACATAATTAACAAGCTGAATACTACTTACAGAGAGCTCACAAATGTATTCCACTAGCTGCATAGTAGATTTTTATGGAAATGAGTTTTATTTCTTACTCTGTGTAGTATTATATATGTAAGAAAGACTCTAAATTGTTTTGATGTAAAACTTATTCTATTTTGATATAAAACAACTCTAAGTTTGCCCTGTGTCAATTGTTATACAAGACAGAAGACAGCGTATAACAGTTTTCTCATGCTAGAAAATGGGAAGCCTTTAATAATTTTTTCAATGCTCAACCTTGAAATAGTTAAAGTTGCCTATTGCTAACCAAGACAAATATTATTTGGATTTTATCTTTTATATTTAAATAACTCAGTGGCAACATTTTGACAAGATAATACTATAAAATGGCTTTATTGATTCCATGTATTTGGAATCTGATTGGTTCTGTCAGGTAGCAATTGTTCGGTGACTTGAAAAAAGTGGTTAAAATATTAATCTAATGTTATCTTGTCATGGTAGCTCTACCTACTTGTTGTGGAACAAAATGAAGAGAGAACAATTGTTAGTGAGTGAGTGGGTGCCTCCTTTCTATGGTGAAAGCATTTTGTTTTGGGGAATACTAGGTTAACAAAAAGCTCAGATTTTTAAAAAAATATTATTTAGATACTAATTTTTCCTACAGCTTGTTTAAAATACATATTTGTCTTCGCATCCCAAGCGAAGACAAATAATAAATTTATGCACTAGATCTGCTTCTTGGAACAATAGTTAATAGGCTTCTCAGACGGCAATATACTAAAAACTAAAATATAACATTCTTTGTGTGATTTGAAAAACACACAAAAAGATTAAGTAAACAGTAAGGGGTTTGAAATAACATGAAATAACAGCTTCAGGTAATGGGTTCGTGCCTCTACTGCAAGTCTGCCAAATTGTGTGGATGGCTTCTTCAGCCTACTGGTATTCAGAAGCCACTTCTTAGTATCTTGAAAGTAAGTAATTTCTCTCAGTTAATTATTGGCCAACTTTGGAATGAACTTATTTCCTCAAGTTTCTTCCTTCTGTTCTCCTAATGTGGAGGTCCCACCAGTGCTGCAGTGATGTCTAAGCAAGTGTTGACTTGTAGTTTGTTTCTTGAATGAGGAGGTGTGAAAGGAAATAGTTTCTAGGTCTTGAAGGATTGCTTTTAATAAAAGAGAGTACTGGATCTTCAAATATTAGTCTAGTTAGAGTGGCTTTGTTTAATCTGGCTAACTAGCTTTTTTCTGCCAAAAAGTTGTAAAATTTAGCCAGTGTAAGGCAGATGGTATGTAGCAACATTCAAGAACTATCCCCATTTTTATAGGAGCAATAAGAGTCAAGAAATTGTAATTTCATACCTCCATGACTGAAATCTGCCTGACAGGAACAAACACTCTTAAAAGAAGTGAAAACACTTTCAGTTTGTACTACAGAGAATATCTTATTCTCTTATTCTCTCTTTGTTTTGTGGACTCTAGTGATCTGATAGATTTGATTTTCTAATACTCACAGCTCATGACCATAAATATCTATACAAAAAAAGAAGAGGAACAGTTAGATTAGGCAAAAAGGAGGGAAGGGGATGTTATTAAAATAAAAATCCAAAAGAAATAAACCCACCAAAAATCTTCAAGTCTGAAAGTCTGTGTAGTAATAAACTTTTTCATGTTTTTCTTGTTTGCTAGTAAAGTAAATAATTTTACTCAAACTCGTAATTTTCAAAAGCGGAGAGGGGTTTGCTAACCATGAGGCATGTAGCAAAATATTAAATGTGAGTACTCCTTTTAAAGCTTTTTTTCTCATTTTTAGTATAGCAGCAAATGAAGAGCAGATTCTACAAACCCATCTTCATATTCCTAGGGATTATTCACATTAGGAAGAATTTTGAGATCGGGAGCCAGTTTTGAAGTGTATTTAAGTTTATTAGTCAGAGCATCTCACGTTATGTAAAAAGGGTTTGGGGTTGTTTTGACACCAAATCCAGTGCTTATGGGAAATAATATTTTTTACCATCTTGAAATTTATCACTGTTTTACCTTCCCAGTGCTTCTTTGTTAGAAACAGTTGTTCCAGTGGAAAAAGTACAGCCAGCAACCAACACCCCCCCACCCCAGCTCTTGCAGGAATACTTACAATTTAGCCAATCTTTCAGATATTCAGAACTGACAATGAATCAAAGAAAATTCAATAGATCCATTACTTTTGAGGCCCAAAGTCTTATTTTAGCTGAGGCCAAAATACTACTGCTCATGTAGAATTTCCTGTCAATTTCAATTTCTTTTGCCACTTTGAATAAATGATGGATATTTTAAAACTAATTGCTCCTAGCTCTAAAAGTGAAGCATGAGGTCAGAGCACACAGTACTGCAGGAAGTGTTCTGCTACCCAAAATAAAGTTTTAAGTGAAGCATTTTCAGCTTCTTGTTTTTCTGGACAGTTTCCAGTTTGGTTTTTTTTTAACAGGAACACCTTTCTCTGGAGTGCAGCTGAGCTTTTGGAAGCAGTTTGTGAGTGGGAGAAGGAAGAGTTAAGTTTAAGCCCTTTATAGTTTGCTTAACTTTTCATTTATTAAATAACGTTCCTCAGCAGGTCTGTGCTGCATCTTGAGACAAAGCAGTGAAATCACTGTGTTTATGCCTAAAGTTCAAGTTTACTTTGCTGTAGCTTTCTGGAAGGGTGTGACATGAAAAGCTTGTGGTTGGGGCCACATGGTTCATGCTGGACTGTGTTTTTGTGAATGGAGGCAGAACTCCAGTTCTGACTGCTTGTCTTGAGGAATTGCTTCGGAGATCAGCTGTCTCATTCACTGGCAGAAAGAATGACTCATACATCTTCTGCCTTGTTTGGCTCCAGGTCATTGTTACAGTGGATAGAGCTGGTTTTAATTAAATATTAACTCCTTTTGTCCTGGATGCTTGTTAATGGGGACTTTTTGTTTACTTTCAATGAAAGCAAGCTAGCAGGCCCGAATTCTAAACTCTTTTTTCCCTCCAAGTTGCTTTCCCTTTGCAAAATGAGCTGTCAGTTCAGCCTTTCAAAGAGTGTTTAAAGCTTTAAAAACTACAAACACGTATTAAGTATTTTTGTGCTGTGAATGTTTGCATATCTCAGTTGGTAGTGAAACTGTAAAACCTAAACTGATAATATCTTCAAGATCATCATTTAAATTTCTGCATGCTTTCCAAATCCTCTTGAGACATTATAGCTATAGTCAGAAGGAAAAAAAAAAAAACAACTTTTGGTAATATTCTAGGCTGAGTTGGATAGCTTATGCTGCAGATGTTGTCTGCTTCAGGAGTCTGAGACTTGATGGCTCTGAATGTGGAATGAACTCATGTAGCTGCTTCTGCTATAAGCAGTAAAAGCCACGTGCTTAATATCCTTCAAAACCTTTTATCAGTCTTTTGAAATATACTGGCCTTCTCAGACCCCCATAATTAAGTAGCTCCAGGAAATGTTCTCATTCAGATGGGTGATCATTTCAGATATCTTTTTTCAATTTCCCTCTGAATGGCAAAGTAGAAAAAAAAAGTTTTGGTGATTTCTGCATTGTGTCTTGTGTACGTTAACAGAAGCTTTTATGGTAGCCTTGCTAAGTTGCAGTATTTATAAATAAAAGAAGAAATGAATGGCCTATGTATATAAATGTGTAGACAGCTGTGACACTGCAAGTTACATTTTCCTTTCAGACATTCATGTTGAAGTGTCTTTACCTGTCTATTTAATTTGCTGCAAAATCTACCTGTAGTTACCCAAAATGCAGGTACAAAAGCCCTCCTCTGCTGGAGGGATGGGATGATGCATCCCAATGATACAGCATCTCACAGCGAGATGCTGATGGACGGAGTCTCTGTATGACGATGAGTGCTTGCATTTCAGCACTATGATCATATGCAAGTTTCAGTTTTGCTTGTTTAGGAATAATATCAGATTTAGTGAAAGAAGTAAGTACTCATTTCCACCAGTTAGAAGGTCCTTTTAATTTCTCCATAAAGGCTTGTGGGCTCATTTCGAAGGTACTGATGCTACTAAATTTGCATTCCAGTTGGAAATGCATGTTCCTAGTTTGAATGTTTTGGATGCTATTATTTGTTTTGTTTATATTTGGTAGGGTTTTAAACACTCCTTAACTTGAGTTGTTCCTTTCTTTAAAGAGGCTTTTAAGGCTATGTTAATACTGCATTGAAAGTTAATTTTGACAGCATAGTCTCCACCTGTTTCTAGAGTACTGATAAAATGATGCACTCTGTCTCTGTTAAATATGCCTTCATAAATTTTTGGGGATCCATGAATAAAGTACATTATTCGTGTTTACTCCATAAACAAGAGCAAATCAGGGATAATGGCAGTAATGTAGTGGTTTCTATGACAGTCCAACCAGATATATTTTATTTTTTTCATAGAGTACTATGACTGGGGAAAAAAAAAGGACCTTACTTACTGATATATACATAAATCTCTACAACAGATTTTTTTCTGGACTAAGTCAAATAAAGTGATAAAACCAGAATGAAGCACTGGTGAAGCTGTCCAGTGCACAGAGGACGCTTTCTGGAAAGTTATATGAGATTTCTGTCCCTGTTCTGCAGCCACTAAATGTAGCTTCTTTAAACAGAAGGGGGGTTTGTTTTCTTTGAGGCTTTTAAAGATATCCTAGATTCACAAATTTATATATATATATCTACATATACATGTATATATAAAATGCAGGTGCATGTTAAAAAAATTAATTCTGCTAGCCTCCTTACTGCGTTTGAAAATGATGGGTGGCTTAAGAAAAATGTGTGGGATGTGTCTTCTGTAAACAAAAATTACTTAATTCAAATACTTTAACTCTGAATGTACTCCCAGATGCTTCTAAAACAAGTGGAAATATTAGAAATCTTAGGAATTGATTTTCAAGTAGAAGACCTTGATTTCATAATCCGATTTTTCTGTGACAGTCAAATAGTTGGCATTTTTTTAAGGAAAATGCCAAACATTCACGTGTAGTCAATTGCATGAAATGTCAGAAATTGCGGAGTGTTAGTGTTTGGGCTCATCCTGTCCCTGAGTTCATTCTTGGTAAAAATTCTATGGTTTCTCTGGAAGAAAGAGAAATTGAATGCATCGAAATACTGGGAATATTTGGGTTGTTAGTGTTTTATACAACTTCAAACGTCGAGGAGCCAATATGTCCTCAGAGGTACTGTTTTATTCTAAAAGGATGGGTTTGATTTTGTATTTCAGTAGTCAGGTTTGATTTTGTTATTTTTTTTTTTAATTAGAAGCCCGAACAACAAAGCAACAGTAGCTATGCTTTTTTTTTCAAACTAAGGCTAATTACACTTAGTGTATTTATCTCACACTTCTTTTCAAATCTGTATTTGCACATTTCCAAGGTCATTTATTTTTAAGGGATATTTGCTGCAATTAAGACAGTAGGATTTTAATTTTATTTTAAAACCCAGAGCAAATAATTTTTCAGTATTATGAGCCTGATTCTGAACTCTTTACCCAGGAAAAAAACTTCCAGTTAAGTCATTAGAAATATTTCCTGAGTAAAGGAGTGGAGATTTGGTCCATGAAGAGCACTGTAATGCACATTCAAAATAATTGTGAGTAATTTAAATTATATATTTTTGATCCAAACAAATTATATAAAAACTAGTAGAAATTGCACATATATAATGGGGAATATGCATTTCCTATACTAGAAATTGTTCCAAAGGGTACAAAAGTCACATTTTATCAATTAATATATTTGAGAACATTTGGTAGTCACAGCTTCGATAAATGATCATATAAGCAGCATTTACCTTTCAAATCTTGTTGGGTAACCAGATCATGGCAGATGTTAACTTTTAATTAAGATCATGTGAATTATTTGCTTGTCTTCGGACAAGAACTGTGGAAAGTATTTTTAAACGAGAATTTTACGCAGCTTGGCTGTGGCAATTCCAGTTAGTGTGGATGTTGAGGAAAAGATGACAAAGTTAAGAGAAGATAAGCTGGATCTCTCTTGGTGTACCAGAAACAGTCATGCTCCGAGGACGCCGCTTCTGTGTAATGTTCTGCAGTTATTTGAATGTATTCATCTATAATAAACGTTTAGTGCTATTTCAGCTTAAATGGTTTAAATGAGTTTACCACACAGTTTGAAAGATGGATAATGTCTTAGATATACAACGAAAAGGAAATGTGGTACCAGAGGAGCAGAATTATCTATCAGCAGACCGTGAAATGATTGTATTTAATAGCTCAGGTTTGTGATGGAAGTTTCCTAAAAGCAGAGACGATCTTACAAATGGCAAATAGATGTTAATCGTGATTTTTGTTTTAAGTAAATTTTTTTTTGATGTCTGAAATGTTTTCATTGAACCAGGAATTCTGTGGTCTAGTAAAATAGTTCTTTTTGAATATTTAAAACAATAACAGAAAATCCCTACTGTGTTGGCTGACTGCCACGAACAATTGGAATCACTTTTAAGTAAGCCGAAGGTGTGGTAGTTTCAGGTTAAAGAGGCATTAGTGTTAACCAGTGGGATTTGGTTTTATGTGGACTTTATGTGCAGATATTTTGGAAATAAGCACTAATGAGTTTTACCAGTGGCTTGGTAGGTCCAGATCCTAGTACAGGGAATGAGGCAGGGCCAGTGAGTCCCCACATCCTCCCATTCCCATTGTTCTGTGCCGGGGCTTCTCTGGACTCATGCTGCACCACACAGCTTCACCCCAGGGTTTATCTGATATTAAAATGATGTGCTTGCCTGATTTTCATACTCAACAATGAAGAACCAAAAAAATCACAATTTTAAATTCGACTGTGCTTTAAATTAAGCACAAGAGTCTTTATTTATGCTTAAATGGCTTATTTTAATTGTTTTTTGTTTGTTTTGTTTTTGTTTTCCTTTCTTCAGCTCAGGTACCTGACAATGATGAGCAGTTTGTCCCAGACTATCAGGCTGAAAGTTGTAAGTATACTACAAATCAATACTTTCTTGAAATATACATATTTGTATAGTTATATCTACATCTTGGTATTTGTTATTTATTTTGTCATCTGTGGTCATGTGATAGCTCCTTTTGCTGATCGGTGACATCAGTGTGATGAGTAGATAAAGCAAGTGGCATTTTGATGTGCAGCCAAAAGAACTTCTTTGGGCTGAAGGTGTAACCTTTAGCACGGGACCCGTCCCTGTCATTTCCACCCACAGCCCCAGGGAAGAATAGAAAACTTCAGGTTGTGGAGGTGGAAGGAGTTTCTTTGTCTGTAGAGTGTGCAGAGGAGCTTTTTAGCCGGTACAGATCAGATACTGTGGGACGTAGGATGCATCTCTGCTGAGCAGAAGTCAGGCTGCTCAACATGTTTTGTGTATGAATAAATAAATAAAATTCTCCACATAATCAATCAAATACAGCCACAGCTGAAGCATTTTAAAGTTGTCTTAGCATGTGGCATTTTCTTGCTCAAACAATATTTTCCTTTGAGTTAAGCGGTGAAAACAGGAGTTAAGCTGGGTCCTCTGCATTGTTTTTTACTTAATAAACAAGGGTCTAAACTTATTTTTATCAGCCTGTATTCCTCAAGTCTTGCCTTTACCTATTAAAATACTCCTATTCTGTTAAAAGTTGGCTCCATTTTCCTGTACCTGATGTTCTGTGATATTGGGTGATTGCAAGGGCATAGCATGAGAAACGTCTGACAGCCACAGACTTCTTGGGGCTTCTTTTTGTAGTTTTGTTCTTCATGGCAAGGCTTCTCCCTGTCATCAGAGGTCTCTTCTAAACAGAGTCTGCTGATTGTAGCAGAGCACATGGTAGCTTTTCCATTTTGCTAAATAACTTAAATAGTTTATCCTATTGGAGTGAATTACCACAGTTCACTAAACCAGATAGCTGTTAAACTATATGGCATTCATATACTGAAAAATTAAGATTAATATAGAGAGATTAGGAAGAATTGCATTTAAATTGTCTTAAAACCAAAAAAAAAAAAAAAATCACACTTACTGATTTTTCCTATAAATCTTTTAGATTATTTTTTCCAGTTATTAAGAAGCTGTTTTAAGAAGAATTCATTAGGAGTATTCATACCAGCATTTTGTGAGACAAAAAAAAGCCTACACTTTTTTTTTAATGCCCTGGAATTTTTGCTGTTCAGGATAGTATCCCTGCACAGCTACAATTTAAATTAGTTTTTCTCTCAAAGTTCCTGTACATATGCTGACCAACAATCATGGTCACTTTTAAACTTTGAAAATTGCCATTTATAACAGAGCGTTGTTTTTTTTTTTTTTACTTCTGCCTTCAAAGACCTTTTTTTTTAAATTAAATTATAATACAAAAGACAAAACAATCTATAAATTGAAAATCAGATAGGTTACTTTACTTATGGATCTGTGTCCAAATATAGTCATTCATGCATATGCCTTTGTGTAAGAGTACAAAGTTCAACTGGGGCTTCTATTAACCCACAATTATCGTTACACAACAAGTCAATGATTCTTGGAAAATAATTTGTGGACTATGAAAAGCCCTATTGAAGCTGGCCACTGCTTTTGGTGATAAAGAAATTCTCCTAATATGGCTATTTTATTAATGCTGTTGTGTTTCAAAGTTCCTTAGCCACAGCTTACACAGTATTATCAAAGGAACATTTATTTCTACATTTCAGTTGGTTTCTTTATCTTAAGTAAAGGTCAGGAGAGCTTCCTGGAGAGTTGCGCTGGCAAAGGTTATGGAGTTTCAGACATATATTTGGATATAATGTATGTAGCTGTGGGCTCTGCAAAACAGGAATGGAGATCAACATAACCAAAGCCATGGGGAAATTACTGCTGCAGAAGTAGCACAATTGTGACTGTTTTCTCTAGACCCAAGCCTGCCTTCAAACTCCATTATGATGACTTGCTCTATATGGTCTATAACTGTGCAGTGCTGAGCCCGTTACTGGCAGCAATCTGGCAGAAGCACTTGATTTCTTTTTTTTTTTTTTTAAATCTCCTTAAATTTATTTTATTTTATTTATTTTTATTTTTACATGGGAGAGAATGGACAAGCTGTCATAGATTTAGTGTTTAATACATTTAATTGAGACAAAATGAAGAAGGACAGAAGTATAAACTGATGAAGGGGGTCACAGCCACTTTAGTTTAAAGGCATCAAAACTAAACTCTGCTTTGCTACAGAAATTTCATTTATGGAGCTGGATATAGATAGGGGTGTGTATGTGATGTGCAAAGTGTGTAAAGAAAACCAAAGTCTTCCAATGAAACAGTTACAATCTGCAGTCCCGGTAGAAAAAATAATGACATTTTATTTATAGCTTCATTGCTTGAGGAAGGGGCTTTAAAGCTGAAACAGATCTTTGCTGTTAAATTGAAAGTTGTGGTGCTAAATCGAAACATTAAAAGGAGACTTAAGAAGCTTCAGTAACAGTGGCAGTTTTGGAACAGTGTGGTTAAAATTTTTGTGCCTAGAAATCACCAGCTTGGTGATCTGAAGAAATCAGCTCTTGAAGCAAGATGTGGAAGGTAGTGGAGGAGCTGATATGCCAAGATCATATGCTATGTCCTAGCACTGAGCAGGATTAAATGCCCCTTAAAGTGCTGTGGATTTTGCCTTTATTTTCTGTAATAATGATTTTAACTAGTGAAACTGCACTGGTATTAGTAACTAGGGGAAACATTTAGTTTAGATTAGATATACAGTCCACTTTGTCCACTCAGGGATTTAACTTCAAAGCTAGCTTGGGACCGTGAATATTTCAATTATGACTTGCTATTAAACTTCAATCAGTTTTTGAAAAGCAAACATAATATGTGTATTTATAGTTAGGTGTGGGCTTTAGATATTATGAGTGAGATCAACAGCTAGCATAACTTCATGTGGTATTATTGACGTTATTGGAATTACGCATATTTCTATTAGCTAAGGATCCAGCATGTCAAGCTTTAAGCTGTTTAAAAGTAAAATTTGTTTTGTTACTTCTTTATGTCTTCTGGAAAGAGGCCCTTCCTACCATAAGAATCTTAGTAAGGACTGCACTTTCAAACCTTACTTTTTTGTCATCGAAGCCCCATCTTCTCTTAACTTTTTATTAAATATTTTTTAATTTGGCATACCTATCCCAAGGAACCTTTTTGTAATTTTATTTAGAGTGAGTGGAATTTAGAGTAGATAACAACTAGCTTGTTTGGCTGAAATTTGAAAAACAAAACACAGTTTGGTTTCTTGTACCTTTCTACTTTCTCTGAGCACTGAAATTTGTGAGTTCTAAGAGGCAACAATGTGTATAATTTTTTTTTTTTTGTTAGAATTATACTGGAAAAGTATTGAATTGCATATTAAATAGTGTAATTTTCTTAGTTTTTCATTTTCATTCTCACAAGAAATAAAAGTTCCACAGAAAGAGTGAGGAATCACTTCTACATGCTTTTCCCCAAAAATTCTGTTCTAGGCAGGTTGGTTTTGTCTCTTTCTGAATCTGCTTCTATATTGCAGTTAACTTGTTTGCTGAAAATTCAAGTGACTTCCTAATGACTATTCTTTAACAATAACGTGAAAAGTTGTGTAAAGCAAACATGTAAAAAATCTGTTTCCTCTATAAAGGTGAATATTTTGGTGTGTTTTTTTTTTTTAAAAATCAGCATTCTGTATGTGACACTTTTTCCTAATTCTTACCCAATTCATAAAACCTAATTAAGCTGTTTTTCCCACCATGTAAAGTCAGTCAGTATTCACACTTGGAGAAGGGTGACCTGTGTTAACTTCCTCAGATAAGGTTTCCTATTGTTTCAAGTCCATTTTCATATACTGAGGAGGAGCCAGATCCTGAACTGGCTGTAATCAGTGGCAAGGCTTTCAGATACTGTAGAACAGCAAGGGCTTTCCACTCCAGGAGCAAAAATGAATAAAGTGTTCAGTTTGCTCGAAGTCAATAGCTGTTGAGGTGAAGATTACTTGCTCCCATTGTTTGGATGGTTTCTGTGAGAGACACAAGAGGAAGTAGGTAGGATTTGCTGATGTTTAAAAGATGTAGTTGGCAAAGAAAACTTGGTATTGTCAACAAAACACTGAATTGTAATGCGACCTTGGTACAGTTGGTTATAAATGGGGATTACTCTGCACCAAACTAGATTGCCTGGTGTCTTAATAGTATAATCATGGTTTATTTGGTTTTAATAATATGTATTTGCATGGATCTACTTTTTCAGAGTTTTCTTTTTCCTTTTTTTTAATTTTTCTTTTGCCCTGAAATGTTACTTATGTATTTAAAATTAATGATAAATTCTAAATTTTGGCTTTTATTTGTTACGGAGTTTCCGTTCATAGGGATTTGTCTTGTGCTTCTCCTTCTTGATCAGTTTCCTTCCTTCTCCTTTATTTTGTTCCTGTATTGTTTTTGACAGCCTTACCTTACCTTACCACTGCCAAGGGGTAAATGTTAGTGTTAGACCACATCTGTTGACAGTAAATGGGAAGGGCTGGCTGTAAAAATCCGTGCTTCTCCATGTCTGATTAAACTTTAAGATAGAAAAAATACTTCTTTTAGTAGTGATTTTGTCACTGATCTTTCATGACCTTTATTCTTTCTCTTACCTCTTTTTTTGTTCCTCCAGGTTTAGTAAAGGGGCTCTTTCAATGTAGATGCCAGGAATCTTAAATTATTCAGGGATGTGCTTTTTAGATGCTCTGGCTTCAATCTTTAAAAGCCTGTTAAAGAGAGATTCTTTACATAGGCTTCAGGTAGCTGTATTCTTCTGTCACTTTAACTAATGGTGTAGGATATTCCAAATGCAGTTTAAATGAGGGAAAGCTTTAATATTTACTTATATATTTACAGCATACAAAATAATGAATTTCTTTTGCATTACCATATAAAAATGCTTCTTTTGATTTATTTTCTTTCTCTTTCTTTCTGTGATTTAAATTTCAAAAGTGAATTTCAGAATTAGAAGAGCATTATCTGCTTGCTTTAGTATGGCAAGAGCTGGTGAGAAATTGATAGAGGTTAATTTTCCCTTATTTTGACATATTTTGGAGAAGAAACCCCACACAGTAAAAGTAGAAAACACCAGAATACTAGGAGTTCAGACAGGTCTACTAAAGTCAAAATGAGGTATATTTACTAGAATTGTTTTTGGTTTTGATGCAGAATAGTTTAATTTTGCAGCTTCTAGAAAAGATTTTAGTGGACTAAAAAAAAAGTCATTTTTTTAATGTGATGATTCACTTCATAGGCAGCTGGTAGTCATGTCTTGGTAGTGCACAATGTTCTAGAAATTACAGTTGGTAGCGTTTTGGTTGTCTGCGTGTGGCAAGTTGCACACACCAGCATATTTTCAGATTGTTTTTTTGAGTTTTTTTTTTTTTTTTTAGTTTTATTTTGCCTTTATTTAGAGTCTGTGTGTCTGGAATAACCTTTTCTTTGAGTGTAGCTCTGCAAGTGTGGTGCTACAGCAGGCAGTCTGACAAATATCCTGCAAGGTGGTGCTACTTATTCCTGGTGCTGAGCTATTCCCTGGTAGGGCTTTCTGCTGCAGCTGTGTTTTGTTTCTTGCCACTTGTCTTGAAACTACTTCCTTCCATAGGTCAGATGTTGTCAAATACAGAGACATTTGCTTACTTCTTTTAGTGCGTGCCCGACTGTGATGGATTCTTTCTTAAGGGCTGTGAGAGTCAGGACTCTGTGGTTTGTTCCTGCCTTTAGCTTTGCATGACCTTGGGCATGTTGCTTAACATCTTTGTTTCTGGTTTGAAGTAGGTACAGAAATGCATGTATCACTCTGCTGTGAGATACACAGCTTTCTTAATGATCACTTATCTGGAGATCTCAAAAGCATTTTACAAAGACAGTCCAGTGCAATTGCTGTTGTAAGAGCTGAAGAGGTCAGACTGAGAAGTCGATGCTGACCACCTTATCTCCCTTCATAGTTGCCTTAGATAGCCTTGCTTCTTTCATTGTATCCCTGAGCACTTGTTTCCTTTGTTTAAAGCCGGACTGAAACTGTTACCACCTGTTAACTTTCTTTTTTCTCTTTTTTTTTCTTAATTCGCATTCAAAAGAAACTAGGATTTGGTGTCTTTCAGAAAACTCATTTTGTGGCTCATTGATAAGCATTAGCCTGTGCTAATAAGGGTTTTGTTTTCTTTTTCCTCTAAAAGATTTTTGGAAATATTAGAATCTGCCATATAATTGTGACCATAATTGCAAGATTTGATTCTTGAAAAAGTTTTACTATGAGGGAGAGTGTTGATTGTAATGCCTTTAACTTAATAAGGCATTAAGGTGATCTTAATAGTACAGAATTTGTGGGCTTGCTTTGATTTTAATAAGCAGCTTCTGTTTATTTGCTTATCTTCTTTAATTTTTTTTTTTAACTAAATTTCCAGCTTTGAAGGTGCAAAGATTTAAGATTCTCCTGGATTGCAGTAGTGATAGTGTCTCACAGATTATGTAAATACTGGTAGTGGCAGTAGCCCTGTGAAACAAATTAGAAGACCCCCATCAAGAACATAGCTTTTGATTTTTAAAACTTCTAAAGCGGAAGCTTTCTTTCAGAGTGCCCAGCAGGCTGTGATGTGAATTTTATTGCTAATGGAAAGGTACCTCTGGGCATCTGCAGAGACAGCAGACACCGCATGCAGACTGGCTTAACTGCACAGGACCAATCTGAAGCTGTGGTCTGCAGCAGTGTGGGGCATGTGGGAGCCCAGGCAGCTGGACAGGGCTCTTCTTGTGGGGTTTTGTGCCCCTCTGCCCATGCCCTTCCACTGCTCAGCCAACCTGTGTTAGTTTCCTCTCCTTACAGCCCCATCCTTGTTTGCTGCTTTATTGCAGATTAAAGGCTTGGGTTGCATGTGAAGGTTATCAGCTAATGAATAAACTTCACTCATCCTGCCCTGTGATAAATCTGTCTCCTAGATCAAAGATGAAGCATGTAGACCTTTTTTCTTTCAAATGGTAATTTCTTAAGGCTGTCAGGTCACTTCCTAACGTTTGTTTACATGAAAACAAAAACATTAAACATATTTTATTCAAAATGTTGAATTCTCAGTTTTGAAAAAAACTTCTGTTTCCTCTGTGAGGAAGCCTCCCCTCCTTCTTTCTGTGGAGGTCTCATCTGTGGAAATACAAGCGATCCTAACATTGTAACTTACTGCTGGTCACAGCAGTATTTTCTTAACACTACTGTTATTTCTGTTTTAAACCAGATAGTTGATAATTTCATCAGGAGTATGTACAGGTATTAGAACATTTTTCCAGTTCCAGTTGTGTTAAAATGTGCACAAACTTTTTTTAGCTGTATTTTCACACTGAAACCAAGCAAGGCAGACTGAAGGGTCTTTGTGATTCTATTTTGATACAAAACCCTTATTCTCCTAAAGCTCCTTTCCATGCAGTGTTTTTGCAAATTGAATTTTGTATTTCAAGAGCAGTTTAAATACTGATTTGAAAATCTGTAAGCTCTGGAATGGTCTAAAATAAGGAGGCAGCCTGCAAGCTGAGTTCATCCACTTCTATATATCACATATGTTTCTTTATGTAAAATGTGTTTGCGGTCTGTATAATTTTTTTATCTTTTTATTTCTGCTTGCTGCCTCAGCAACTGGAGATAGAAATCAGGCTCTCCTAGAGAGTGCTGTGAAGTTTTCAAGGGATATAGCAGTTAAAAAAAGGAGAAGAGAGTGAAACTCCTCAAGATGTCAGTTAAGCACTAACATGCTTAACACACATTTGTGTCATGTAAGACAGAGGTAGCCCTCTGTAAGCTAACAGGAAAAATTGTCCTTCATTCAGGTTCTAAGTCCCTTTGTTTTGGTCTTGTGTATTTCACTACTAGGAAGTACTTACAGTGAAGCCGTTTATAAGCTGATAAATATGCATAAATGATTATATTTATTAATTCTTTTGAAGTTTAGAAGTCATCAGTGGTTTTTTTAGGAGTGGTCCAAGCCTAGTTTAAACTTGTAAATGGAAAACTGATTATTTTTTCAAGGCATGTGCTCGTCTTTTCCCTGAGAAGGATTCTTTTCTTTTCCTTTCACTTATTCTTCATTCTCTTTGTCTTCAAGACATTACTCTTACCAGTTCCTGGATTCTAGTATGACCTTGATGAGGTGAACGGAGAAGTGAACTGTCTTGGTAAAGGATATCTTTATTCTTACATATCTATTTCTTCTGTAGGCTGAGGATTATGCATGTTAGAAAAGAGTGAATCATTAGCAGCTTTATTTCTGGTTGTCTTTTTTCCTGTGGCTGTTTATGAACTTATTCAGCAAATGTGGTTGCCAGTAAGTTAATGTAGTGAAATATTTTCTAGCAGTGACATTTACTGCCGAGTCCTGCAGTCACTGAATAGGAAGGTTACTGACTGGCCAGGTTTTTGTCTTTGAATTTATATGTTATGAGTCGTCATCAAGGACATTTGAAAAATTACATGTGCAAAAACAATTTTCAGTCTTGCTAATTTGATCCTCTTTGCTCAAAGGTTGTTTCCTTTCTGCTTATAATGTATACCTAGAAAAGATAAACAGTTTAATTCTTTTTTAATACTCTGTCTTCATGCTGTAACTGAATGCATTTAACAATCTTAAAAAATTTCACATGACCAAAGAAATAAGAGAAATGGAAACAACAAGGACTTTTTAAAGTGCCAGTAGTCTGTAAAGACAAAAAGTTTCAAGCATTTGGTATTAGAATTTGGGAGCTGGATTAATGCTAGTCTATATAGTCTGTGTGTGTATATATATATATATGCATACATACAGAAAATACAATATGTAATTGTCAGTCTTACTGATTGTATGCACGTATAAAATAATCATAAAACTTTAGGAATACTTGACTTCAGAAAACATCAGCAAGTGTATTGGTAATGTAAGTTCAGCGTGTCTCATATACATTAGGGATGCTTTAAGTAGCAGTAGAAGCCTTAAATATCTCTGCTGAGAATGAGCACCTGGTCGCAGGTGGTCAAGCTTCCACTGGCTCCAGAAAGAGCACTTTGCTAAGAGTCTTTGAAAATCGGCCTATTTAAATATAGTCTTGACTTTATGTTCCCAGACGTAACCACTTCTGACAATGGCTTCTTTGTTTCCCTGTTGAATCAGTGATAAAAATTGTGAGCTGAATTTTACTGTTGACTTATTTCAATGGCCTGCACCTTTTCCACTGGAGACTGCAGGTTTTGCAGTAGTTTTGGTAGTGAACTAAAAAATTAGATTTCAGCCTTGCTTGAATGATCTGTAAAAGCGATCTGTTAGAGTTATTACTGGTGAACACTTGTGAAAATTGAACATTGAAGCATGGAGGACACATGTATTTAGAGTGGTGACAGTCCCTTTCTCCACATGAAGTAAACAAACATCCCATTAGCTACCCTGAGTTAGTATATACTTGTTTTATGAATATATACTTATTGTTAAAGGCAAAATTGAATTAAAAATGCAGTTTTGTTCTATTTTAGTGCCTAGCATTGAGAGCTGCTAAAATAAAACCAAATTGTAAATAAACTTTTAAATTAGTTCTCTAATTCATGCTAGAGAGCACTCAGTGTGGAGTCCATTCCATTATTTATTGTTTTTTCTTGCTTTTGCATATACTTGAGTAGCTATCTGACAGGCATGATCATCCTTAAGGATAATCTTTTATAGGATAATCTTTTATTAGGATGCTCTTGTATTACGAGGGTATTCCTGTTTTTATAGGGACACAAAATGACACATTGGTTACAGGTCTCTAAGGGTAGGCTCCTGAGGCTGAGCTACTTCAAACTAGAATCAACCTTCTGACACCAGTTGTTTGGATTATGGCAGAACCAGCAATTAAATCCAGTTTCTTTCACGTTTTGTCCAGCTGCAAGAACAAGATCGGTGGGCCTCTCACTTATAGATGGCTGTTAGCTCTTTGCATTAATACATCAGAAAAGAATAACAAAGATAATAATTATATTGATGTAACTTGAAACTTTTCCGTAAGAGGGGAAATGAGGCAGAATCAGTTCCTGTTTGTTTTCTGCTGTGGGCATCTTTCCTGCATATCAAGTTGATGATACCTTTAAAACAATAAATAGAATATACAAAATTGTTCATTTTAGAGTTTATTGTTATGTTTTGGAAAAATGCTTGTTATAGTTTCCAGAGTTTTCTTCGTAATTTTGTTTCTACAAAACCTATTTAAATCTAGACCTGAAATGTCAAACTGCAGTTACCTGAAGTGGAAAAGTGTGCATGTGTGTGTACGTGTAAAATGCTGGGATATTATTGGATACTTTAGTAATGGAAACTATGCAATGCTTAGCCATTACCTCTCACAATTTAAATTAAATTTTGAAAATTGCTGCAAATGGAAATCCTGTCCTCAGAAAAGCACACAGACCCTGATATAGTGGCCAGCTCTTCTCTTTGCATTTAACTTTATTGATAATTCCCGGGTAGGAATACAATTTAAGTTTTCTCCCAGGCTTGATTTTACATTAAGAACTTCCTCTTTAGCAGAAGCTCTAAAGGTGGATTGCCTCCTTTTGCACCGTGCCTGGGAGCCTTTGGAGCCAGATACATTATCAGTAACTGTTGGAACAAATGCGCCCGATCTCCTCCCAGGATTTTAACAAAGCAAGTGCAGGTGAAGAGCAGCCCTGTTTCTCTGCGTGGATGTGGAGGTTGCAGATCAAACTTGGAGGGATTAAAAATTCTTTGGAATTTGGTTTTTCACTCCCTATAATCATCTTCAGCTATCCACGTGTTTTAGTTCAATTGCTACAGAACCCAGCTGGTTTAATTTTATTAGGTTACCACTTCCTCCTCCAGAGAGCCCTAAGCCTCTGTTTATTTTGGGGGCAGGGAGAGCTCTTCGTCCTGCCTCACCTGCTCTCCTCAGACATCAAAGTGAGCCAGTTCCCTCCTGCTAGCTTAATCCTTCCTTTCTCCCTCCCACCAATGTTCTGCAAATTTCCTTGTATTCTTCTTGGTTATCCAGTGCCCGTGGTATTTGTCAGCAGGTTCACTTTTACCCTGGAGGTACTTGCTAGAAGGCAAAGACCCTCTGGCAGCACTTTCCACTCGACTGCCTGCAGCTGTGAGTCTCCTACAGCTGGACAGGTAAATTGTCTGGAAAGGAAGAAGAGCACTGCAGGAAGGGGACATAAATCGGAATAAAACAGTGCCTGTGACAGCATTTCTGTGGGATTGCTTCTTTTGGAGGCTAAGAAACTCTGTTGGTAACTGCAGCTCCTGCTGCCTGAAAATATCTTTGAGACAATTCTTAACGGGAAAGTGGAAATCTTTTGGGGATAGAGGCAAAGAGGGATCAACTAACCAAAATTGTGCCAAAATGTTCCATGCTTGGGGGTAGAAGAGTAGAGACAGTCTTCTAATACCATGTGGCAGTTTCAGCCAGGTAGCAGCTGCCCAAATGCACTGCCAGTTTATGACAAAGGACTTATAGTGCCTTACCTAGGTATTTACTAGAAGCCACTAAAAAAGTTTGCCTTGCAATTGCTCTCCCTTTGCATTTTAGTGAGTAGGTTATCTTTTATTGATATTTACTAAAAGTTACTCCCCCTACCTCCCAGTTGGGTTATCCTTTTGGGTGGGCTTTTTACTTTTTGTTATACTGAATATGCTCGATGAATATACTATGAAATTTTCTACTAACATGGTCCTTTAAATAAGAAGCCAAGTGGCTACAAATATCTGAGTTATCTCAGTGGTGCCTTCGGGACTTCCAGTGTCAGAAGGCTGCAGGTGTACCCTCAGTAACTTATGAGCATTTCAGAAATTGCAACTACACAGACAAGCAAATCAGGGATATCTTGCACTAAAAGTGAGGATTTATAGCAGTGAACCAATTATTAAGCTGAATGGGTACAACCTCTAATATTGTGCTTCCTCTCCCACACTAACTGGGAACCCCTCCACCTCTCAGGGGAGGCTACATCTGTCATGGCAAGGAGGTCTTGGGTTAGCTGCCCAGAAATAGCTACACTGGCAGAATTTTTCAGTATCTTAGCACACAAGCTTTAGAAAATTCCAGTTAAAGAATGACACTTATTTTTTTTTGTGAAGAAGCTTCCAGAAGAATTTCTTTGCTGAACAGGGGCAGGACCATCATGTTTAATTGTCAAATAAGCTGTCCTGCCAGGAAACGGTATATGCCCGCATTTTAGTGATGTTTTTGTTGGTCACCTCTTTCCTCTGTATAAATGCCCTCTTATAAACCTCGTTTATAAGATGCAAAGTTGGTGTGCTATAGGTGCAGTGAACTCTTCTCTGTTTTCTGTTTCAACACTTTTTTTGGCTTCAGCTGCTAATCTCAAAGACTTCATCTTAATGCCAGATCATAGTCAGCATAGGGAAAATTATGGTGAATATAGAGAATTAACATAATCTGGAGATGAACAGGTGATTAAATTAATTAAAAACTGAGTGTCATCAATGCATTTTTTTGTCTTTTAGTCATTAATCTGTAATGCTTTCTGCTTAAAAAATTAGGAAAGAAAAAATCCTCACTCCAAAGCAAGAGCAAGTTATTTTAGCAAACAATGCTGGCTAAGATGGATGCATTACTGTAGATCTTAATTCCAGAATTTTCCAATATCAATTGTAGGAAAATGAGCTGTTATTTTCCATCTTGCAACTCCATGGTAGTAAACAAAAATAAATTTCAGCTTTTGCTGCAGTTTCTTTTCACCTGCTTGCTACTTTTTCTTAAGTCAAATTAAAAATCAAATTTTTTTTTATATTCTCATACTATGTCATCTGAGAACAGTCCATACAGGCTTTGAGGAAAAAATCCCACAATTTTGGGCTGTCTTTTATTCTTTACCTTCCCCCCACATCCTTTCCCACCCCCTAAGGATGTTAAAGGCTATACTATTGTGTGGCATTCATGAGATTCAAGTAGACCATTAATTGACATACACAATATTGTAAGCTTTAGACTGGAAGAGAAAATAACCAATTTGCTTCATTTTGCAGTGTGAGTTCTAACTGTTATTAAAGTGCATTTGTAGTTGCATATTTTCCAGTAAAGGTGACAGATTACTTCAAAGCTGGTATTTTCTTTTTGTTAAACAAGGTTCTCAAATAGATCCATCTTGCCCACGTATTCTATTCTTGCCAGTTGGCTTTGAAAGCTGGTGCTTGGGCTCATCGTTCAGAACTAGCTTCCAAAAAATGAGGTCCCATGCTGTTTCTATCTTTTGAGCTAGTAGGGGCTGGAAGGATCTGATCTGAAGCCAAGGCGAAGACTGAATTGATGGAATCATATATAACGGCTTTGCCAAGTGCTGCCCAGTCATGAAGTCCCACTTTCTGGGAAGGAGCACTGAGACAAGGGGTGGCAGAGCATTCTCTGTCTTAAGGGCTGTCCAGAAATTTTCTTTTCTGGACTTAGAGTCAGGCTACCACATAAGAGAGAACTAGCTTTTTATTGAATGCTTTTTCACACATTTAGGAGTTGTTACTTTCTTCTGCATGCTGCTTACCCATTTTCTCCCCAGTTATACATATCCATTTGAAAAAGAAAAAGCTTTCTGCTCTTTATTACAGTATCACACATATTTTGGCCATATGTAATGTATCATTGCAGAGGCATGCTTGCACATTCAGTATGCTTACTTTCATTTGACTCTGTGTGCACACACAAATACCCAAACACACATGCAGACTGTTTCAGGTGAACAGTCACTACTTGGTGAGTCTAGATGGAGCCCAGCTGTCTTTAGGTCTAAATTCTGGATCTTGAAGGAGTTTTAGTTTTCTAGATGCAACTGTAAAATGGAGAATAATATCAAGATCATGTATTTCTTCAAAAAGATACTTGACAGGAATGCATAGATTCCTCCCATCCCCATCCTCCCTTCCCTTGCTAGAAGCTTTCATTTGTAAGTAGTGAAAGTTCAGGTCTCTTGTCTATGTTCAGCTTTTCTATAAACTGGCAGGATAGTCTCTGAAACCACAGTGATGATGCATATCTGTGTGTCAGATATCCAATTTGTCACCAACTTCTTCTAATATCTGGCAGAGAGCAGGACCTAAATGAAATCCAGTTGACTGGAGCTCAGCTAAGATCTGATAGAGGTGACTTTGATAGATAAATGGTTGAAGAACCTGGTGGAGTCTCTGTAGATGTAATCTCTTCAGCTACTTTTAAATCAGTCCACAGCCTTCAAGTCTTGCTCATTTCTGCAGCTGTTGCAGTGGTCAGAAACAAAATGGTTTTTTGCAAGAGATCACGTAGGGTGAAAACAACTGCAGATCTTGCCTCAGTTGTCCATCCTTGCAGTCACTTCTGTCTTCAGCTGTAGCACTCTTATGTATTTATAGGCTTTTTATTCAAAATCATTGGGAACAGTTTGGATGGAAATACTTGATTACCAGCCTTTACTGTCCCAGCTCTCTTCATCTGTCACCTCTCCTACATGACGTTTTTATTTCAGGTTCTGCTAGTATACGAGGCTGCATACCTCATCCAGCTGCAGCACAATAACCTCTGGAGTATGAATGAATGGTCAGCTATGTGCAGTACCTGCTTCTGATGACTCCTGAGCATCTCAAACTTACCAGTAAAACTTCTCATCAAAATATATAGTACAATGAAATTGAAAGAGCACACTGCTTTGGCATCCTCATGTCTTTAATCTGATGCTTATTAAATGATTGTTGAAATTCACAGTGCAGCTGTCTACAAAGGTCTAAAGCTCAAATCATAATGATCTAGAAATAAATAATCAATAAATGCCTTCCAGAATGCAGAATGCTATTGTTTCATGAGTCTAATGCACACTTTTGAAACCTCTTTGGAAAATATATATAAAGCCTGGCATTCCCACCTAGAAAGCTATAGAGAAAGTATTTAGTTTCATAGCTTATTGTTTAGGATAAGCAAATACCTATACTGAATGTATGATTCAAATGTTAAGGTGTCTGTTGCAGAAATAAGCCATTTCAGGACTTGTGAACCCACAGTGTTGTGCTCGGATTTTTTTAAAAATGTTTTCTGATAAGAGCAGCTAGGTCAGTACTATCACCTAAGACATAACTAGCATTTTATGCTCTTTCACAAACTGTTCAATAAACTGTTTAAAAGCAGATTTTTTTTTTTAGTAATGCCTACCTGTTGTACTTATAGCATAAATAATTTGTTTGAATCATCAGGTGAGTGCTGTTAAGTTATAGTGAGCGAGGAAAATGGCAAAAACATGAATTAGGGTCCCTATCCTTAAGTGTATTTCAGTTTGCATTTTGATAGCAGTTTAGAAATGTTATCGCCTGTTTTGTCACAGACATAATTCACATCTTTCTTCAGGCACTGTAAACAAGAGAAATGGTTTAATGGCTCCATAAAAGGCACTCTGTGCTGATAGCTGAGATTAGACCCTTTAGTAATGGATTTTTGTGTGTTGGGGGAAGGGGAGGGCTTGGCAGAAGTAAATGTACTGGAAAAGAATCTTGGAGAGACTCTGATGTATCTGAAGTGCCTCACATTGCTGTATGTATCAAGAGATAGATTTAAAGTGTGACAGTGTTGGCTTTATCAGTACAGGGGCCTTTTCTTCTTGCATCTGAAATTTTACCAAGTATTATCTTGGTTCACCTCAGTCAGTACTAGTACCTCGAGTTGCAGTGGTATCAGCTTAAGTATTTTTACGCCTTCTGTCTTTTCATCTTGCTGTTGAGTCAAGTCCCCTAAATTCAAGTGTGTTCAAGAAATCTCTCAAAACTTACATTGCATATTAACAATTTTGCCTCAATTGATGCTAAAAATTAGAGAGTTTATTTACAGAATTCCGTTTAGAGAATGATTTGAGAGCATACATTTGAAAAACCACTCAGAAACAGCATGTTTAGGCCATGACTTACTGTTACTTCCTTTTCTCTTCAGGTACTCAAAGTCCTTAAATGTAATACATGTGAATGTAGTATTACTTAGGAGACATCAGAGTTCACTATCAGGAGCAAGTGTGGTACAAATTCGACTGCTGTCACTTGATTTTATACCATATAGTAAATGTTCTTGACCCACAAATGTGGATAGGACATCTTTGTCTCTTTGGTCAGTGGAGTAAATAGTGCCTGCCATTAGCCAACATCAGTGAATTACCAGTTATATTTCATGGTTTTTAAAAGCATGTTTAAAACCATTCGTTCTCAGAAATAAGATTTTATCATGTGTTCTGGGCAGGAATCTGAAGTTTAAAAGTTAAAATGTTACTTTTTGTTCAAAAGAGAAGTGACTTGCCACGTCATATAACATACTCCTAGTTTCTTCTTCATCTTGAATAATCATCTCTTGAATTGAAAAGTATTTTAAACCATTGCTTAATGAAGTGCATTTCAGGGCTTTCTCAAAAGAACTAGACTCAGTTCTGTCTGTACAGAGGTGGTACACTTCCTGTTTCTCAGGCTAGAAAGAGTACATATCAGACTCCTCTGAGACAAACCAATTCCTCCTTTGACTCCAGGGTTCTTAGTAAGATTGTTCTTCATTTGAGTGGTGCGATTCTTCATTCTTTGGGTGTTATTATGAACAAAATGTTCAGGGATTAGGCTGTTGACAGATAGCAAAGTAGAACAGCACTTCTGAAGGATGGATGGCAGGTTCCACCCTGTGTTTTTGCATGTTTCATGTGAGTTTATTTTGTGGTGAAATCATTATTGCTTTGTATAAAATCTAGGTCTGTACAACAGCACATTATATATAATATGCAAGCCCTTTTACTCTGCAGATATAAATAGATATATTTATGCACAGAGAATATGCATACAGTAATGTATTATACCTTCATCAATCTGCTACAAATGGTAGCAGTCCTCCTTGCCTTAAATCTGTGTGTTGCCTTTGGAGATGCTCCAGACAGGGTCTGTGGGGCAAGGGTCTGTTTCTGATACTGACAAACCTGACTTTGCTTGGTAGTTGAGATGAGGTGTTGAAGCCATCCATCTAAATACACGTTGTAAGATTGCTTGCCTTTCAAGTTCAGAGGTAGTTATCTGTAAGTAATCACTCGGGATGAAATCGGGATGGCCCTTGGTCACTGTTTAATAAGATCATTATTAAGGCACAGAGCCCCTTACTTTAATAGGGTTGAGACTCTTGTTCTGGGGTTAAGTAAAATGAATTTACCATCAGGAAGAAAGAAGCGGTAAGGAGCTGGTTGTTTAAAATGTCATTTTCTTAATAGGAATGTGTTGGTAGCTGGTATGCTGCACTAAAATTAGATTGTATAAATAAGCAATCCTGCTCTCCTCAAAAGAAAGAGGATTGAGAACATAATATAAAATCCAGTTTAGCAAAAGAGTGTATGTTTAAATTCTCTTTTAATAGGTGCACTATAGAATGAGCGTCACGCTAAAATCAGAAGTGATGGGCGGAGGGTTTCAGTGATGATATGAAAACTGCTTTGAATGTTTGAAATTTTGTTGTTAAGTCTGTCATCTTCAGCCACACTTAAGACATGTCCTGAAAGGGCAAGTAGCCTTCAAGAAAGCCCCCCAAAAAAGCAGTAAGTATTTTTTTCAGCCTATCTTTTTTTCCTTTCTAACTCTAAAAGTGTACACTTAAGGAGTTACAGATAAAGCTTAGCATGGTGACTCTGTCAGGGGACTGCCCGAGGAAGGCTTTAAATTTTACAGCTACATTATCTTTCTGGCTGTAGTTAAGATAAAGATCTAATATAAAATCACTTTGGTCTGTAATGCTTTCTCTAAATGAAGTGAAGGTGTTAACCTACTTGATTTGATACACTTTACCCTAGCTTATAAAGCTGGGAGGAAGGTGAGGTAAACTTTAATTAAAACTACAGCACAGATGCCTTCTAGCACTGTGCCCTGTACCTTGCTAGGACTGTACAGTAAGCAAAATAAAATGTACCTCGCAGTTGAGGCAGCAGGCTGGAGCCGTGTTCAGTGAAAGTAATTTAATTAGTGTTGATCATGACTCCAGATGATGGTGATTTGATAAGGAATAATTTAGTACTTAACAGCCTTTTACATGCACCAACTCCATGTGGGAAGGTAAAGCAAATTGCACAAAATGAATGTGCTGCTTTCACTTGTGCCTGTGCCAGTGAGCTGGAAAACTGCCTGTTAGCAGACGTTCAGGCTCTCAGCGCTGTGATGAAATACCCAGCCAGTTCTCCGCACAGGGCTGTAGTGTGGGAGTCTCTGTACTCCCGTTATTTAAAAATAAATAAGGGAAGTAATTTTTCATAACAGATTAACTCCAAGGAAGTAGCAAAGTAAAAATAATAAAAAAAAAAAAATAGAGCAGCATGTGGCCTTTGTGCAAATATGTGATACTGGCTTTAAAAAAGATTCTTGTTGCATTTGTGTTTTAATTTTTTGATTCAAGTTAAAGAGATTGCCTACCTTAGCATCGGAGCCAGTGTCCCAGAGTTGTTGGGCCCGTCATATACATTAAATGTGTGGCATTCATTATTTGACCAAGACATACAAAGGAAAGTCAGCAGTAAAAGTTCACTAGAAACATCCTGAAACAAACTACTGGATAACAGCCTGCTTTGCAGTTGTTTTGGAAAGCTGACTGAGCTGCATTTTACCATATTATTAAATCTGAGAATCACTTTTCAAGAAGTCCATGTGAGCTTCTTTTTAGTGCAAGTTCAGACAGTTTTATTCAGGAAAAATTTTTTTCTTCTTGTGATGTTCACATTTTCCATCTCTGTTTCCTAAGTTGTGCTGTGCATATGCATTTCTATGTATTTTATTGTCTGCTTCTCCTTTCTAATCTTTTCACATAACTGATATTATCCACAAAATATAATAGCTGAATAGGAGTTTTCTGCTAACTCTTGTGAGTTTTGTGAAAATACCTGTCAAAATGGAATAGTGTTATGTTGGAGATGACTCAACTGAAAGGCCGTAGCTGTCATGTAATAGGGGACGAGAGGATCTGTTTGTGAAAAAGTTCTGTGAACATTGCCTAACCATGAGAAAAGCCATGGCAAAAGTCTGGAATCCAGATCTTACTCACAGATGCCAGAGTTTAATGGTTCTGATGCTCACTTCTTAGACAGCATTTCATTTATCTCCCCACTGAACCCTGGCGTGTGTATGCAGATGCATTAGTATCAGAAAATATGTAGCCTATAACAAATCTTCTTTTCCAAGTTCAGGTGCAAGAGAAGGGGTCAGATGCTACTTGATGGTATATAATGATAGCCTGACTTTTTGCTGAGATTCTCTAACAGGAACTGCTGCTTGTACATGGATTTTTATGGAGATACAAGTGTCTACATCAGGCTGGAATGTGATGTTCATGCTATGGTGTTTTCATGACAACATCAAAGTGATAAAATTATCTCTGAAATCTAGGCATCTTGGATCAAAAATGCATTTTATCTAAAACTTGACAGGTGTATTTTCGAGCTGTTAAATACCTGTCTTTCAGTCCTTTGTCCTCCTAACAACTTAGGTTTGTCAGGTGAAATTTGAATTTTCTTCTGCTTCGATTTTGGTTACGATTGGATATGAAATAAGGGAAGTTGTCTGGCGTAAACTAATTTGCTGGTTAACCTTGCCTTTACCTTTGGCTTCTCTCTTAATACAGACCAACTTGTGCCTCTAATTAATGCTGCATTTCTGTCACACCCCCTCTGGGGTTTTTTTAGCTTTTTAAAAAGTATGATTTTTTTTTTTTTTAATTTCTATATCACATCTACTATTGAATTTGGTCAGGCCAGGATTTTATCTTGTTTATTTTTAAGAAAAATTATTTAAGCCATTTCTTCTGAATTTTTTAAAGATCTTATTTATAATTGAAAGTGCATATAATCATCCAGTTTCAAGGGTTTTGCTGCAAATTTTCAAGCATTCTGTGGGAAAAAAACATCACTGATCATATACTTGAGGCTGATATATCTCAAATTTATTTTGGAGTCATTTGTGTGACACTCTTTGAAGTGGACTACTATTGCATTTATAGCTAAAAGCAACCTCTGATATTACTTAGAAACATTTGGTGCCTGGGAAGTATTTTGCCTCTGACAACATTTACAGTAGTTAAGCCAAATATAAGTGGGCTGTTATTTTCCTGCTAATGAGATGGGATGCTGGCCATCATTCTATTAAACAATAGAAGTGATAATAGCCAATGCGAAGGAACTCTGGTGTCTATTTTTCAGTTGACACTCAAAGAAATATTTGAAATATTTATTTCCTATATTGTTTTTATTATTACAATTGTTTAATTAATCGTGTGTTTAATTAGCAGTGTCAAGCTTACTCGGGAAAGCTAATTGTTGATATTGTACTTGGGTTTTAATTGCATTCTTCTTCTCTTTCCAGTGGCTTTTCATGGTCTCCCTGTGAAAATCAAGAAGGAACCCCATAGCCCATGTTCGGAACTTGGCTCCGCTTGCAGTCAAGAGCAACCATTCAAGTTCAGTTATGGGGAAAAGTGCCTGTACAATGTCAGGTAAAGTAATTAGGAGCATGTTTGCAGTGAGAACTGCTGGCTTAAATGAGGACTGACGAAAGAGTAATAAAACCATAATAGAGATCTTATAAAAGTTACCTCTTCAGCAGATAACAGACTGATGAGATAATGCATTTAGCTGATGAACACTGATGGATTTGTTTACAGTTGTGTCAAACACTTACATAATAATTTTAAAGCAGTGTTTTTCATCAAAATGCATATCCTCCATTCCTCCTCCATGAGAGCTAGCCAGAGTTTAAAAACCCAGGGTACAAGCATGAAATAGAAGAAAGGAGTATCTTGTTTTCTGTGATCTGTGTTGAAAGTGCTTTCAAAATGCATTATGCACATTAGGAAAGAGAGATCTGTGTAACAGGCAAGGGATTGGCAGGTCTGAGCAACACATTAGGTATTTGACAAATTGTGCAGATGTCGTATGTGTATATTCCTGGGTGATTACCTTTTAAAACAGTGTTTCATTAGTTACATTCAAAAGCATATTGTCTTCTTTTATAGGCATAGATAATAAAAGCTTCATTTATTTGTGGGTGGTGGAGGGGCTTGATACCTCTTCATTCCTTATTGACTTTCTTTTGGTTGCATTTAGGTGCCACTCCTTCCTTTAGTGTCAGCAGTGAAGGATTTCTTATTGACGTTTCAGTCTATTTTAGAATCTTTCAACTGGCTTTGATTCTCATTAATGTAGTATGAAAACCGTTAGCACTTAAAGCATTATAAAATTTAACTTTTTGGATATGAATGGGGGTAAAAAAAAAGATAAGACTGGCACTTTTGCCAGTTATGAGTGATTTTGGTTTCAAAAATCAAATGAATCCATTGATGGATTTGATGGGTGCTAAGGGACCTGATGTAGAAAAGTATGCAAGCTTGTGCTTATTATATTCCTAATGTCTGCATTTCTCCTGGTTAGAAACAGGGATGATCAAAGTGTTCTCAAGTCCTTCCCTGATGTGAGATAGCCTTGAAAATAGCATCTATGTATTTGTAGGACCAGCAGTTGATTTTTGAGAGAGAGGGGTAAAAAAACCTATCAGGAGAGGCTGCTGACATCCTAGTATGGGTAGCTAAGCCAGCATACCATTGTTTTTCTGGGTCAGATCCCTTCCCTCTGGCTGTATTGTTTTACTGTCTCACTTTGTGGTTTGTGCAAAAGAAAAAGAGCCTTGACAGGCACCGTCAGCTCTTTGTGCTGTAGTCCAGGTGCTTTTATTTTTATGTATTTTGTATACCTCCTGTTACAATGTGACTGTAAGACTGAGTCCTTTAAAAATACATTTGTGCATCTCAGAGAAGCAAATGCTGCGCCGAATCACTTGCCTCTAACATGATTTCTTCACTGCTCTTCTTAGTGTAAAGTTGAGAATTCTTCTGCCTCAAACTGATTCATAAGTTAACTATAATCAAAAGCTTCTAAATGGGGCACTTGTGATTTTTTTCTGGATGTAGATGCTATGATTTTGGATTTTTTTTCTTTCTTTGGAAAAAATAACTTACCTTGCTTTTCCCTTGCCTTACCAATAGTGCCTATGATCAGAAACCACAAGTGGGAATGAGGCCCTCCAACCCACCGACGCCATCCAGCACTCCCGTGTCACCGCTGCACCATGCCTCCCCAAACTCCGCTCAGACTCCTAAACCTGACCGGGTTTTCCCTACCCACCTCCCTCCATCCCAGTCCATTCAAGACAACAGCTTCCCTATGGATCACAGGTAAAGCACAAAGCATGTGAAGGACCCATGCAGCAGGTGTTTCAGTTGTGGCTCTTATATAGGGTAGTACTGGCTTCCTGCCCACAGCTCTTCCCTTTTAGGTTGAGGAATGGAGGTGGAAACCAGCAGGGTTGATGGTGTCAGAAATGTGTGTGTTTAGGAAAGGCTGGCACCCAGCTTGGTGAGCCAGTGTATGAGTTTGTTTTGACAGTGACAGAATTTAAATTACATGTTGGCTCTTTCTTGTGAGGGTGATTACAGTATGCTGGATAATCTCATCTAGGCTCCCTTTCCCACGGAAGGTTGGACCCGATGGTCTTTCAAGGTCCCTTCCAACCTGGGTTTTTTTATAGTTCTGTGATTCACTTGAGGCTAGGAAGCCCTTCGAGGTGATGAAGTCACTAGCAAGCATGTTCCTAACTATAAATATCTGGCCTCTTGCTAAGCAGTTCACCTATCTAAGGGATAAGTGGCCATGTTACAGTGTTCCTGCTTCAGAATATTCTTTAGAAGGGTGGATCATTTTTCCAAGGCCTTTTGTAATGTAGTGTTTCAAAAAAAGATGCCAACATAAACCGTGCTTAAATAACATTAGTGTGAGTAAAAGCCACAAGAGTTAGAGACTAGAATTAAAGCTTAAACTGTCCTTAAGTCACCCTGTTTTGTTTTGATATGTTAGAAATCCCCAGACAACTGTCTTTCTTAGCTCAGTTTTGCAACAGATACGCTCAGTGGATTCCCCTGTTTTTTCAGTCCAAACACTTGTTTGTGGAATTCTATTTATACTAACATTTATTACATGAACCTGTTTTTGTATGCTGAGTTTTGATTGCTCTTGAACATTTAAAATTCCAATGGTGTGTAAAGAGATATATGTTCAGAAACTTGTTTTACCTCTTAACCATTATCAAATTAAGAAAGACCTGAAAAGAAAAACACTTGTTGGGAGTGTGATTTGCATGCTTCTGCTCTAATAAGGGCTGTTATCTCCAGGGGTTTGTGCAAATCACTTTTGAAGGAGGTTTCTAATGTTAATATTGCTGTTTTGTGCTCTGCTGAGATAGCTTTAAATACCACCAAGGTTCTCTACATGCCCTTCTGGCCATCAACATTGAATTGGCCCCTTCACCTGTCATAGTCCCCATCTCCTCCCCAGCCGTGGACTGTGGTCTAACCACAAAGGCCCCCAGTGAAGCCAGGCAGTGGTTTAGATTACAGGGTGGTAGATAAATGTATTCCTGTACATACACCAGAGTCAAGCTGCAGGAGACTGAATTCCACAGAAGCTAAATGCCTTATGTGCAGAGAACGGTAGTAAGATTTTTCAGATGAAAAAATCTTTTGTCATAAAGCAATTTGTAAAGGGAGCACTGAACCTGTATGCCAGCCCTAACTTGAGTATTTATAGTCATTTGCATACATCCTAGTATAGTTTCTGTACCCACAACCCTTGCTCTGTGCAAGCTTTTTAGGCTCTTTGCATGATTTCTGCTCCCTCTCTCCTGTCTTTGATAGCCATGTTCTTTAAGCCATTTTGCACTAGTGCTTCCTTTCTGTTATAGAATGTCATGTGTTCTAGTAAAGTCCAAAATAGCTGACTCAAGGAACAAAGAAAAAAAAATCATCTCATTTTTCTCCATTTTTAAAGAAAGATGGAATTTTAGTGGAAGATCTTTTTCCCCATTTTCTTACTTATTTTGAATCTTGTATATGAAGCAAACGTGTACTTCATATTTTTGTGAAGTTCAAATTTTTGTGATTTACAAGGTGAGATACTACTACAATGAGTATATTCAGAAAATGTCATTTAAACAAATGACCTGCCTATGTGAGTTCATATATGCATCTATAACTCAAGGCACAGTGTGTTTGGCACATGCATTGGTGGCATAGGATAGCATTAGTATCTAGTACACACAGCCCATACATCTTCATACAGGGCATGAGTATATGAACGATAAGTGGTCCTAACAAGTACCAACAGGAAACAAATCCACTTGTATAAACAAATGGCTTGATTCCATACAAAGCTTCCAGTACAACAAGTATTATTAACTTCCTTTGAGGCTTTGTGAGTGAGCCTGTTTCTTATTTTATCTTCAAGTTGCAATTTTCTGATTCACTCCTTGACAGTTCTTAATGATAATTTCTGCTTCTTTTTTTGGCTAATGAAAAAAGGAAAAAAAGGAAATGAATGCAGTGCCAGTCAGCCTAACTGTTTCATAATACATTTGAGTTTCTAAGTTTATTTTCTGCAGGTGTAGGTGGAATTGCAAACCCCAATGTTACAGCGCAGTACTCTTTCTACTGCAAAAATTATAGTATTTACAGCAGGATTGGAAGAATTCATTTTGTCTCCACTACTGCTTTGTAATAGTTTCTATCTCTGTAGTTTTCACAGTATTTATAATTAAGCCATGATAGTAAATATTTGTCAGAACAAGTTACAGCAGTATATGACAGATGTTAGAGTTTAAATTGTTGTAGAAGGATGTACTACCTATGAGTTGATAGTCAAGGATTTTATTGCTTGTGCAATCAAACCCCTGCATTGTGCTTCACTCACATGGTTTTCTCCAAAAGAAAGTCTTCTGTGTGCGTGAACCAAAGCTGGTTTGGACCTGAAGTGCAGGAAGCTCAGGAATGATTAGGTCTCCATTTTTTTTGTGTGATAGTAAGAAGCTTCCAATGAAAGGCACAAGTTACTTTTTTTTTTAGTGTCTTGTTAATAATAAATGATAACAGGACTAGTAAGCAGTTTGTTGCAAGAACATTGCATTTGCTGTTGGTTAGTGTGGACACAATATTACTGCTGTTGTGATTACTACTGTGGTAATCTGCAGGAGATAACTGCAAGACATCATGCAGTTCATCAGGGCCCAGTGGGAAAAAAGCATCCTGATATTCTTTTTTATGATTCTGAACCTGCAGATGTCCAAGTAATTACATTCAGGCCTTTTAGTTCAGGTAGAGAGGTTTTATGGAAGAAAAAACAAGCATAGGTTCTTGAGAGTAGCAAGATAATGTAAAACAAGATAATTTGAAATGAAATTCTCTTGTTTTTTGGCTACTGAAGAGCAATTGGGAATACCAAATGGCAGTGTGGCTTGTACAGATTACAACTTTCATGTAGAAATGACTAAGGGGAAAAGTTAAGGCAGGAGAGTAATTAATTGTCGTAGCAAAAATTTGTACCCTCTCCTTTTACTGGGGTGCTGACATTCCCTTCCTGTTACAGCTGGAGTGCAGTGCCATCCTCGCCAGTCGATCTCTCACAACACTACCCCTGAGAGGACAGAACAGGGACTTTCACCCTGTAATGTTTCCAAATGTTAGAGCAGACAATACTCTTAAAAATGTGTTTATTGTGGTCAGAATGGTTTCTGTGTAACAGTAAGATGGGTAAGAGTATATTAGAGTACGAGCAAGATGTTGCTAACATTTGTGAAAGAGCAGAGAACTCTAACTACGCTTCCTTCATGTCACTGTGGTAGAATGTCAGTCTTTCTACTGTTTTGAAGCTGGTGCATTTCCTGTTTGCCTCTTCTGTTGAGGGAAGATATTGAAAGCAAAGAGGATGCGGTGGGGACAGGTCTTAGGGCTGGTATTAATAGGTGGGATTTTTGTTTCTTTGCTTGCCCCTGTTGTACAATGACAGTGATCCTGATGGGAGCACTTGGCATGATCATAAGCAAAATGTTTGTTATTGAGAAAGCGATACAGCCACTAATAATGACTTCTGAGGATCTTTGGGAAATGGAACGTAGCTGGAGTCCTTTACGTGACCTCTTTAATTTGTGTTCTAGATTTCGCCGCCAGCTCTCTGAACCTTGCAATTCTTTCCCACCTTTGCCTGCAATGCCAAGGGAAGGACGTCCAATATATCAGCGCCAGATGTCTGAACCAAACATCCCTTTCCCACCTCAAGGTTTTAAGCAGGAGTACCACGATCCAGTTTATGAACACAACGCTATGGTTGGCAGTGCAGCCAGTCAAAATTTCCCCCCTCCTCTGATGATTAAACAGGAACCTAGGGATTTTGCATATGATTCAGGTAGGTGAGATTCTCCTTTAGGTCTGCATAGCAAAACAATATGTGAATCCAAGCCAGTTCTATTGATGTTTTGACGGTATGAATTGAAACTTGCTATTTTGACACTTACAAATTATGTCTGAAACTGCTTACTAAGTATTAAGATTGCTACATAATACAGCGTGACTCGTGCCACCATTTCTTGCTCTTTAAAGGGCTTCATTTTCTAGAAATCTCTGTCCAGGAACATTAAAGAAGTCGAGGAAGTAAGTAGTGGGTGCAAATTTGCTTTGTTAAGAGGGAACTTGTTCTGTACTATCTCATCGTTGACCTGTGAATTTGTGTGCTCCATTTTATGAGTTCTTCCATTTGTGTACCAGAAATAGAGAACTCTTTCTCCTCTTGCTTGCATTACTTTAAATCAGGAGTAACTCCACTGAAGTGGGGTTTATACAGCTATAAAACCGATGAGGGAGAAGAATTGGCCAAATTGGTGTCAGCTCCTCAGTTTGTGCATACTGCTGTGTTTTGTGGAGGTACATAATCTGAGATGCCAGGTTGCTGATGTAGAGAATACACTGTTGCTATTAATAATGTTTATTATGATTGTGCTTATGGGGCAACTGGAATGGAACATTATTGCTCTACAGACAGTACAAAACAGAGGAGGTGGTGGCAGAGTCTGCTCTCAATAGCTTCTGATCAAAATAGAAAAGATAAGCAATAGGAAGAACAGAAAAATAAATCAAGGGAATAACATTGTAAATGTTTTCAAAATTTCAATGTAATATTTATATTATACTTGGGGAAAAAATGAGACAATTAAGAAGTCAAAAAAGAAATTTAAGTAACAAGGTGAAGGAAGCTACAAAGGTGAAGAAGAAGAAGAAGAAAGCTGGAAAGGTGGTATGAAAAGAAACTGAGATTAAAACATGAGGAGTGCTCTAGGTGGGATTAAACAGTTGATTGGTATGGAGCCAAGATAATGCAATCAAAATGTTTTTCAGTTTTAGTGATTTTCAGTAAGTGATTTCTGCAGCTCCTCTTCACTTTTTGCCTTGGTCCTGCTTTGTGCATGCTGCACTGTTGAAAGGGAGGGATTTCAGCATGTCCAGCTGTGCTTCTGGAGGAGGGTACATTGCTTTTGTACACATCCATGCTGACTTGGGCAGGGGGAATGGATGGCTCTGTCTGACTTCAGTCTGACTCCCCCTTCTTGATGCTGTTGTACTTCTCGTTCAGTCTCTGGCTAGATGCTTTTGCAGTTTATTTTCCAAAGGCTATATGACAGCTGAGTTGAAGTATCCTTTGAAATTTTAGCTCATGAAATACTATCTTGCAATTTGATATAGTGTAGAACAGTTTTTTAATTTTCTTTCTGTAGCTAACATAACACTGTCTATTTGGTGGAGTATTTTGTGGTTACATTAATATAAAGTACTTGTTATAGAGTTGATCTTGATGTTAGAATGGGGGAATTTGGAAAGTAGAGCTGCTTTTTCCTTTCTTATTCTTAACAAGCAAAAAACCAATCCTTAGGAAAATTTGACTTCACTCTTAACAGGGAGGGGACCAGGGGTGAAATATTTCTCCAAGCTGAAATATAAGACAAGATGAAAGTGAAATGGAATTACAAGGATCAGATCCAGAACTCAACCCATTCATTGATGAAGGCTCTGAGATCTGTGGCTTTGTGGAGTTATGTATCTCTGGTCCTAGAGCATATGGGAGAGACTGTGTAGTTCATGTGGCAGTGGATAATAAATGGGGGACAGCAGCTTCAGGCATTGCCAGTCCCTTGCAACCTTCACAAGCACCGTTATTCATCTTGCTAAATTAAAGATCAAAAAAAAGGCCCTTTTGTAAATATGCTTCTTGTTTGGCTCAGAAGTATGATCTCCTTATTGCATACTGTTACTTTAAATCTGGATTGGCTGCTAACATTCATCTTTCTTTGGAATATTCTGTATGGAAGAAAGCAGGAAATTTTATTCTGAAATGAAGATGTACAAACTTGTATCCAGTCCTGTCATGTCTATTTATTTTGTGCCAGCAAGAACAACATTCCACTTTATAATAATTATCTTCAAGCAAAATTGTTGCTTCTTTTGTAGATGAATGATTAGTTTTTAAAAATGTAATAGCTGTGTAACCAGTGGTCATGAAAAATTAATCTGTTGGTATCAGGAAGTACTTTTATTGGCCTCAGAATCACTGCATTTAAGTTGACACATCTGTACACTCCATAAATTGCAGTCAACAACTGTGGTCTGTTGATATTTTGTCTTGTTACCATCTGTTCTCTAGAAACCATCATTTTCCATCCTTGCTAAGAGTACATTAAATAACCCCTTAGGAAACATAATGTATTTGTCCCTGAATCATTGATTTCATTTTTCACCTATGGATGTTCAGGGAAGGAGGAATGCCAGAGTAAAAAGTCTTTTTTTTTTTTCCATTGTATTTTATTGCAGCTCAGATAAGAATATAGAAACATATTTAAAAAGTTCATTGTAATGCACTGAGAGGTTCCTTTTGGGATGTTTTTGAAAGGGACTCATAAAAGTTCATTGCTTTTGTGCACTATTCTTTTATACTTTGTGGGAAGCTGATGAATGAAAAGCATTATTATAGAATGATTACAACTCTATTAAAACATGACATTAATTATGACAAGGGAAATGGCAGATCAATTAGTTGTAATTGTAATTGCAGGTATGCAATTTCTACTGCAGAATAGAGATAATGGAGATGTTTGAGATAATGGAAAAAGAAAAATGTCAACAGAGTAGAGGCTCTTCCTTATCCATCCACGCTTCTAGAAGTCACAGTGCATCATATAGGTTCAATCAGACATTTTCTGCCATGGATTTTTTTTTTTTCTGACAGTCAGATATATTTAGTACTTGATGGTAAATCTAGCAACTTTAGTCACAGAAGTGCAGCCAGGGACATACAGAGCTTTGAGATTTTGCATAATTAATGAATATACTCCAAAAGACTTCCTAAGACTAAGACCTTTGTTTACAAGGCCTAATAGTGGGTATTCCTGTACAGTTAGCACTTCTAGAATTCAGTAATGTATTCAGGTACTTAAACAAAAAGGCCAAACTTGATATAGCCTGTATCTTCTGTGCTTTATTTTTGAGCAAGATCTTCACAGGCTTAACCCTTCCTACATGATGTAGTGTATTTGCAAATATACTAAGGTATGACTCTAGCTGTATGTGTATTAATTAATACTAAAAATCAAGTTTTAAAGTGACATCTTAAATTATTAAATCTTATATTTGGTTTTACCCAATTGCTCAATATTTGGCTTTGCCCAATTGAAAATAGTTATTTTGGAAAATTGAAATAGTTATTTTGGTTGAGAGATTTTTTAACCATATCTTTGGAAACTGAAATTTGTCACACAGTGGTAATGGAGATGAATAGAGGAGGAGCTGTTGCTTGCATATACTAGTTACTGATTGCCAGGAATTTTCCTGTTGAAATTTAGATAGATTCAGTACTTCCTGAATGTGTTACAGGCATTAGCAGGGCTGTGCTCACAGTTTTATTTCAGGGTAGCCTTACAATTAATACGCTTGAACGGACCTCAGAAAATTTGGATTCTCTCCCTGTCACTTCTGAGACACTAGTCACATCACTTAAAGAATGAACTCTCCAGACAGAATTATTAGCCTCCATGTCTTTCTTTCTGAGTTGCTCATCCCTTTAATTCCTGAAGCCTCACAAGCAAATACATTGTGTTGGCGAGTGAGAATGGATGGGGAATTGCCCTCTGTTAAGAGAAATGAGCAGAGGCGGAGAGACAAATCAGACACATAAACCTGTTTGTTTTGGATACCCAGTTAGAACTGGGTGATTTTTAAAAGAACATTATGTACTACATATGTTCAAATCCTAGCTCCTAGGGACTTCCTTCGTGTTTCTAGATGAAGAATTACGGGAACATCAGATAAGGGTCTCAGTATAAGCAGTATAAAAATACATAATACCAAAAATCTGGCAGAAGCAATGTGGCTACTTTGAAAAACATTGTTGGAGCTGGAATAGATTTTACTGGTGCCTAAAGTGGATCATTCAGTTGTATTATCTTTTCTTTTCTTGAAAACTTCTGCCTCTGTACATGCACAACTTCCAATCCCTGTAACAAATGAAGCAGGGTCTCCACCTGCTAAGGTGTCTGCAGCATGGCTCTCCTTTCCACAAAGAGTTTTGACCTGTGCTTTCAAGACAAGAGTGATGGAGCAAAAGGCTGTATCATATTTGCAGCAGAGGATTTGTATAAAGTTTGTGCAGAAAGTTGTTAATTATGACATTTGCTAACCTCCTCAATTTGCTCTTACAGGAATAGAATGTTGGTAGCAATCTGCCATCCTTGTTATAAATGTATTTACCTAATGATGGGAAACAGAATAAAATGCAAGAGTCCTCTCAAATATATTTTTTGAAAAGCAAGTCAGTGGGTATTAAGGTGGAAAAAGACCCCTAGTAGCACATTCTTCCCTAGGCATCAGCCAATGTATTCTTAAATCTGGGAGTTTGCAGAATAGCATAAGAGAAAGTGTTGAATTGAAATTTCAAGGGGAAAAAAATTATATTTTTTCAGATTATATTTATTTGCAGGTTGATTCTCCCCCCACTCCAATTTCTTTTTTAAACAGTCTGTTGTTCTGTTGTACTTCTGAAGGCAAATTTAGACATTTGGAGATGCTAGTGTGAAGAGAAAAAGTCAATCGGAGGCAGTGCTGCTTTACTTTTTCCAGGATATTCTCCAGTGCTGCATTAAATGCAATGACCAGTGCAGCATTTAAAGTGGCACAAGTCATGGTGCTTCCAATACTGTTTTTGATTATATTGGCTAATTTTTGTACTGTGTTCTGAAAATATAAAGTTCTGTATTATTGCTAAGTATTATTACTTCTATTTTTCCCCTTGGGAGATTATTTCACAGACAAATAGACTTCACAGTTAAGAAATATTTCTTGATCATAAGCCTAAATTTTCTCTTTGATTGGTTGCATTCCCTTGCTCATAGCTACATCTCTTCGTAAACAATTTATTGGTATTAATGTGCCACCTCTAAATCACTGTAGATGGATTGTACATGTGCTCTGTCAGTGTAAGTCAAGATTTTGTTTCTTGCTTCAAAAGTCTTCCAGCTGCTTACTCTTTTCCTCAAATTCTCTTCAAGTTTCCTTTTTTCTTTTTTTTTCTTTCCTTTTTTTTAATCAGGCTGCAAATACTTGCAGTATTTTTGAACACATTTTTATAAAATGCTTTGTTAAAGAGAACTGACTCCATCCTTTTCCTGGGTATGGTGCTTCACTACACACATCTCAAAACTGCATCTCCTTATGGTCTTAAAGAAATTCTTATACACAGAAGTACAATTGTTCTCAATGAAAATCCAGATGGCATAAAGGCAGGAGGAGAGAAGGGACAGGGTTTTGCTCTTGAGTTAGGAAGTTTAAGAACTCTCCCCACCTCAATTTTGGCTTTGAAGATTTCCCTGTGGTTTAAAATATTTCATCCTTGTGTTTTGGGAACTTGTCTTTGCTGTGTTGCTTCAGTGAATGAGTATGAATTTTGTTCATTAGTTAAGCTGCACTGGACTTTGTACTTGCTTTTAAAACACAAATCTGCTGTCCAACTGTATGGCCGCAGAAAATAAGAGCATCTGACAGGGAAACTTGGTTAACTTGGACTTCAGAAGATTGCTGTGAAGGACAGAAATTTAACTTTTCACTTGCTGTCAATCTAGCTGATTTCCTCTATTCACTATTTCTGTCTGAAATAAATCTGTAGTTAGAAATTATTTCATTTTGCAGAGTTATCTATGTGAACAAAGGAAAGCCCGAATACCAAGTTAATGTGAATATATAGGCAGGAGACCATATATGTATTTTTGTTTTCAAGGCAGACAATACGATCTGAAAAATTGTCCTGCAGTCCCTGTTTTTCAAAGAAATGGATAAATATCCTCTAAATCTACAGTTACAGTAAGTGGCACTGGCTAATGATTTGATTTGAGGATTGAGAGCGCAGTCTGGATTTACTCTTTGTGCATTAAGGCAGGTCAAATGGACACAGGCTGCATTTTAAATCAGTAATGGAAGGCTGAAGCCTGCCTTAAACCAATCACATCAGCCTTGCCCAAGACCAATTGATCCCGAGAGACTGAGCCCTGTGAGCATAGCTTTTATATGAATGGACTCTGTGCAGCCTGAAGTTTCATTCATAAAATGGATGCTGAAGGGAAAAAAAAAAAAAAAAAAAGCCAACCCACACACGCCAAATCCTGGAATGTCCATTTATGCGGAGCTGAAGGGTGTAGTGTTCCCTCAGCTGCTGCTTTTGCCAGTTGCCTTAAAGTAATGATTAATGCTGCTTGGCCCTGCCTGCCTGCAACCTGACACCATTTATGGCCTTGGTGTGTTTCTAATGTATAGTGAATGAGAAGGCTACATTCTCAAATCAGAAACATAAACAGGAACTGGTTGGTCTGAATTCCATTCAAATATGTCACTTCAGCCGTGCAGTGTTTGTCCAACTTCGATTTTACAGGCAGGGAATGGGGCGGGGGAGAAAAAGCAACACAGACATTTTTGCAGTAAGATTACCAACAAAAGGAGAGAGGGAGAGAGAAAATACTGCTGTCTTTTGTTGAATTCAAAGGAGAGCAAAGTTTAAGATACATTTTACACTTACTGAAGTTAATAAAAGCAAATACATGATTTTAAAATATGCTCAAAAGATCAGCTCCATGTGGAATTTCAATTCAGAGCTGAATGTATGAGCCTTTGTTTTCCTGTTCTGCTGTACAAAAAGTTACACTTCGCCTAGACAGGCTGTTGACATCTGGTCTCACAAAATGCATTAGATGTTGTCATAGATCTAAAAACCAAAGTTGTGGAAAGGAAGATGTTTGCTTAAGGTTTTTTCTGTATGTGTGTAATATTTCCACTTAGACATGAGCTGGTGGGGCTAAACCTAATTCTCTGACAAGTTTTTGTGAAATGAGGTGCAAGAAATTAAACTTTAAAAATTTTAATTAGCTATTTTTAGAAGGAAGTGTGTGTGTATCTATGAGTGCACATTCTTGTAAGTTTATTTTTTTTCCCTAGATTGCTGGCACAAGGGTTGGTGACAGAGAAAATGAATAAAACCTTCCATTCTGAATATTTCTAAATTTCATAATGATTTGGGAAAAGATTGGTTAGTTTTTAAAATGATTTTTAGAGAATTTTTGTCTGTTTTCACCCGTAATTTCAGTGCACCTACATTTTTTCATGTTGAATCCCCTACTGAAAAGAATAATGCTGATTTTTGTATTGCCAGGACTTCACCAATTTGTAGGACTCCGTTCATTACATAGCTTGTGAGGGGATAAAGCTTTTAAAGGTGGTTGAACTAAAACTTGATCCACCAGCATTGGAGTGGTGGATCAATTGCTCAAGCAATTCCTGTATAAGGAGTTTGTAATTAGTTCCAGTATTTTTACCTGAATATCTCCTTTTGGGGAGATATGTGTTTGAATTTAAATGTGTTCTGCAGGTTTAAAAATCCAAAATAATAATTTGTTACTTCTCCCTGCAAAACAAAAATCATGCATTTTTCTTAATGACTCCTGGTGCTACCTGAGCGATTTGTTGCGACCTTGTTTGAAGAACTGCTGTTCTTACCTAAAAAGGTCCTGTTTTCTGGTGATTTCACTATTATCTTCACCCTTGAGCTGGTCAGAACTTCTCAATGATGTTGTAAACAGCTGCTTTCCACCAGGAGGCTGAATGTGTGAATGTGTTTCAGTGGTGGATGAAGTGCTCCTTTGTAAACAGTTTGTCATTGCTCTTGGAAATCCGTAAACAGAAAAGTTATTTGCAGTGATACTGTGATGTTTTAAGTTTAATGCCAAAAGTATGATGTGTTCTAGTTTCAACATTTTATTTTTAAAAGGCTACTTTTGTCTCTGCACTTGGTAAAAATCTCTCCCAGTACACCAACCACCTGCTCATGTAGCAGAGAAGTGCTTGTACTGTGCAGGGGGAGCTCTGAAAGGCACTGAAGGGATTGCTGGTTTGTTCACAGCGTCAGGCTGGCACATGAGAGTGACACCAGGTTTGTCCCAGCTACCTGAGGGGCTTGTGCATGCCCTTCTGTACCCAGTAGCACAATGGGAGAGAATCTGCATGTGCTGCATTTCTTGTCTATGGGAAGACAAAGTGGTGTGTCTAGCCGTATAACTGAATTAATGAAATAGGGGCCAAAATTGACATAATTACTTTTCAGACCAAAAGGACAATTTAGAAGGACACGGTATAAGCAAAATTGCAGGGTTTCCAGTGAAGTCCCTTCAAAGTTTTGAGGAACAGCTTCTTTTGAAACAGTTCCTTATGGAATCTGCTTCTAATATGACTTACTTGGTAATAAAGTATAAATGGAAAAGTGGGCAGGAAAACAATAAGAAGGTTGCAGTCTTATTATCACTTTGTTTTAAACCTTTGGGAAGTAGGCATGTTTCACTATGAGTTGAGTGTTTGGTGAATTTGAGTGACTTGTTAACAGGCTCCCTGACTAAGGCAGCTGTCTGCCAGTGCAGCACCGTTTTCACCTGAGCTGCCACATGGAGGGTAAGGCCAGGCAGGCAATTCCTTTCTTCTCCCACCCTGTTTCAGATGGCCTGTGCCTTCTAAGGCTCCACCTCCGCGTCGCTCCCTCTGCATGTGCACACGTGCAATGCAACGCCTCTGTATGGCACTGCGCTTTGTCACCAGCCCGTGGGGTGTGCCCTGGGCCTCCAGATCTTCAGCTGATGTTGACAAAGTGAACTCAAAAGTAATTCAGAGTTAGAGTGCAGCATAACAACCTGCCCTTCAGTCAGGGAGACTGTGTAAAGTCAGAAACAGGAACGGCTGAAGAAAAAATCCTGGTTCAGGTTTCCAGTTCCTGCTTTGCTCTGCTTCATTCAGAAGAAGACAGTCAGTCACTTCATCCCATAGAATACATCTTGTCATTTCGTCCCTTTGCCTGCAGAAGCTCCATCTTCCCTGTGTCCATTCTGGCTAGGGACACAGGCTGAAATTCTGGTTTTTTTCTGTGCAGAGTGGGATTGTGGGAATGAAATCTCATCCTTATCTCTGAAAAACAATCAGAAGAGAGGATTTAAGGATTCTTTACCTGCTCTGAGTTATACAGGTCTGAGACAACCTAACCCCTTAAATTCTGACATGATAATTAATGTGAAGTACTTTACCAAGAGACCATTCAAGTGTCTTACTTGATAATGAAACTTAGAATCTGTGCCTGCTAAGTTCAATAGCAGATTTTTCTTGTCCTGAGAAAGTCTGTTTGAGCTTTTTCTGCTTGGCTGTATTTTGATGGAGGCATAGCAGAGCTTATTTCCATTATTTTTCTCTGTGATGGTCCCAGATGAGAAGGCATTTTTGCAGTGTCTAGATAACACGTACTTTTTAAAACAGCACCTATTGGGAGAAGAATGATTTCATGGTCTATGATATAAGACCATATTCATTGTTTTAAGATGACTGCTATGTTTCTGTTAATAAGAGCAATTAAGAATGACCCCTAAGTATTCCAGAAGAATAATAAAAGATAAGCATTTTTTTACATTTCCCTATTTTTAGCTAGTTTTTTTGGTTTTTTTTGGGTTTTTTTTTGTTGTTGTTTTTTTGGTTTTTTTAAAGATGTTCTGCTGTTCTTGAGCTGATGTAACCTTACAATGTGAATTACTTCATTAACAGTCTGAAATAAGCTTGTTGTGTGTCTAAATCCAGGCACATTTTTCTTCAAAGACCAAAACTTGTAAAAAGATGATAAATCAGTCATGTCTTGGATCTTGCCCTGGAAGTATTTCATGCTTGCTTCTGTCTTATTTGTTGTCTTGAAACAATGGTTTAAGGAGAAGGAAACATATAATTGCTCTGTAATTTCTACACTAAAATGTTTTCTTTTGAAGTAGCTCCGCTTAGCATGTAAAAATACTTCTGGGTCTTAGTCAAGCATTTAGTACAATTTAAAACTGCAATACTAAATTTCATTGGTTGGACTTTTTATTAGATAAGGTAGAAATGAAAGCAGCAGGCAATTTAATTAGCAGTAATTTTTCTGGGCAAGTCATTACTTTGATGAACTTCAGAGCAATGTTTATGGCTCCTAATTAACCATGTTAGTCATTTGATTGAATAATCACTTTGGAAATGTTTCTACAATTTGATTAGAGTCTGACCCACTCTGATAGTCATAAATTAACTGATAGCACTTTAGGATAACAAGACTCTAGTTACTTTACGAGAAATAAGCTCTTCGTTGCTGTATTTTTTTGGCCCTCTGTGGACTGTTTAAGCACAAGCTAACCAGAAGATTAAGTAATGTTGGTACAAACAATGCTTGCCTTAAAGAGACTCCAGATGTTAATTATAATTGACTTAGGAGCATGGGAGATGAAACCCCAGCTTGGCTAAGAAGACAACTTTGTGGATGCATGCATAATTCTTTATTCCGTGTACTCTGCTCTATCACTTTGCAGGAGTGGAGTTCATGAGTCAAAAAGGGCTTTGCTGCCAATACTAGAGAAGCTTTACCTAAAATAGAAAATAGCATCTGTTTCAGTTCTACAGCTTCCTCTTTTTTACGTAGATTTTTCCATTCTCCTTAGAATTCAATCTACTTGCTAACATGAATGATTCCTTGCAGGTGAAGCACTGCTTGTAGCTTTGACTTCTAGTCTGCAGAGCTATACTTGACTGGGGTGATCATTGAGTCACTGATTCCTGTGGTTGCTCAGAATAGCTGCCTGAGACATTAGAGATTCTCTAGGCCTGAGGAGGCAGGCACCGAACATTTTATCAAGAGAGGAGGTAATGAAGAGTTTGGCACAGATGTGCAGGAGGGACCATGGACTGTTAGAGGAAACTTATTATTACTGCCCTGTGTTTCACTTGTTTGTGAAGTCAGTGTAAAACCTCATTTTCTTATCCTGCCAAATCTTTGATACTCATCACTAGTCAGTGAACAGTGAAATTTGGAATCACAGTCTGAAAGAGTCTGTAGGCGGTGTTGGAAAAATAATGTCTGCTCTTTCGACCTCTGTTTGCATCTCTTAAAGAGTTACAAGTTACTGGTAACAGATTGCATAGCTTAGGGTAGGAGTTCATCGCAAGATCAAATAGACTTTGTTAAGCAAGACTTCTGATATCCAAGAAGTAGGTTAAACATGGTCTAGAAGGGCAAACATTTACGGTGTGTTTCTGTTTGCAAGTCCCTGTGCACAGGATGTGACTACTTGGGGACAGTGCAAGACACGGGGAAGAAAAAGAAACACATTTAAAGAATATGTTTTTCATTAGTTCTATTTGGCTTTTCTCATTCTTCCTGCAGATTTGAGTAGAGGTGGAGAATAGCAAATAAATATCAGTATTACTTAGAAATATGCACAGTATTTTTTTTTTTTTGGAAAAGTGTCATTTTTGTTTCAAACACATACAAGTGGAGAGTGATATAGATAGACCTAAATTTCTAGATAAAATGCTTAGCAACTGCAGAAAAATTCATTAGCCCTTCAAATCCTTAACTGAGTCTAAAAAGCATTATCCCACCTAAGTTCACTTTGACATTCCTTGTGTAAATGTAGTGTTTATAAGTCTCCAGTGTGACTGGCAGTCTTTTAGCACAATTGATTAAAAACTTTGGGTTGAATTAGTTACAAAGATAGATATACAAGCACAGGGTTTAAATTATTCATGGTCACTGGTGCAGGTTTTTTGGTGAATGGTCAAAAGTGTAATTGCCATGGGAGTCAACTGTTAACAAAGTTGATTACATGAGGTTTGGAATTCAAGTGCCTATCGTAGGTAGGATCTGTGAGCCTCACATCATGACTTTCTCCTTGGCCATGTGTGGTGTGTGCTGCTATGATATACTGTGTGTTGACAGGTCCCCTCTCACTATGACTTGCATCCTTTTCTGTTGCTGTTCTGCTTGCACCTTGTCCCATTGATAACCTGCACACTTTTAATTCCAGACAGTCTTTTGACTTGCATTGTCATCTTCTCCTTTCAGAAGTGCCTAGCTGCCATTCCATTTACATGAGGCAAGAAGGCTTCCTGGCTCACCCAAACAGAACAGAAGTTAAGTTTTCTATTATGTATCACTTTTGTATGAGAGAAATGTAAAAAAATTTAAAAGCCTGGGGGTATCTGGGGCTCACTGGTTTAATTCTGGTGCTGTGAAGACTTGCATCATCCTTCTTTCCCTTTTCAGTGTTGAATTTCTGATGCACTGAATTTTTTGTAGTTTCTGTTAGTGCCATGGGTTGATCAGGATAGAAGCAATTGTATTATGAACTTGACTCATTCTGCTTTTCAAGACCTCTAGCAGTTGAGGGGAAGACACACTTAAAAATTTATCTGTTTCACCCATTCTGCTCAAGTGATATTTTCCAGGCTGTTAGCATGACAGGCTCAGTTGACTTTAAAGTAATCCATTTTATACTTTAAATTCAGTGAAAGTTTTGGGTTTTTCCTTTTGTTACAATTTTGTCAATGTTTTAATGTACTTTATGCCCAGACTGAGACGTACCAAAATTCCCAATGATTTCAGTAGGGCAGAGATTGCATAATTGTCAAAATTAATAATTCTGAGTGACAGCACTTTATAAGTACTAGAAATAAGAAGTCCAACAGAACTAAGATGACTGTGAAAGAGAGGTTATAGCCTCCACTGTCCTGTTTTAGTTTATCTGTCTTAGCTTGTTTGTTTAGGGTTTATTTTTCTTCCAGTGAGTAAGTTTCAGAAACATGAGGAATCTGGTTTTGAGATTGATGAGAATCCAGATAGACATGTGAATCAAAGTCTTCCAGGAAGACTTCATTTGCTAGTGTAAAGATAGAATCAAAAAGATAACACATCTGGCTAAAATCCCATCTGCTTCTGAGGTGAAATAAAGACAGAAAAAAAAAAAAAAGATAGTGTTTAACAAGGAAGGTAAAACAGGAGATGGAAATTTCTAAATCTTGTTATATGAAATTATATGAATTATAGAAGCTTGATAAGGGAGGTGAGAGACATCAGAAAAAATATAAACAAATTGCAGGGATAAGGGCAAAAGATTTTGAGTTTTAATCATAGCACAGATCGGGGAAAACCCATTTTATCCATGTTATGGTCTTGTAAGGAGTTGAAGGTGGCAGAATTTTCATGAATGACGTAAAAAAGCAGTGATGTTAGCTAAATATTTGTTTTCTGTATTTGGAAATCAATCAACATAATTTTACAGAATAAAGGTCATGTCAAATCTGATTCTGTTCTTTGCTGAAAATAAAAGTTTGATTGATAAAGATACTTGTATCGTATAGTTTGACTTTTTATGGCATTCAATTTGCCTCTGCATTACATTCTGATTAAGAAGTTAGCACAAAGCAATATCAATAAAGTACACATTAAATACATTAAGACCTGGCCAACTGACAGATCTAAAAGAGGCTGTCACCAGGCAATCATCTCTGAATGGATTATAGTTCTGTAGGAATTGATATCAGAAGTGTTGCTATTCAATATTTTCAGTAAAGATATGGAACAAAGTTAATAGATAACTTTATGGCACAAAGATAGAGCAGCAAATAACGGGCAGAACAGGGCAGTCACACAAAGCAGTTTGAATTGTTTGGTTATCTGGGCACATTAAACAAAATGTTTTTTTAATACATGAATGTAGACCAGGCCTGTGGAACAGGGGAGCAATATACTGGAAAAAAGGATTTTGAGGTGAGCCTCCTCCTCAGCTTCACAGTGGGAAACCAGTCCAATGGAGCACTGTAACCTTAAGGCAAAAAGCCTTCTGCAATGCTTAGGCAGTCAAAAGGAGGGTCAGAGGGCAGCAGGAGAGGAGGAGATGTTTTGTCTCACTCAGTAGCACTGCTGAAACTGATACTGATATGCAATACAGTTCTGGTTAAGCAAAACACGGGCATAATAGGCAATAGTAGGAACGTGTACAGAAAGGTGTGCTAGAAAGGCTGCTGTGGGTTGTAGACAGTGTCTTTTAATGACAAAATAAAATTTTGCAAAATTATCTTAATTGGAAGGAACATCAAGAGCAGTGTATGAGGGTGACCTGGGTGGGTGTGAGGAGGAAATACTGAGTGGTACTTCTTTAGTCTTGCAGGGAGAAGATCTGCAGGAACTAAGGGTTAAATGTCAAAGCCATGCTAGTTCAAACAGGAAATGAGCAAACATTTTGTAATAAATCATAGAGAAAAATGGGTGCTTTTTCATTTTAGCAGGTGGAGATTAACAGTCTTTTGGGAATGCATATGTTAATTAAACACCCTTGTACTTAGGCCAAAATGTTGAGATTGGGCGGTGTCTAAAGGATGTGGGATATTAATCTGATTCCTGTATAACTTAGTGTTCCCTCTGGCATTAAGCCTGTGATCTCTTTTTTCTCCATGCATCTTTTATATAAACACCTGTCTCTTTTTAACTTACAGGCTGTATGTATGAAAAGGGACCTAGGCAGTTTTATGATGACACTTGCGTTGTTCCAGAGAAGTTTGACGGTATGTATGACACATCTCTTTTTCCTGTGTAGGGAGATGAAAAAGAAAGAGATGAGGGACTTTTCTCTCTTGCTGATCAAAAAAGCCCAGGAACGTTCCAATTTAGGGCTCCTTAACACACCATTTGTGGTGCGTCCAACCAAAGCTGACCTTTATCTCTTGAAACCAAAGTCTCCTCTTCAATAGGATGTCATTTGACTTTTGCCAGCAAAAGATGCTGCATCCAGACTTGTGGCAGAGGAGCTCAGTTCTGTACCCTTGAGAAGTAATAAGAGGATTTCCATTGCACTGATGATCACATACTACTTGTTGTTTGAGATGTAATGAAAGCTGTACTTATAATTAACAAAACAGTGGAGAAAGCAGCAGCTTTGGTTTTACTGAGGATTAAGCCTCTTGTCTTGCTGTCTACAAAGTGATAAATAGTGGGAAGTGAGTATATAGGGCATTTTTTGTGTTTATGCCAATGTATTTGCACTAGGTGAAAAGTACTAGTTGTTTATTTTTCAGTGGGATTGATAACAAATCAATGCTGTGTTCACAACACTACCAATTACAGCAGATTTTTTTAAGAGGAATTCTGAGGTCAATTAAAATGAATGGTCCAAATTATCCTCAGTTACTCTGACGTAAAATCAGTTTCCTGGTGTAACTCAGTTGATTTCAGATTTATTTCATTAGAAGCAAAGTAGATGGACACCGTATTTCTTGCCAGTGACCCTGTTAGTCTGCAACTTTGGGAAGTAATTTAGAGACCAATTACTTAAATTTGCTAGAATGGCATTATGTTAGTGGATGCATGCTAATGTAGTGTTGTTAGTGTAGCTTTTGTGTTTGTGTGTGTATGACTGGCTTTATTTATTTCAGCAGGAAAGATTAGGTATTTCCTGATAAACTTGTGAACAAATCTTTGACCACAGCTAAAAGTAGGGCTGTAAAATTGGTGTTTTTCTCCTACTTTGTTTTGTTTGTTTTGTCCTGAGACTCACTTATGGATTACAAAACTACTGCGTGTTTAGCAGCATTTGTTGTATTTGCTGAAAATCTGGAGACTCTGAAATGAAAGTAACCCAGAGAATTGCACATTCTTCAGAGTATCACATGTATTTTTATGTTGGTAAGAAATAGATAAAAGAGTTTTAGACAATATTAGACCTAACTGAAGACTGCTCAATCCAGTATTGCATTGTCACTGCATTGACACAGTCACAGAAAGAGTGTTTTATTGAAAGTCTACTTTATACCCTGGCTTTGTAATGTGAGCTTGTTTGGTTTTTTTAACATTTTTTTTAAAGCACATCATGCCAGGTCTTTTTTTGTTCCCCAAAAATGATTTTGGATCTCATCTGAGCACCAGTGTCAGATTTACATGTACATTTATGGGAATGGGATCAGACCCTGTACTACAAGAAGTTAAAACTTGTTAACAGTAGCATTTGTCTATGTCTTCCTTGAAAAACCTTTTGGTTAATTTGGGTATTATACAGGAAAGGGAATGAAAATGAAAAAGAAATACAAATACAGTAAAAGAATTAAATGTTAAGAAGTATTTTTGTGCCTGCAAAGCAAGCAGTCTGCTGCTAGTTTCTATGACTGCCCATTGAGAGAACATCTTCTAGAGAGTACTCTAGAAGATTGATCTCGTGGTGCAAATAGGTGAGTTTATGCTTGCAGCATGATGTCTTGAGGGAAAAATAGCAGATTTGTCATCATATTCTGGCCAGTAAAGCAAAAGTTGGGTGAGCCCAGGACTAATCTTGATGTTTCATAAGTAGATTCTCAGCTGCTTCATTTGAAATCGAAGATCAGTACAAGGAAAGAATTTGATCCTGTATAATACTGTGCTTGCTATTTGCGCATTGCACAGCTATCATTACAAGCAGAAAACCTGTCCTTGAAAAAGAAGGACTTTCAGGACTGGAACTTGAACCTCATATAAACCAAAAAGCCTTGTGTTGATTTATTTGTTTTCCACAGTATTGAGTCAATTTTCTTTCCTGATTACAAAAGGAAGTGCTCCATTTTTAATTTTATTATTCTGCCTTTCACTACGCATAGCCATTCTGTAATGGCTGTCAGAGCATCCTAATGTTGTGGTTGAATTTAAATTCCTGACTTTCCTTATTAAACAGGTCACACTGTTTATTGGAGGCTTTTGATAGTTGAAATGAGGAATTTACCAGTATATCTAGGATTGCAGTCCTTGTATGGAGAGAAAATTACTGTCTGCTTCAGCATCAGACCTTTCAGCTGTTGTTGTTTCCATGAGATGTTTAGTGTAAATATGATTTTAAAACTACAAAGACAGTATGTAACAGGATGGTTTTCTCATTGGCAATTTGTGGAACAGCTAGTAGAATGTTATTGATATTTTTAAAAATGTTTTTCTAGACTTAAAACTTTAGAAAAATTAACTTACTGCTTTTTAGAGGGAATACTAATTTAATATGTAGATATGAGTAACAGTAATTTTTGCTCATATGCAAGTTCAATATGCCACAGAGGAACTCGCATATCTGCAGGATTTACATGCCTATACATAAAGCACATGCTGTTGAAGTCCAAGTCAAATACTTTATCAAAATTTCCTTAGAAGCATTTGCATGCAAGAGAAGTTTCACCCAACAGGGTTTTGCAGCTTTATGAAGCCTACATTACTCTACCAAAACTGGGACCTGTCCAAAATATAGTACACAAACACAGTTCTTCACATATCAGAGTTGCTTCAAAAATAGTTTATGTGCTTTCCAAGAGAGGATAATTACAAAATGGTTTGCAAGAGATTTGCATTTATCAAACCTACATGGGGAGAGACTTAGTGAGACTTCCTTAAATCATGAATGAATTTAAGTGCTTCTTAGTGTATTAATGTGTTATTATAAGTCCCCAGCAAACAGGGGAATGTTGCATTTGAGGGTGGCCAGTTCTTCCCTCTGTTTTGTTGCCCCTAATGATTGCTTTGCCAACTTATCTGACAAACTGAGTGATGGTGTTCCTTGGCATTGCTCCTCTAACATAGTTGCTGTTGTGCGCAGGCGATGTCAAACAGGAGCCAGGCATGTATCGCGAAGGACCCACGTATCAACGGCGAGGCTCGCTTCAGCTCTGGCAGTTCTTGGTAGCTCTTCTTGATGACCCATCAAACTCTCACTTCATAGCATGGACTGGCCGAGGCATGGAGTTCAAGCTGATTGAGCCAGAGGAGGTGAGTTAAACAGACAGCATGCCCTCACATCCACTGCCCCGTCCTGCAAACTTAATTGTGCTCCTTTGGACTTTGGCCTTGTTTTCCTTCAGTATTTTGCTTTAGAAGGATGACAGAAAGGACTGGCGAGGGAAGTGCTTCAGTTAGGACAGAGGTGTGGTTAAGCATAGATTTGACTCCTAGTCCCACAAAATAATAAAAATGTTGCAGGTACTCGAGTTAGTAAGTAGTTTGCATTAATTGCAGGGTCCGCATTTTTCAGAATCACTTTATGGATGTAACTGTGTCCCAAAATCCTTTGAAAACTTGTCCCTTACTAGTCTTTCAACACCAAATATTAGATTCATTAGGTTGAATCATTACATTGTTTAGTACAGGCTTAGATCCTAGGCTTGCAGATGCTCATGCGCATGCATGGCTCTTCTGAACCATGGGGTAGATAAAAGTACTTATATTCATGAACATTTGCTGAAGCGTGTCTTAGTTCACTTGTGTGATAAACAGGAATAAATGGAATGTTTTGTTTTGTAAATTGTTTTGGACTAAGTAATGTTATGTAACCTAGCTTGCGTTCTAAACTGTCATGGAAATTGTTGAAAATCAGGTGTATGTGAATTTTGTTGTAGAATTTAAGTGGAGGATTTAATTAGGGTTGTCAAAAGACAGTATCATTCTGCTTTACTTTTCCTGCCCCTTGAATAGGGTTTTTTAATAGAGAGGACCACAGCAAATTTTCTGACAGGATCCCCTCTGAGTTAGAGCTGAGTGGGAAGGCTCGGGGGTGTATGGCTGCTTCTGCATTCCACCAGCTATTTCTGCTGTTTGCCATATATCTACTGGCATTAGCAGTCTGAAAGCTTTCTTGCATGTTACTTACTTTGTCTGCTAACTGCTCTGTGGAGATGCTGGAGCAGCTGGGGATGGTGTCCAGACTGAAGTCCCTTTCCTTCCCGACGTGGTCTGGCTGAGGAGCAGGCTGCTGCAAGGACCCCGGTGCTGGCTCTCATTTGTCTGAGCATCCTCTGCTCTAGTGATAGTCACCACTGCAGATCCTGGCATTGTTTATCTGAGGATTTGAACTCAGAACAGTGTTAGTCAATATGATACTGAAACTTGGCTGGCAAGCCTGCAGCCTTAGCAGGCTAGATGGATTCCTTAGTTGCGTAACCTGTCCCAGGACACAGTGAAATCTTTGGAAAGTCTTTTGTTTGATTTTGGTGAATGATGCACATGATTTCCCCCCCCCCACCCTAGTCTCATA
>VZRH01006098.1:1076166-1249927 GCA_013397555.1 Urocynchramus pylzowi | reverse complement strand
TTTTTTTTTTTTTTTTTGGTTGGTTGGTTTTTAATAGCAGGAAACAGATCAATGTGTACAAAAGGTATTATGAGGAAATCTTTGAGTTGTTAATGGCTCTACTTTCTCCTCTGAAGAGCATTAGCTTCAGTTCATGTATTACAGGTAATAGCACCCATAAACAGCCCTATTCAGTGCTCACATTAATAGTACTGAGGACTTTTCTAAATAGTCTCCTTCAAAGATTTTTTTGGGCATCTTAATTAATATGGTATCTTATACTCTAAGAATTATCATTTTGGAGTATTCCACTAACATAAGAGCCTAGGATCTAGTAATAAGAGCCTAGGAAATTAATTTCTCAGTTCTCTGCTTATCTGAGGGTTTTTCTGTTGTGTGTTTTTGGTTGGGTTTTTGGGGTTTTTTTTTCCTTTTTTTTTTTCTTTTTCTGATTTTGTTGGTTTGGTTTGGTTTTATATCAGAGGCTACTCTCCTTGGAAAGGAGGTAGCAGCTGAGAGCAGGTGCCTCTGCATCAGAAACCCCAGTTCAAAGTCCACTGCATTTTGCTAAGCTACTAGGCTGAGAACTAGAGTATCTGCAATACAGCCCTGAGCCCCCCCCTCCCTGTGCTGTTTCAGAAGAGGGGACAAGTGCACTGTCTTTTGTTTCTTCTGCTACAAGAAGAAACAAGAGCAGTAATCTCTGTCAGAGCAGCAGGATGGAAAGCTAGGGGCAGTAGCATTTTAAAACTGCAGGATTACTCAGATCTGTCTGTCTGAGACTCCAAAAAGGCATCAGCCGAGTACTGTCCCTTACCCCCCAGCTTTCATGATTGTGTAGGTAGGTGAAGTTAACTTCAGTCTTAAGGAGGTTGAAATATTGGTTTCCTCCCTGAACACCAATTTAATTTCTGTGGGAAGGAAATATCTGTGCCATCTTCTTATGTAATAGTCTGAAAATGTCTATGAAGAATCTTGTTGACATTTTCCCAAAGAACTTTTTTTGTGTGAAAATGCCACAACATGCATCACCAAAAGAAAGGGTAAATAAGCTCCAAGAAGTTATCCATACATCAGGCTCTCCAAAGCTATAGCAGTACTTACTCTAGCAATGTATCATGTCTTTAATACTGCTGTATTGTCTTTATTACATAGTTTCATTGGGCTGACCTCAAAAATACTCAGTGTACCTAGAAATTTTGTTCGTTTTAAATGAGCTTTTAAATGAGTTACAGGAAGGTAACCCTGAGGCAGGGTTACAATCAAGCATTTGGATCTGGTAAGCCATAACTCTGTGTCTTTGTCTTTGCTTTTACAAAGCTCTGTGGGCACATATGCCCGTATAAATGCTTTTTTTTTTTTTGTGTGGTAGAGAGGAAATTACAGCCACTGGCTGGATTTGGGGGGTGAGATGGTTTGGTAGTTTTTGAGTATCTACAACTGGCTTTGTTTCAGAAGCAATGTCTATATGCATTACTTTCCATAGTTACTTTCCAAGTACCCAGATAGAGAACTGGCGTCCAAAATAGCATTTTTGCTGTGTAATTTACAGTAGAGGCTATGGTATTTCCTTGCTGCTTCCCTAAAGAGAGTTGAGGAGATTTCACCATTTTCTTTTCTCCTCCCTACGGTGACAGGGCCCAGCAGATCTATCTGAAGATAGTTTAAGCCAATTCTTCACTCACCCATGGTATTTACTGAGCAATCTGCTCATCAGTACACTGGCACTTTGTAGAAGCTTGGGTACAGAGTGTAGAATATTTTAGATGTACTGCAAAGGGCTTTCTATGGTGGCTTTCAGTCAAAATCTTGCATGGGCAGTGGCATATGGCTGCACCACCTAAATAGAGACAGAGGGAGATTTTTTGCAGAGGCACCAGCTCCTCAGAGCTTGAGACATTTGCTGAAATCTGCAGTTTAGGCTGATTCCTGGCCAGCCAGGGTGAGTCTGCCCTGGAAGATCTGGCGAGGAATTCTGTGTGTATGGAGAAGACCAGAGAGAGCACCATGATCCCAGCATGCTTTAGTGAGGAAGCACAGAGATGGGAAAAACTCTGTCAGGGGCAATCTGGCTCTACCAAGCAGCTACTCCAGAGCTGATTAGTACAGGAAGAAAGAGGTTATATGACCGATACAGTAAATCACAAAGATAATTATTTGAATGACATGCTGCAGGAGAATCATAAGAAATTATGGAAAGTAATAAACTCTGTAAACAGCAGTGATTTTTTAAGACCCTGGTGCTCATGGGAGTGCTTCAGGAAAAGGAAGAGAGAAAATAAAATGCAGAAAGGGATGATAATATTAGATGAGAACAACAGGAGTAAAACCATGAACTGCATTAAGGCACTTGGAAGATTGCAGTGTTTTAGATAAAAGGAAGGGACTAAGATAAGTGCAGAGTCAGTACACTGAGATAAGTGCAAGACAGAAAAGGTAATTGGAGGCACTGCACTTTGTGGTCAGTGGGCCAAATGTGTTGGGCTCAGAGCTGCACTGGGGATGTGTATGGCCCTGGTAGCATATCCCCAAGGACAGGAATATCAGTTCTGATATTTTGGAGTGATTGTTGATTATTTAGTAAAATCATCTGCACAGTGATTGGTAGTTGTTAAAAACAAGATACTGGAATATGCCGAGAGTGTTTGGGGCTGTAAATGTAATGTCTTTTTCATCCCACTGTACTAAAAAAAAAACCCAACAAAACCCACAAACACAAAAGAAGAAAGAATATCTTTCAGGATAATGGAGCAGATTGTGGATTGGTAAAATTCAGCTTGGTTTCCTTGAAATCAGCTATGTAGATTTATGTTAACAGAGACTATAGCCTGTATTTGATAATGTGTATGCCTGTCTAGCATAGTATATACACAGGGCTTTTTTACTTGTTGCATTATTCAGAAAGATATACAAATGATCAAGACCTGGGGCATAGCATGAGACCAATAATAAAACATGAAATTAAACAAAAGTACATGTCTTCTGAATTCTACTGATGTAGACAAGTCATTCCACTTTTGTATAAAGCTCTCTGAATGAGCTCTATACACACCTCTAATCCTTGCAATTAGCTTTTCTGACCAATGCTGGCAGACTGTGTGCTGGAGTCTCTGCTCCCAGTGGCTCAGCACTAGTCTCTACAAAATTATCTGGTATCTGTAGGGTCAGGCTGCCTGCCCAGCTTTTCACAAAGGCCATTTGACCATTTACAGGTCTTAAAGACTGCACTAAGCTCCCAGCCATTCTCTATATTAGCAAAAATCAGGTATATTGCAGATTTAGCCAGACCTGCAAAGGAATACACCTTTGGCTACAGATGACTTGGATTACCTGGACATGAATATTTGAAATGAAGGCACAAATTTCTATAGGTACAAGGTAGTTCTGTTTATGGCATTTTGTTTGGATCTTCTAACTGAACTGAAAAGGAGGTGACACAACTCACTTAAGTAGTTTGGATTTTTTACCCTAAATTGCAAAGGCCTGTGCATTATTACAAAGCTGCTGACATTGAGGTTGGAGTTAGTTTTAAAGGGAAAAGAGACGTATTGCTGCATTTATGTTTAGCTGGGAACTGTATGTCTTTCAACAAAGAAGAAATGAAAAAAGAGATCAAGAATAAAATTTGACCAATTAGTGAGTAATACTAATTTTATATCCCTACCACTAACACCTAACTTTTCACCATAATATTTGCTCTTTGCAGGACATTTTTGCATATAGGAAGCTAAGGCTAGAGAGTAACATAAAGGCTTGAAGTAGGGCTAAGAAGTTATAACCCCCAAAAGTAAGGAGAGAGAGAAAAACACGCTTATAAATGTCTTTCCATTCTCATATTACCTCTAAATTTATCAATTCCTTATTCCATAATGCTCTGAGTTCCAGCTTCAACAGATAACATTAAGCAGTACATATTGTAATTTCATCAGACTTGGGCTCTTCCTTAAAACCTTAGATGACTTCATGCATTTATATCAATTTTATCAAAAGAGCAGTGCATCTGACTCTTTGAAAGCAGGTGTGGATCCAAGGCCAGATTTCTCATGACAAGAAGGTTTAGGTTTCGATGGGATGCTTATGACAAACACAGACAGCAAGAGACCAAAATCTCTCTTGTAAAATTATACAAAAAACTCTGGAAATACTGTGTATGTGGTGTCTTCAGTTAGTAATATTTTTGGAAGACTAAAGGCAGCTTTATTTGGCTGATTTGTGTTACTTGGGGGTGACCATGTGCATAAACTATAACAGGAAGTCAGTATTTCTGAAAATTTATATAAGAGTATTTAGCCAGAGAAGTGTGACCTGCTGACTCATTGTCCCAAAATGGTATCAGTCTAAAATATCATTGCAAGTGTGAGCTGAATTCTCATACAAGCCCTAAATGGGACAGACAGTAGCTCCATACATTAAGAGGACAGGCTGTCGTAGCTGTATCCAGTAGAGAAGAGTAAGGAAAGAATTCTAAAACCACTAATCATAAGGAAAAAAGATTAAAACCTTCAGTCTTGGTGCAAATTGGCAACTGTAATTCATGGGAAACAAAAATTAGCTTAAAATGGCTTGCTAAGAGACCTTTGATTCTGGGACAGCAGATGAGTTCAGCTTCTGTTGGACTGCACATCTAGGACACGTAAGTAACTCAAGCCAATGAAATTTTGCACTACATGAAATGGTCTCAAATTTGCTTATAAAAAATCTGGAGTGTTCAACGAGACATGCTGAAGAAAACATCATCAAATAAGAAAATGAACCTCTATATTGATAAGAGAAAAAAATTGAATCAGTGGACAGAACATTATTAGAGAAAAAGCCCTTGGAAGAGCCTATATACATAACAAAAAAGGACACCAAGAAAAGCAAGCCTCTCCTCTCCAGACAGGTATAGGGTGGCTTCCTTTTCTCATTACCCTACTTTTGAAGGAAAAATAATCTTCCCCTTAAAAATTCAATGGCTATCAAGATTCCTAATCTTTTCCTTTATTTTTGTTGTTGAAAGGTGAAATTCAGATTTAAAGCTAAAGCCTCTAACCCACTCCACTGAATACAGCTGTTGCTATGTCATAATTATAGAATAATCATGGAGCAATGTGATATAGGGTTTTTATTGACATGGATATGAAGGAGTTGTATTACTGTGCCCAAGCTGCTTGTTACTTCCATGCTGTTTGTTTCTGGAGACAGAAGTTATTTTACAGCCTTCCCCCTGCCCAAATAAAGAAAGCTTTTATAGCAACAATCCCAGGCAATTTTCCCCCCCTGAACCTCATATGCTAAAAAAAAAAAAAAAAAAAAAAAAAAAATAAAAGGATGTAGAAAGAGAAAGCTATTCTTCAACTGTTTTGAAAATTTTAAATAGTGGCACAGGTTTCTTCATTTTTCTACTCATAAAGTTAATGACTGCAATGGAAAGTCTTAAATCCTGACAAAGACTTTTGAAAGTGAGGTCAAAATAGAGCATCTTAGAGAAGTAGCACAGCTGTATTAGCTAATATTTATGTGCTCACACACATATTCAAACTGCTTCTTTCAATAAAAGTTATCAATTATTTCAGATGTTTATAAGATAGAAATTGGTGTTTCTTGTTTTGCCTAAACTTCAGATTTTGTGAGAAAAGAAGAAAAACTTTATCAGAAAATAAAAGAAAGAAAGACTAACTTTTCTAGATTGCTGAAATATGAAATTGCCCAATGAAGCAGGAAAAAGGAAGTTAAAAATGAATGGATAATTACAGTTGACATATAGTTTTGTGATTTACTACATGGATACTATTCATGTACATAGACTCTATAGGCACTTTATATAATAGCCATGTAATTAATGTATACATTATTAATATATAAGTGCTTCTATTAAGTAATGTCATTAATGATTCTGCCATCCTGAAGCTGTAAGATACAACTTAGTGTGATCCCCATAAGATATTTATTCTGGTCTGTCAAAATTAAGACGAAAAAGCTGCACTAAATTCTTACCAGTACATAAAATCTTTTAATAAATGTCTGTGAAAGTGGCCAGTCTAATTGCCCTGGAAAGGAAGCACACAGGCCAATTTTTGGTGAAATGGGCAGAAAAGACATGGAAGTGGACCAAGGAGGACTTAAAATATTCTCAGGCCTTGAAATACAGTCAGATCTGTAAGAAAAGGCTATAGGAAGGACTGCACAGATATATATTCGAAGTTTAAAAATATAAAACTTTTTGTTTTTCCTGTGTCCAGTTTCAAAATAGCTGTGGAAATTAGAAAGGGACTGAGCAGTTCTGAGAGGAATAACATTTAACAGATTCCCATTACTGGCATAAGACAATCCATTTATTTTTTGCAAGTTTCTACGTAACAATAAAAAAAAAATGTTCACCTTCTGCTGAGAACTGTGAAACAGAGTTTTACATAAGTCTTTATAAGACTTCAAGAAAAAGAGTAATAATTAGTGAGTTGAAGGTTAACTATAATAATTACAGCTGGTAGCAGACAGTTTAGGATTGAAATTTGATCAGCTCTGTCAAAATAAGTTAAAGAGAAGAATATTTAGTCACAATGTTTTAATGTACACAGTTCAGTGTTTTTTCTGAGTCTGCCTTGAGGTCTACAGACTTTAGGTCCCTCTGCCCTTTTTATACCTGTAAGTGCTGTATGGTTTCCTGAATGCATGAACATTCTCTGCACAGGTGAAATTCTGAATTGTGAAGGAACAGAGTTCAAAGGCCAAACACAATCAGAAGCATCAGTTTTGTCAACATTTTCTGGCAGCAGAGCTCCACTCAATCATTTGGTAAGTTCTCCAGCATTTCCACTAGTTCTATGAATTTTTCTATACAGTTTAGCTAAAACAAGAACTCAGAAATCTATTGAATTCAATAGGACTGGGCCCAAGATTTCCCTACTCCACCTCATTTTCATATGGATGAAGCTAATCTTGTATGCCTTATTGGATTTTTTGTGTATGCCTGCAATGAGAAGACTGATTCATTCTGCCTCTGCCCCTTCTTTATACATTTATTCTTGTGTAGAGGGTGTGAATTGAGCAAGGTCAAACCAATCAGCACAAATGCAAATGAAGATAAAAACGTAAAGAACTGGGCTGTGGCATCCAGTTGTTTTCTATCTTCTCCATGCAAATCTAAGAGTTTTTCTTCCTCTGTTTTCTAGCAGTAACAGACTATAACTTATTTTTGTTCTATATCTCTGTCAGCACCAGAACACTGCAATCTGCTTTTTCACCTCTTCAGACAAGAAAAAATCCTTTTTTCTTTTTATCCCATGTATTTCCATTTGCTTAGGTTCTTCTGTGTGTCATACTCCTTCATTGTGAAAATCCCATTTTCAGGGGACTAAGGCAGACATAACGACATATTCAGACAGGTTAACGTATCTTACTGGGAGCACTGTGGCAGAAAAACATTACAAAAGGCAAATATCTGCAATATTGTGTCTTAGAGTATTAACTATTCTAGCATTTCCCACTAAAACAAGACCACTGTAAGTCTATAGAAGGATATTATGCAGTATTAAATACATCTTCCTTGCTGAAACATGAACAGAACGATTTCAAACACAGAGAGTACATTACACATCTGTGCCTTGTCCTGTTCCTGCTTTTGAGGTGACCATCGTCCTGTAATGGGATGATATTATTTTTACACTGCCTATTGCCATCAATATATTTGAAAAAATTCTTTTTTTTTTTTTTTTGTCCTCTGGCCAGCTTGAACTCCACCTGAGCTTTGGCCACACAAATTTTCTCCCCAGAGTAGAAAGCAGCATCTCTCTATTCTTCCCATGTAACTTGACCTTGCTTCCACTGCACATACACCTTCCTTTTTTGCCCTGTTTCCAAAAGAAGATCCCTGCTCATCCAAGCAGGGCTTTTGCCTCACCTGCTTGACTTCTGACATTTGGGAATTGCCTACTCCAGTGCCCTTAGGAGGTGATGTTTAAAATGTGGCCAGCACAGATGGACCCCAGCAGCTTTAAAAAACATGGGCCAATCCCTGATTTCTGCAGGAGTGCTGTCAGCACAGGCATCTCCTGCAAACCAGGACCCATGATGACAGCTCCACTCAACTGAAAAGTATGGAATAAAGTTGGAGGTTTTGGAGGCTTTGTAATCTCAATATGAGAAAAGATCAATCAAAGTGCTTGTATATCAACTACACTCTGGACTTACTAGGAGGTTTTTCTATCCTCTTCCAAACTCCATCTATGCCCAAGGTATTTTGTATTGTCAAAGGAATGATGGAGCAATACTGAAAAACTAACATTTTTACTACCAGTCCCTGACTCACAAACCAGGATCTGCCTCATTTCCATATTCTTTATTCATCAAGGAGGATGGTTCTTTGTTTTTCACAGTTACTTTTAATAAATTAACTAAGTAGCTAATAATCACAGGGGCTAAAGATCTATTGTGCCATCCATCCAAATCACAGTGACCTTTCTTTGAACATGAACTAGCAAAAGTACATCATGAGCATGACTCATATGAGATCTCAAAAATTGTTTGCTTTAGTGCCTGATGCCAGAACTTAAACTCTGTTCTTCCAAGGCTGAAAGGCTAATGTACTAATTCACAATGTCATGCAGATGCCTATTTGGTTGAATTTTCTGTTCTTCTCACAAAAGGTTAATTTCCATAAAAGGGATTTTGATTTGACTGGGCTTGTTTGGACAAGATTTTATGGGATTTGGTTTCAGTCATGGTGTTTGATGTCTCATTATATAAAGAAATACAGCACAAGAACAGAAAATACTGTTGAATTTTTCACTGCACAAGCCTTTTTGTATTGAATGTGTGTGCAGGTATGTTGTCCTGGGCTGGTGGAGTATTTTACTGTGTCTAACACTTAGCAACATTATGTTAAGCCAGAGCTCTTTATCACTCTGGTTTTTGTGGTGCTTATTTTCAAGGGATATGTATCAGAAGATAAAACTGATTGAACTAGGTGATAGGCACTAGGAACCAAATAGTTCCACTTATCAGGCCGTGGGTTCATAGTGATCTGAGGAAAGTATTTGACTGCCAGAAAGTGGTTGCAGAAATCCTAGGATTTTCACAGTCATGTGTTAGAGGTGTGACAAATGCACAACAACCCCAACGAGACAAAGCAAAGTTAAAGCAGTTGGTAGATGTGGACCTGATCAAGGCATACAGATCTTGAAGATGTTAATTTCCACCAGTTGTCTTGTAATTAAAGCTAATACCATTGATTAATAATAGAAGGAAGATGAAAGAAGTTGTCTCAGACAACTTTTGTGTTATTCCTTTTGTGTTCTGGCCTCTCCAGCATGCAAGAATCAAAATGTAGAGCAAAACTTTCCATCAAGAACCAGTAATATAACTGAAGTAGAGGAAAGAAAAGTCTCAAGGCAGTAAACAAATTAATCTTCTTTAACTCTAGTGGATGAAATCTAAGTTGAGATCAGTCTTGTACAACCTTGCCAAATTTAAAGCCATCTGCCCAGGGGTAACTGATGGCAGCATCTGCCCCTGCAACTCATTTAGAAATACATCTTAATTTGGCACAATCCAGCAGAGATGAAACGCAGCAGCACTTTGTGAGCTCTGCTGAGCAAAAAGGTTTAAAGCAGCTGACAAGCACCATAAGATATTGTTGTACCAGTTTATATTGATTGTGCTGGAGGGCACCTCCTTCTGGAAGAGGATTGATTTTTGTGTGTTTTCACAAAGAGATTTTAATAGTCTCTGTACTTGCTGTCGTGTCGCAAAGACCCACAAGCAAGGCCTGCCTGACACCACAGCTTTAAATGATCAGCCATCCAGCTTGCAATAAGCATCAATTAATACTGTATAAAAACATCTCCAATGCACTTATACTGAAAATCAGTTTTTATAAGCTATAAGGTCAAATTTCTGCTATAGCAAAGAAATCAGCATCATCCAGGAATTAAATTAGCTCAGCTTCAGAGAGCGATTAAGAGAAAGAGTACTCAGTTTCTGGTTCTTTGTTAAGAAGGTCAAATTCTTTCTTAAACTCATGAAAATGTGAAAGCTGTTAATTGCAATCATTTGAGTCATTGAATAGAAAATTGTTCCTAGAGTTTTTTCTTTTTGTTACTTCACTCAGAAATTTAATGCCTGTATAATTTCCTGAGGTAAAATTCTGCAGCAAAGAAATGACTAGCTAGATAACTTTTTAAAATTTGGACAGAAAAAGCACAGAAAAGAGTGTATGGTTTTTGTGCCATATATGTAGGCTAGGTCAAATGACTATAATATTACTAAAGCTTTATCATAGATCATTGGTACTGCTATCAATACAACAGTACTTCTCCATTTGGAAAACTCAAAGAGAATTTAATAGAACTGAAACCAGAAGTGGAATACAGAATATTACGTGTAGATTTAAAAAAAACCCCATCTTTTCAGTGATGTGAGAACTACAATAACTTTTAACAGGTGTGTCAGAAAAAAAATTATTCTCATCTATTGAACTTTTCCATAAGATGCGGAAATCCTTTATAAATCCACGTCCAGTCTGCCATCAGATGCCAGATCTGCTGGGGTGCAGTGAAACATCTGTTCTAGCAGAGCTGAGGCACTGGTGGTTGTAGATGCTCCAAACAGCAAGTGGTTAATTTGTGGTTTCTCCTGATCACAGCAGGTGATGCCCCTTGCTGAGCCAGTAGAGACTTCTGGAATTGCTTGGCTGCTGCAGGGGCTTAAAAACTCAAGTGAATGTGGCACTTGGGGACATGGTTAGTGGTGGACCAGGCAGTGCTGGGTTAGTAGCTGAGCTTTGCAATGTTAGAGGTCTTTTTCAATCAAAACAATTCTTTGAATTCTCTGAATGGCCTCATGGGGCATGCCATGAAGTACTGAGCCCTGTATCCTAGATGCCACTCCAGATGTCACATTCTCTTCTTCCATCCCTCCCACGGGTAAAATTCTCACCTCCTTTCTTCATGTCTCTTATTATGGATATTGAAGAGAAACTCAGGTTTTGCCAGAAAACCAACAGGTAGTGCTATCTTTGCTTTCTGATTTGACTTTTATAAGCAGCACTGACAATGTACATGCTTAAATTAGTTGCCCAAAATCAGGGAAAATACCCTCTGCTGCTTTGGTTTTGTTTTATCTTAGTGTTTACAAAAGTCTTCTGAATTTTCAGGAGATTGTATGTGAGTTGCAACCATTATAATGCAAATTACAGATTAAGCCCAAGTCAACATGGAGGTAAGTAAAATTAATAGGACTATTTCCATCAACACCTGTAGTAGGTTGATCAGAGTTAATAAGATTTCTGAATAAGAGCTTTTCTTTACTATATATTCATGCAGTATTTTGTGAAGTGGGATCTGGAATCTGTTTTTTACTGCTGCTGCACTAAAAATAGCAATGATGTAATGTACTTTGCAAATACTGAGCTTCACTGTGGAACCTAGAGTTGTAGCTTCTAACTTTTTCTAGTTTGTAGCTGCAATTTGTCACAACTCTACCTGCATATTTGGACAAAGAAAGCTCGAATGCTTGAGTGTTGGGAGAAGTAAAGAGTAGAGAAATGAGATGATGGAAAATTTTGAATGGTTCTTAGGAAATAAAGATAGCTTCTATTCAAAATAAGTGAAGAAAACCTTCTTTTAGTAGGTCATTTGTCTAGAACATAGAAGATGTGACAGTGGACAGAAAAAACTCATGTCTTAATTTTAATGAAACAAATATGGAATATTTCAAGTTAAATTATACTTTGGTTATTATCAGAACCATCAACACTATTTTTTGTGGAACAAATATGCAAACAAATAAAATATCGCATCTTTTGTACAATACTGATCATTAAAATAGGGAAAAGAGTAGAGAAAATGTGGAAGATAGACAAAGAGAGAATGAGTAACATGACTTTGTGAATCAGCAAGTATTGGCAGTGTTCCTTAAGCTCTTAACCAGCTGGGAAAAGTTGGCTCTGACTGTAAGCTTAGATACAGAATATTTATATTCTTCAGTATAACAGAATAAAAAAGAAAATATTATAACTAATTGTTTGAAGATGAAGGAAATTATAAGATTAACTAATATACATGTAAAATTATTTCTATGCTGTATGTTGTATATTATATATTTTTCATCTTGAACACAGGGAACGGCTGCTATCTCCTTCAAATCCATGAATCTTAATTTCTAATATAAGATGGTAGTAGGTCTTCCATTATAGTGTAACTTTCACCTTTTCTTCAACAGCTTTTTGGGGGGAGTGGAAGGATCAATTCATTAGAAAGAGACTAGATGAACAGTAGAAGAGTCTTGAAATGGCAAGGTTTTTCCCATGCAAACCCAGCAGAAGAACATTCTGCCTCAGAGTTAATTTTGAAAGACTGTTGATGTTTTTTTCTCTGTGTGTGTGTGTGTCTGTGACATGACCTAAGAAGTTTCTAAAAGAAAAGTGCTATGTGAGAATATCTGGGGATAAAAGCAATGAGATCCAAGGCACTTTACCTAATTGAAGGAATGGATCTTAAAAGGTAGCTTAAGATGTTCAGGGATCAACTGCACAATTCTGTCATTCAAGAAATATAGAAACCTGATCACAGATTCTTGTAAATATCATTTATGAGACACAGAAAAATACTGTAGATGCTTTATCTCACTCAGCTCTCTGCTATGTGACTGTTTCATACAATATTCATTGTACTGTTTTAAAAATATCACTGTTTAACTTCTAAGTCTGCCTTTATAAACAATGTTGAGTAACTGAGATAATATTCTTATGCAAATATGATGCTTTATTCTTAGAATTAGCATGGAATAGATAATGAGAGGAAGGTAATGACTTGTGATTGCATAGTTGATACTGCATAGATTTTAAACAGCTACTGTTGCGTGTATGAGATAGATGTCAAATATTTTCTTATGCAGTCATCAAACATTACATCTGATCCTCTACATAGTCAAAGAAATTCCTGGCTATTTCTTTCTAGTCCCTCTGCACCATTAGAGATACAGCTGGATTCTGCTTTTAGGACCTTGCAAAGATTTCTGTGGGTATCAACAGATACATTTCTCAGACAAGGGAGATAGAGTGATGATAATTATAGGTCAACCAGCTGTGAAAAGATAAGAAAGGAATGAGCCCACAGGCTCCATTCTTAACCTAGAAACATGGTCATGTATCATGAGTTTGCTGTGTTCCTTGGCAATTCAACTCCTTTCATTGCACAATGATGCAACAGTGATGTTTTTGTACCTAATGGTGGAACTAGTTCCTAGATTACATATTTTCACCTTGGTATGGAAGATTTCAGGTGGGTGACTTTTCTTTAATGTTTATCAGGAGAAAGTATGCTTAAAATTTTTTGTCAAATTTTTGTCATATGAACTAGAGAAAATGAACAAACCAGTGCTGTGTGTCCAGAGACCTGTCTGTTCATTCAGCTCTTTACATGACCTACTTTACAAGGATGGTCACCATCTTCATTTTTTTGTGCTCATTTTCTCCATGCTCAAAATGGGAGTAATTGCATTGATTTAATACCCCAAATATTATTGTTAAGCATAAAGAGTTGTTCATGCAACCTGCTGCAAAGATTAGTCTTTTTCAGAAATGGCAACAGGGGAGGCTGACAGAAGAACACATAAGCATTCAGGAAGTACTGAAAACTCAATAGCTTTTATTAAGGTGTTGACTGATTTTTGGAGTGTGGTTGCTGTCACCCAGAGGACACATGTACATATATAACCACAAGGGAAAGGTAGAGGACTGGCAAGGAAGGGGTGAACAGAGAAATGTGTACTTCTCTAGGCATTACGAAGTGAGAAGCAAAGAGAAAAGGAAATAAAGTGGAGGGAAAGTAAAGAAATCGAGGAAAGGATGATTCTGTGACTTGAACTATATGAAGAATTAGGGTTGTTGGAGAAGGAATAGAGATTAGGGGGAATGTCTAGAAAAGACACAATGGAGAGAAGAGAACTGGAGAATCACAAATGAAAAAGAAGCAGATGCACCTGAATGAGAACTCCATATTATTAAGTTCCTCCTGAACAATCTGACCTTGAAGCAGATTGTACACAGAAGTTCTTACCTACCTCAGGAGGCTGTGATTTGGTCATGAAAAAACAGATGAAGTTCTAGACTGGATCAAGAAAGTTATGACCATCAGACACTGAAACCCATCAGTCTCACTGCTGCTTTGAGCTGTGTTGATTATCTCCTTCCCTAAGGATGTGTAACTGTGATGAATGCCCAGGAATTCCTGTGAGGAATACCTAGGGCCTGTTTATTCTAGACTGGTGACAGGATTGGAGAGTCTGTTATGTGCCAAAAGATTCGTATGAGTACAGTAGTTACAGGAAAAGGGAGTACTGTTAGTGCCTATGGATACTTTCTGTGGTTCTAGGGAGCAGCTACTGCCTCACATGGCTCCTTGGTTCCTCTTCCTTGGTTCCTAGTCAGGTCACATGTGGCCCACCCTGTTTAGGACATTTATGCAATAAGTGACATTTCTAGGTGGTCCATTCGCCACCCTTCTGTGGAATTGAAAAAAGTGCCATAATATGACTCATTTAATGTTAGGAGGCTTTATTGCCACAAATTTTACTAACAACTTCCATATGTGCAGTACATTTATTTGCACAAAAGCTAAATAGGGAGTAGGAAAGTGTTGTTATTGGTAGATGATTGCTGCGAATGTACATCTTGTACAGTGTTTCAGGGGAGTCAGTTGTGGTGGAATCCAGTCACCAAAATACTGCTGAAACTACTTGAGAGGAAAATCTGATCAAATTATGGGCGTTCAAATAGTATTTTAAAAAGGGAAATATTGAGATTCTGAACATTATTAGAGATTATTTCTAGCTAAATGAGATGGTTTTGGTCTCAAAAGTATGTATTAGGAAACAAAAAACCAGCAATATTAACCTAGTGGTTTATTATACTTTGAATAACTGCAGAGCACTCTTGGGGAAAAAAACAAAAAAGGTGGTTATGTTTAAATGGACCATGGGAACTAATTTGTATCTGAAACACTGATGATATTTTTATGCTTATTAGCTTCTATCATTTAGGAGGGAGATTAAGCTTTCTACAGAACCCATAAACATTTAGTTAGTTGTAACTACAGATTTTAATGGTTGCAAAACAGGCTTATCCATCTGTTGGAGACCAGCAAAGCAAGTACTTTGAGTTACCTGTATAAGCTGCTTTGTCTGTACTCATAGCTCTAAATAAGCATGACATGATAATACTGATCATTTTTTAGACAGGATGTCAAATTTAGGGTAAATGATGCTAAAAAATATTGTAAAATGGTCCCTAGCCTCTGTCAGTGCAATAAAATGATCACAGCAGGTTTTTTTCTCATCAAAGCAGATGGCTTTAATGATTTTTCAAGCCATGCTTAATTCATCTGCAAACAACAGAGATTGGTTTCCAAATGTGTACTGAAAGAGAGAGATGTTACTGTTCATAAATGCTCTGCAAGTTTGTTTTGCCCCATCATTAGTGGCAAATGGTGTTTACTTAAGGTAAATTATTTTTTGTGAACTGCCTTGGAGTTAGTGTTGCAGTTGCAATAAATTACCTGTAAAATGAAATGAGCATCACCTGGTTAATGTGGCTAGCACAATAGACCTGATGGAATATACAAAACATATCTATTTTCTTTTGAATTAAAATTGTGTTGTAGAAATGACTGCTATCTTTTCCAAATACTTGTTTGTTTTGTACTATAAAACTGAATGTTTTTGGTTTTTTTCATAATTTTCTATTGTGAGTTTGTTATTGTTGTCATATTGTTCTTTAACACCAAGTAGAGAAAAACACAAAAACACATGGTCAATTCACATATGGGTTCATATTTTAAACCTATCTTTGTTTTTGTATTGTGTCAGAAGTTAGTCAGAGAACAACTGAAGAACTAGTCTGTATAAGATATCTTACAGGAAGGGAAACATTAAAATACACTGAGTAAATAAAAACAATGATTACAGCTTCTCTATGTCTCCAGAGGAGGAAATGCAGTTATTCCTAAGATTATATCATTCCTCCATTTACCTAGTGACTGAAATATAACTGGAAAGTTTGTGTTTAATGGATGTATTTCTGAACACTGAAACTTATGTCTGCTGAGGCTTCCTCACATTAAAAGCCTTGGTTTTATCAATAATATTGTTGCTTCAGGCCATAAAGAAATGGAAAATTTTTTCTTTCTATAGATATATACCAAAACTTTAAAAAAAAAGTTTTCCAGAACAGGCATTTATCACTTATAGATGTGAGTAATGTACACATTTAGGCCATTGAAGACTTGTTTTCTTTCAAAACTGATCTTAGTTGAAGTTAAAATATGTCTCATGATTTATGATTGATGGCTTGCCAGCTAAACCATTTAAAATGTAGCAAGAACAGACAAAGGTGTTGGGATGACACTGACTATAATAAATAACACAAGATATGTGTTAAGAAAACTGTGAAATTAGATATTGAAGGGCATTGATGCTTGGGGTTGTAGATGTTCTTGATTTCAAACTGGAATTATAAACAAAAGTTGTACTAAATAATTTCAAAGAAAGTTAGATGCAGGTAGTATTCCTGATATGAGCATTATGTGTTTCTTCATAGTCTAAACCTTCATGCTCAAGCTTCATAAAATATTGAAATATGTATGCAATTACTATGAACTGTTCACTTCCTTACTGTGTCATATTCCGTGCTCTTCCCCATCAGTCCCATTGAAAGTGTTGTAAAAAGCCATGGTCCCAACATTGCTCAGGTCAGAAAGGGAAGTTCAGGGCTATGACTGTACAGAGTTTGGGTATGCATAACAGTCAGAAGCAGAGGTGAAGACACCTGACTAAATCAGTAGCTACACAAAAAAGGATTTGTTGACCACTCTCATCTCAGACCATGATTTTCCGACTTTTCAGTCCTGCTAAGTTCAGTCCTTCAGCAAGTGATACACAGGGTTTATTTGTCAATATAAAATTTTAATTAGGCAGACAATAGAAAAGATCTCTTCCAAATAATCTTCTTGTTGCACAGTTAGAAAGAATATTTTTAAATCATCTTTATTTTAAAACCTTGCTGATGCAACATTATTCATGCTGTCAGTTATCTGGGAGGAAGACAGCAAGCCACTACATGCAAAGTTGTGACATTTTTGAGTCACAGCAATTAGTTCAGTTATCTAACACAATACAAGTGGAAGTGAGAAAGAATGGGCCAGAAAAGGAATTATCCTCAACATGTCTTTCAATTCAGAAGGGGGGTTGGGGTTAGAAACATTGCATTCAAGATGTCAGAGACAGTGTTAGAGAGCATAATTTAGCAGTGACGTTCATGGCTAGTGCCAGGAAGGCAGCTGGCATCCTACAAGAAATACACTTGAATAGAACATAGTTCAAGACACTCAAGACCTTTCTGAGAAGTGAAAACCTAGATGAAAATACAGCCTCAGAGTATAAATGGAGGATCTGTCTAGCACTGTGCTGTTGACATTCTGTTAAAAAAAAAGAAATAACCCACAACAAAACCCACAGTTGGAAGGTGGGAGGAGGGGATTGTATCCTGCTAAACTGTGAGTTTCAGTAATAAGGCTTCACTAAGAAAAGTGCAGCATAACTAAATTTAACATACATTCTAGAAGAGCAATCAAATCATATAGCCAGAGTTTCAGTGAATTATTCATGTGAAACCTGATGAGATAAAAGGACTGACATGAGAGAACACCATAAATAACATACTGTAAAAAGACTGAAGACCAAATATCTAGGCTTTCATCAGCAGATATAAGGCAAAATATCTCTCTTTTGGTAATGATGGTGGTTCTTCACTCAATCTAGTCAACTTGCATTTTCACAGTTTTTAGCTGGGAAACTGACAGAAGACAAATTTCCCAGCAGACAAATTTAGTATTGCTAACTTGCTACTAAACTCTAATTATTGCCAATTCCCTAATTTTCTCAAATTGACATTTTGCTGAACAAGATAATAAACATGTGATTTTGTTGCCATTCCTGGTGAGTGTAAAGACCAGAGTGATCTCTCCTATTCGGTCTATAATCCACACCACACCTTTAACTACTTTTTGTATTTGGCGTAGGATCAATGCCTCCTTGTCTGAGTCACACTGCTTTTCTTCGTCTGATCTAGGTTAGAGTAGAGAGATGTAAGGCACACACTGAAAGACTGAAAATCACTTTTATGGGAAAAATGAACTTTTTTTGAATATGTCTCTGCTGCAAAATTTTAACGTAAGTAACACAGCACTTTAAAAGTAGTGATAATCCACTACTGCAATGGACCTAGTGGCAGTAGTGGAAGTGCTGCATTGCCTAAAAGTCCATCTCTTCCCTTTCATAGCTGTGTTGCTCTTACCTGGGTCTTTTGGTTGTGGTGACTAAGACAGTGTGTTTTTCAAGTTTGGTTTTTTTCCCCTGACCTTTGCAAGAGCACCTGGGTGACCTTGGTCAGCATCTGCCAAGCTGCAGCAGCAACAATCCGCTTTATTGCTTCTGATAAAAAAGGACACCTATGCTAGTGTAGTTTACCCCAAAGCCAAGCTGAAGAAGGCTATAAAATTTCTTTACATTCTAGATGTGTTATGGTGTGGTGTGAAGGCTTGACAAGGCTTGACACTCTCCTCCTCAAGTATTTGCCTTAGTCAATGCACTTCTGACCACATGTTGGGATGGGATGCAGGCATAGTCCCTTTTTTCTTTGTAAGCAAATACTGATATACAGGGAATAACAAAGTATCTCTGACTTCAACAGGTCCTTTTGGTGTAAATAATAAGACCAAGGTTTGTGGTGGCCCACTGAGTGAGTTTCCACTGATGGAAGAGTCAGCTAGAAACCACAGTGAATTGCAAATTATACAGGTGCAATATAGACGCCGGATTGTTCTTGTATTTAAAGTTAAATGTACTTAACTCTGCTTTACTGCACCAAAGCCAAGATGGCCAGCACTTTGTAAACCTAAAGGGCTTATAGCATTTAAACTAGATCTAGTCATATTATTTTCAATTAACATATTTATTCTGTTCAAAAATCCAATGTTCACACAAAAAAAAAAAAAAAAGCAGAAAAAGAAACAAAACTACTTGTATCATTATGGTATGATAACATAGTCTCTTAACAACAATTTATTTTGTTAACTTAAATCAAATTAATTTCTTTTTAGATAAATTTAATGTTAAACAGTAGTTTCTGGCTTATCTTTCTGTGAAAAATTAAGTAACTCAATTTTACATGGCCTGGGTTGTTTATAGCATTGCCTTGTCTACATTGGAAAGGAGAATTCCACTTATCACAGCATCTTTGGAAATCCAGAAAGAGTGGAACAGTATCACATGGCTCTGTAAGACATATTCAAATCAGATTCACTGTTTCATAGAAGGAAAAATGTCTTCCAGCTTCACTTCTAATTGGTACAATGAAATTGTTTGATGCTGAAATGGCCAGAAGCAAATTGCTTCACCTTTAGTACCATGATTTTTTTTGCACTATATTGTGTGAGTAGTTCAGTTTTAAGTGGTCATCCCAATCTAAAATCATGATAAATATTGACATATGACTATTGCCTATAAAGCAGGTCCCCACTCCCACCTAGGTCTCAAAAACTTTTATTCCTGGTCTGTCAGAGCTATTGCATTTTAGTGAACATTTTCTAAACCAGCAAAACAGCCTCCCACAGCCCATTTGGATTGCTGTGGTGGGCCAGTGCTTAGTTCACTGCAATGCAGAGGTAAACCACAATGTCTCAAGAGATACTGGACCCTCTGGAATGCAAAGCTAGCATTTGTCATTTTAGTCTCCTGTACATTGCACTGAACAGCTCTGCCTGCTCCAAGGAGAAGGGCCAGAAACTAAACTTGGTTAATCATTGGATTTGTTCTTCTGGCAGTTCTCTCAGCTGATACTCCTTTTCTTAATCTATGAAGTTATTTCACAGGCTTTCTATTTATAATGCATTTAATGTCCCCTACTGGTGGTATATTTGTGGAGTATAGTGGTACAAAAATATGTCTTAGAAGCAGACGATATTAGTCCTAGATGTACTTGTAGTCTCTGAATTTTATTGAGCAATTGCTTCTCTTGCCTGCAGGCACTGATTCATTACAACACAATCCAAAAAACAACCTTGGATTTCAAATAAGTAACTGAGGTCAGAAATTTGGCACAAAGCTCTTAAACCAATAGTGGAGGAAATTACTTTATTACAGAGTTAGGCTGATATTTTCAGAGGCAAGAATAACTCCCATTAACATTGTTGGCAATCACACAGCCTAATCCCAAGCACGTAACTTAGAAAACTTCCCCCTGTGTGGACAAGTGTTCTCAATGAGTTTCTAAATTTATAGAAGCCTCAAAAGCCCATAGTCTCTATGTTTTGTTAGAGTCTGCAGTCAATTCCCAAAGGTAGGACTCCAGCATAGCAACAAGCAGCATTTTTATTAGGCCAACATTCAGCAAAATAACATTGTTTATATTATACATTATTTTTACACATAATTTTCATGATTCCATTTTAGCTCTATTCCCAATAGATGTCTGAAGTACCATTGCTCTAATCTCCACTGACTAAGAAAACATGCAGTAGATTAGGCAGTGGTAATGGTTACCAAGTGTGGGGCCCCTGCTGTTGAACTCAAATGACAAGCTCACCATGATCTGTTTCTGATGTTCAGGTGTTTTACTTCAGTATTCTCCAAGAAGCAAAGTTGGCAAGGTCTCTGCTCTGAGAACAAAGTGACAGCATAAGAAAAGTCAAGGCCCAAATGACAATCTTCACAGCCCTAAAGGTTCCAGGAAAACAGAAAGCTGTGTATCCACTGTTTGGTTGATGTTTTGGGAAGAAAGAAGTGGTGGCTACAATAAGCTGATGCAACCTGACAGGAGCAGATATTGTATGGACAAGAGAGGCAACCTGGACAGTGACATGTAGCAGGGGTGGAGACCTACAGGCTCAACCCAGCCTTTGAATGAGAGTAGTGGTGTGTGGTTACTGTTGTTGTCTGGGTTTGGCCAGGATAACAGAAAGTCTATTTGGTCTTGATAGAGTGAAAGACAAATATTTGGAGTGAGATAATATTTGACTGAGAAAGACAAATAGGGTGTGGATGATGAGTTACGTATGAAAGAAGATAGGAAATCTCTGGAAGTCATGCAGGACAGGTGGGTAGGCCAAGGAAAGTGAACAAAAACAGCAGTCAATAGCTGACAGGATGGAGAGGATAAAATAGTAGAAGGGAGGAGTGCAAGTGGAAGTTCTTATAGGTAAAGGAATATGAAAATTCAGGAGTTTCCAGTGTTTTTAATGACATTGGGAATAAAAAGGTAATAATTGACTGAGAAAGAAGGCACTGTTATGGTTGATCAATCTATTGTCCTGCAAATTATCTAATAAGCAGAGAGACATGACTCCAATAATGCTTTTTACTTTTTGTTTGTTAGCTTGTTTGGTCCTTGGTTTTTTATTTTTGGTTTGTTTTTTTTTTTTTTTTTTTTTTTTTGTTCCCAGAGAACAAAAGAGAAGAATTTTGAGAAGAATTTTCACTTTTCTATTCCAAAAAATATAATTTTTTGAAGACGCTGGAAAATACAGACCTGGATTTAGATCCACTTTTGCTTACTTTTAGCTGTGTTGTTCAAACGAGGAAGTAATATTTTTAGATTAAGAGAACAAGATGCTATATCTTAATAAAACTTCTGGAATCCTCTCACTGTAAATTCTTCATGATTGTTCAGCGTACAATCATTAGTAACTGTACAGAGGTACCTTAAGAAAGAACTGTGTCAGCAAAGAAAGTCAGTTCTCCAGCACCAAGGTTAGATTAGATATTTGCTACATATCTGTGGCAAGAAAGAGACACTTTAGTTATGTTGATGGCTTCTACCTTATTGTCAATGTACAGTCTGGATTTTTAAAAAGTGGAATCTATTAACCCTGTGCTTCAGAGTTACTGTGTGTACTAGGAAAGGTGATGCAGTAGGACCAGTCTGATCTTAATATGTAGCCCTGCTTGTGGCAATTTCCCAGCTTATTCCTGAAAAGCCCAGTCCTTTCTGTATTCATGTCAAAGTTGATATGTGCAAATTTCTTTGCAGTGGTAATAAATACATTTCTGGTAAAAGGGGAAAAAGTAAACTAATTTCCTCTGAAAGCTGAGCTTAGTTATGAGTAGTTCAGGCTCAAACAGTAATTGTCTAAATTCTGTTTTTTTAGGAAGTTGATTCAAGACCCATGACTCAATCTTTAAGATACTGTCTACCTAGGTTTTCAATGATGCTAGTTAAAGAGTGTGTACTGATCCATAAGACATCCCAATAGAATGCCCATAGAGCTCTGATGTATAGCTGGAATGAAACAAGATGCTATGAGCACCACATTTGGAAAAAAACAGATCAGTATCAGTCTGGATAATTTTCACATAATCAGAATGTCTGAGGTTGGAACAGACCTATGGAGATCATTTGGCTCAAACCCCTCACTCAACTGGGACCCCCTAGAGTCAGTTGCCCAGGACTGTGTCCAGACACCTTTTGAATACCTCCAGGAATGAACACTTTTGAGTTTCTAGAAGTGCTCCACCCATTCCCCTTTGTTACTGAAGGAGCAGGATGTACACCAGCATGCACAATGCATCAGTAAAAACTCACAAGTGGACTCAAGAGCTTTGGTGTGAGCATGTATTTGCCCCATCCCCAGAGCATGATTTTACAGTGATGCACAACCAGCCAAAGTCACAGCTCTGCCCCTCTTTCCCAGCCTTTAAAAAGAAAATGATCTTCTTTTGACTCAGCTCCATGAACTTACTCAGTGCCAAATCACAGAAACGCCAGCATGGGTGACAAGGAGGGATTGAAACTGTATGGCCAGAGGAGAGATGGGGAGTAGACAGGATTATTATAGTTTATGTTTGAGTATGACTTAACAGTAACAAATGACATAAAGTGGAGAATTGAAAAAAACTATGGAAAAATATGAAGTACAGTTTATTCCCCTCATTGGTGAAGAGCTGATTCGTCTCTCAGTCCACAAAGTGCCTCTGTTATCTAAGTAAGGAAAATATTAAGATATATTTACTGAATTTAAAAAAAAGTCAATTATAATTGCAGAGTAAGGTAGAACACATTATAAATAACAATGATAATCATATTGATAGCTAGATTTTTCTATTCAAACTTACTATTTTCTTTGGTTAATACCCTTAGGTTTTTGTTGTAAGAGTTTAAGTATTTTTCTTCAAGTAAAATGGACAAATTGAAGCTAAAGTATCTTTTCTCATTCTGTGTCATGCTCAGCTACAAGAGCCAAACCAAGTGACTGCAGTGATTTCTGAAGTAACAAATTATGTTACTAATGTGAGCAAATACTGTAAGAATATAAAATTGATTAGATTGAAGAGATTGTTGAATTTTGTATTTCAGCTGCTTTGGATTTTATCAAGAGAAATTAAGGTATCTCTTCCCTAATGCCCTGTATATTCCAATTTTTTTCCTGCCTGTTATTTCTTTATAGAAATATCATTATTCCAACCACATCACTTTTCAGTGTAGAGACGTACATGGGCAGTGATTTGTAAAGGATTACTTGCAAAGCTTACACTATAATTGCCTGAAGTTTAAAAAAAAAAAAAAAAAAAAAAAAAAAAAAAAAGCAAAAAACAAAGAGAGAAAATAAAGCTTACAGTAAGGTGATGTATACTCATAATATCAAATTGATTCTACATGCAGAGTTTCAAGCCTGCTGTGTTTGCACAAAAATATTGTTTCAGTTTCTATATGTCAAAGAACAATAATCCATCTGCAAATAAGGATTTGCTTTAAGCTGTCTTGTATATCAAGATTTCAGAAAAAAAAAAACAACCCTGATACCTAAAATTTGTAACTTCTATTGTTATTATTATGCTTAAGGGTAAAGGGGACATTTTAAACCTATGAAACCAATGAAATTTCTTATTATGATTAGCATACCGATAGCACAACTATGTTTGCACCCCCCCTGTACTAGACACTTTATAAATCCTGAGGCTTAAACATCAAAGCTGTGTGCCTGACCAAGGGGACTAGGTACCACCTTGTTCATATAAAGAAAATAGCTAGGATAACTAAACTAATCTCTCCAGCTACACCACTATAATCCTCTCAGATACAGCCTCACTGCAGTGAACTGAAACTGGCAGCACATCAGCTGTGCTCAGTTCCCTGTTGCACTGCTCTACCTGGAGCAAAAACATCACTTTATGCATCATTCCTATAAATATAGGGTCTGTTAGAAATGTAAAAGAAGAGTATGCTGTAAAGCTGGCACATGTCACTGGAAAGCATATGTGTAGAGCAATCAGGTGGTTTCAAAAGTGAATGCTGTAGGAGGAGGGTAAGGTTTGTTCTTATCGTCTGTCTGTGCAGCACAGTGAAGCACTGATGCAGTGAATGATGTGCTGTTTGCAGCTCCTTGAGTTCTGTCAGGTTTCACTCTCTTTGAGACTGGTGTAGCTTCTGTTCATATGGTACTGCAATGTACTGAGTTTCTCACACATTTTCTCCCTGTAAGACAATGAGATTTTTTTATTTTGGTTTTGCACTTCTTCTTACCAATATCCAGACATTACAAGTCATAGGTAGACCTATCTTAAGCCTCCATAAACAAAATTAATATTTACCTCCTTCCTTGGTTGTGCCAAGGATGAGGAGCAGCGACTTTACTAGATTCAAGACTCTTTTATTGGAAGTGTTAAAAGTTAAAACTAGCAAGACAGGATCTAAACTTTCTAAGTGACTGCATAAGCCAAAGAGGCAGTGCAGTCATGCTCTAGTCTGCTGAGGGATACTTATGCCTAGATCTGATCTTCTTTGTAGCATCAGAACTCTGTAATAATAACATCAGCTTTTTATTTCTCAATGGCTTTGATAATTTTGCTGACTTTCTTGATCAGATCCTCAAGGGTCACCTCACTTTTAATTCACTGAACATTAGATACCCAGGTTCAAGCTGGACACACAAATAAGTTTGAAGACTGAGTGAATGTTTTCTTTGCTGTGTACTCTCCCCTGGTCTTCCTTTTTAGGTGATCCTTGACTTTCCTCACTTTTGTCACTGTGGTAAAGATTTCAGTCATGTATTTTGCTTCATTATTTGCATACCTCAAACACACAGCCCTGTAGTATTTTAGTGCAAGGCACTGTGTGTTCTACATGGTGGTGTCCTGGGTACCTGAAAATGCCATCTGGTCTAGGTGGGGTTTTTAATTTCTGAATATGTGTATAATTGTTGGCATCACATAGCCTAGGCATGTAACAATTTGTCTGTGAACTCTGGATTTTCTTAAAGGAGTGGCTCAGGCTTAAGTCCAGGAATAGAAAGTCAGAGCAAAGGGAGGGAAGAATGGGTAGGAAGTGAAGAGAGGCAGGTAACTAATACCTGTAATTCTTTACAGCCATAAGACCCTCTTAAATTTGGAATGAACTTTTAAATATTGCTAAAGCTGTTAATGCTGCAAACAGGAATTTGTTGCAGTGAAATGGAAGCAAACAATCAAACCAAACAACTCTCTTGTTCCTAAGCATTCATAACTTGCTTGGCAGGTCTGAACTTTTGACAACCTAAGTATTAAAGTTGCTCACTTGAAATCACATGATCCTTTTCTGAAGAATAGATCAGAGATTGAAAAAAAGAAGAAGATAAAGCAAAAAAAAAGAAAAAAAAAGCGGAAAATAAAAGGGTTCTTTCTTTTATTATGTCTCTCTTTACCTCTCTCCTTCTCTCTTTCTGCTTTCTTGCTCCACCACTTGACTATATCATACTGTGTTGCTGGTTGCTGAGGTGCTGCTTCACCTTCTGCAATGTTGCTTGATCTTTGATTTCCTGTGAAGCACAATGAATCTTACATTAGAGTGTGCAGCGTCAGGTGGTGCACCATCTGTTCCCAAGCTCTGAAAACACTGAGTAACAGAGAGCAACAGAAAGCAACAGCTACACCAGTTTCATCAGAATATTCATATTCATGCAGTAACAAAAAACCAGATGACTCTTATTTTCAAGCAGAAAAGAAGCATTCAGTTTTCCAAGTTACCTATTAAATCTCACATGTTGGGATGGTTTTCTTTCATTTTGTTAAAATATGCTTAATACTCATTAATATGGCTCAGTCATAAAATATATTAACCAATTCATACTGCTTAAGTGATTTGATGTTATGGAGACCATGTGACATGGACTGCAAGTAGTGTGAATTTAACTGTATTTAAGAACATCTGTGCATGCAGCAACCAAAAAACTGCTGGAAAACTATGGTACTGACATTGTGAGAAGCAAGTAATGCAGAGGATTGGTAATTCCCTAGCCACCAACATATGATAATACTTCCTTTTAGTGTGCACTAACATTCTGTTGAGAAAGCATTATGTATCCCTGACTTAGCCTTAGAAATCTCTGTGCTACCCTACTAAATGTTGATTATGAATCATAGGCTAGAACTATTTTAATTATATGTTTTTTTACCTGTGGTTTAATCAGACAAAACAGAAATACCTTGAGTGCCTTAGAATATGCTTATTGGTTGAGAGTAAATCAGCTACAGTCAAAGTTGCTAACAAAAATGCTTCTAATTCTTCAAGGTTCCTCTCCATATTAATGTTAGAACATCTTAAGTCAGATTTACAGGAGTCCAAAATTGCTTTAACTACTATGCTAAACATTGTGCTTATTATAGAAGAAACTCTAGAAGAAAGATCTATCACATTTTTAGAAACCATTTAAAAAGCTTCATTGATCTTCCTGCACTTTAACTTTCTGACACTCTTGTTTTGAAGCACTATATTACAAGGAGAATATAAATGTTCAAAATAAAATTGCTTCTGCCAAAAAATGAGGAAGTCAGGGAAGAAAGAAACACTGTTTTTCTTAGCACTGCTACATCAGTACTCTCTCTTATGTCATCTATCTCTCAATACATAGCACTGAAAATAAATTGTATCTCATGGGTAGGGTTGCCTATTCCCAATTGTGTTCATGATTTGTTGAATGATCTTGAGAATTTGCTATGTGCTATAGTTTGTCTAGACATGAGTAGAGACAATGATGATTGTATACACAATGATTTTGTATGTGCAGGATTTTTGACTCAGAAATGTTACATACTTTACAACCACCTTACTTGTCTTACTCCATAGTTTCCTTGAGGAATTACATATGTCTAGCTGGCAACCACATATAGCATTGTATAATGGAAAATGTGTTTTAATACTTGTATTATTTTATATATATATGCATATGTGTGTATGTGCTATATGGATTATATACAATGTGTGTAAATGTAGCTATACAGATAGGCAAATATACAACCCCCCATGATATGCAGCAAGGTTACTGCATGGTTGCAAAACATTTGAAGATATCTGCATCAAAAATATTGTACTAACACAAAGTGAAAAAACCCTCCTACCTTAAAAAAGTGCTGAGCCACTCACTGTTGCAAACAGAGCAATGGGAGGAAAAATGGTAACTCAAAAAGCTGACATAAACATATTCTGTGTCTTGGCAAATGTTGGTTGCGAAATTGATTTTGCATTGTCTTAGTTTGGAATGGGTAATGTTGAGATCAAGCTGCTAGTCTACAGAAGAGCTAAGAGTTTTGGCAGATAGGAATAAACACAGCATGTGCAAGTAAAACACGGGATAAAAAAGGACCCCAAGTCCAGTTAAATTAGAGATAACTTCTGATTTTTAGCCTGGACAGTGCTCAGTGCCCAGCTGGCTCAGCCTTATGCTTCATGGCTAATCGAGATGATCAATTAAAATATTTCTCATTGCTTAATGTGCAAACATGTCCTAGATCAATGAGGCTTAGAAGTCCTATAATCAGATGTCCTAAGCTTTTAACCTTTATTAATTGACCTGTAAGAGATGCTTCCTCATTCTTGAAGCCTTCAGGAGCATGTGTCAGTTTATTCTCTGCTTGTTAATTGTTCATTTGAATGTAAGAGAGTCTGACCCTGTGTTTGCTGACCTAAACAGCAATATTTCCATTGAACTCAATGGATTTGGCTGCACTGTTGCTGCCTGGGGGTTGGTCATCTCTGAAGCAATGTAAGCACATAGATGTTGTATATGCTGGAAACAAGCAAACATCTAGTCAGAGATAAGCTGTTAGCACGATAGGTTTGCTGGTTCTGCAGCCTGTGAAGAAATGTTTGTGAATATAAAGCACTGTGTAGACAATACTGAGTTACCCCTAAAGAAGGAATTAGGATCACCCCAGCTGCAAGACTGAAATGGTTTTCCAGTATTGGAACAGGCTGCCCAGGGAAGTGGCTGAGTCACAAACCCTGAGGTATTTAGAAGATGTGTAGATGTGGCACTTGAGGATGTGGTTTGGTGGTGGATGTGGCAGTGCTGGGTTAGTAGATTCCATGACCTCAGAGGTCTTTTCCAACCTAAATGATTCTGTTACTCTATCTGCAAGTTTCATCCTGGCTAATTTATTTTGCTCTGAAAAGTAAATGTGGGATGTCTATCTCCTTTGGCTCTCCTACAGCTAGAGCATAACTTTGAAAGATTTACTCCTTCAGAAGCAAGGAAAATCAGCCTCTGTTCTAAAAAAAGGCTTCTGAGGCAGAGTCTAGTCCATGAATTTGTCCATGCTCCCACTGGAGGTCTGTGTAGAACTAGAAATCAGAGGCAAATATTGCTGTATCAAGAAGATTTGAGGCTTATTCCTGTTCTTCTTATGGCAAAGGATCCTTGTTGTGTGTTAAGAAATGGACATCAACACCACCCCCCAAGCTCTCCAGTTATGAATTTGTGCATATAAATTCACCAACCAACATTCATCCCATTCATCTGGGACCAAATTCTGGATTGAGCTTCCTAGTACTCTTTTTAGATATGAGCTGGATTTCTTGAACAATATCCTGATGACTAGAAGAGGTACTGTTTTCCAAGAGCTAGTCTCACAAACAATCAATTTAAGGTTAACTGACCTGATTATTACATTTTTCTCTCAAAGTGAGGGTAGAAGCTGAGTGTGAATCTGTAAATGCAAAAGGTAGAAAAGAGTTTATTCTTAAGTTCCCTCAAGGTGCTGTGGGATGTCAGCTTCTGTTCAGAAACTCCTGGGGTTGTATCCTGTCAGCAGTTGCTATGGATTACCTGAACTCTGGTGCAGATGTGTCTGAGGTGGGACTGTGTACAAAGACCATCCAGTTGTAGGGTAATGGCACTGAAGGCAGCAGTGAGTACATTCTCTGGGAAGAGAATGGAAGGAGTAGGGAGGGGCAGCAGGGATGGTATGAGATTGGACTGATGCACATATCTCTTTGGATTTAAAACTTTAACCATATAATCTTTTTCTATGTTGATTTTTAAAATTTCATTATGTATGCAATAGAAGCTTAAATTAAAATTAATGCTGACCCATTGACTTGAATAGGTGATGGCTCTGAATTTCAGGGAGCTGAGTTTGCCTGTGTTCACATTTCCTTCAATTACAATGACAGCAGTTTTAATTTAGAATAATATTATCTGGTACATATTTATCTTTTTGCTGCCAACTAAGATCTCCATGGAGAACCTGAAAGATTGTGACATAATTAGTAGAGACAATTTCCAAAATGCCAGAAGTGAGTAAAGTTGCAGGCAATCCCCTCTTGAATTTACCTGCCAATATTTTGTCTAAAATGTGTTATGATTCCCATTTGTTTAATATTTATGAAAAACTACAAAGTACTTTCCAGTAACTATGTTCTGCATTAATCACATTTTTACTATTATACCTGTTTGTGACTTAATTAATTAATTAATTATCATTAATAATATAAATAATGTTTAGGTTTATTAATTCTTAAGTATATTATTGAATTAAAGGCAATTTATTAAAGAAAGTGGAAGTAAATATTTTGAGGCCCAACTGCCTCTTAGATTCACTGTGAAAACTTGCAGTGATAGATGCAACCTGAAATTATCCCACAGATGAAAAACTATGCTGTAACAGATTGCAGAGGGCTGCCTGACACTAGATACCAGCAATCTCTACCATCATGGACCAGGCTCTAAGCCCCAGCTGAGATTTCACCACACTGGACATGTTCTGTCTGAAATGTCAAAATGTTACTGAACCATGGGTGAATGTATATTTTGTTTGATTCAACCTACGGCAAGGATCAATCCTGCTCAATAAGAGATTTCTGAGTGAAGCAATTCATTTTAGGATCTATGCACTAATAACTACTTTAATTCAAGCATAGGCTGACAACTGGTGTCTCACCAACAAGAACAGTAGAAACAATTTTGCTCCTTTTGGCCACATGAAGTCAAAAGTCCATTATCACCCTCATATTTTGGAAGGTAAAATCACATCAATTGTTCATTACTACAAATTACCCATAAAAAAATTTAACCTAATTTTTTGCTCTACCACGTATGCTTAAGGAGAATAGTGTATCTATTCTTGAATCTATAGATTCAAGTTCTGTTCTGAATTATATATCAAATGTTTTGTACACAGTTGACAAAAAACCTTATTTGTCAAGATATATTTCCTTTATCCAAAGCCAATAACTAGTTTCATTTGCATCAGCTGCAGACAGTATGTGCAAAGCTGGCACTGAGATTTTGCCTTTTTTGACTGAAATGAGGCAGGTGAAAGAAGAGAGGAAAAAACCCTAATAGCGAATTTTAGAAAAATTCTAATTGGAGGGTTTTCATTTTGCTGAAAAAATTCTTGCTCCATTTTAACACAGTTGAGGTTGCCTTTTGGTATGCCGTATCATCTTCTGAGAAAACACAGCATGTCTTGAGATTGTTACTGAAGTATAAAAAACATAATACTGCTTTATTGGGGGTTGAGTTAGAGCAGCAAAGTGCAATATGTTGTCAATGCCCAGTAACCCCTCAGCCATGTCTATTCTTATGCCTTCACACAAGGGTGGTAGATCACCCATCAGCAAGAACTCTCCTGTATGAGGTAACATGTCTTGATATTTTAAGTGCCTATAGGTAAGCTGAACCTGAAGCTGAATCTAGTCTGATTATATTTAGTGCTTATTTTATTTGAATAGCAAATTTGGGGTTTTGCCCCACCTCCTAACGTTCAAATATTCAGATGTCTATCAGCCCTTGTATAAGTGTGTTAGTGATGTTTAAAAAATAAATAATTTCCACTGTACTTGTTAGATTGATTTCAAAGGTTTGGGAATTTGAAATAGCACTTATAGCCCTCTTAATAATAAGAATATTGCTGGATTTGAAAGAAGACAAGGACAACATTTTTTTTTCATCATTTGATAAATGTTATGAAAATGTTTTAGATCAAGGTAAATCTGATTTGGTAATTGTGTAACATAAACATTTTCTTGAACATCAGTGTAATTTGGAGTTCAAAGAGAGGCCCTCTTTTCTTCTATTCCTACCAGCAGCTGAATTGAATATAATGTAGCTATGTAGAGAAATGACAGACCCTTTACATTCAGGACCCAAGGAATAACAAAAGGAAAAATATTGAAAAAGCTCTTAAACTTGGCAGTGGTTCTGTGAATTTGCCCACTGATTTTCAGGAATACTGACATTACTTCAGTTTTCTTGCAGGTGGGAGGACTGAGAAGTCCTATATATTTCCGTGTATATGAGAATTTTGCTCAATATAAATCAGACATAATGTAGGACTTTACATCACTTTTCCCTAGATTTTGTCTGGCCAGTAAAACAAGTTTTCCAAAACAAGTTTGGAAGTTAAACTGTTTATTCAGCTTTTGACATCTCTGTACATGATGACGACCACCACCAAAAGAAAACACCCTTCTTCCCAAACACAGGTAAAATAATATCATTTTTCTACTCATCCTCCTGTGACATGCTATATCTTACAGATCTGCAAGAAAGCACATTTTTATGTGAAAAATTATCCACAGGTTACAACAGATGTTAGGATGGAAGCCTCCTAAGGAATTTTCATCATGAGTTACAAACCTACCAAGAATCCTAGAAAGAGCAATGCATACCAAAAGTTAATAATGTCTGAGAAAACAGTGCTGGATTTTTAAGTAGTGTATTATTATAGGTCAATACTCCCTAAATTCATAAGCTTTTAACAGCTCCACTTGTGCTGCTTTACTCTGCCCAATGATGTATCTTTTGTTCTTTGTAGACTATCTTTAATTGGAAAATTGTTTAATAAATCCTCACATTTTATCTCATCAAAGGCAGACATAGAGTGTGTAAATATTCATTACCACTTCATGTTTAAAACCACTTTGATAAATTAACTTCATAACCTTTAGAGAACAGGAAGAGACAGGAAGCCTGGATGTAACTGAGACAGTGCATAAAAAAATGGAATAAAAAAAGTAACTCAACAAAGTCATTTGAAAATGTGTTTAGAAAGATTTTGATGTGTCTATTAGTCAAAAGGAGATTCACATGAATTTTCTTAGAGTAGAAGATGAATTATCTTCTTGAGCTGCCAGTCTCACTCCTTTCTGTAGATGTAGCTTCAGCCACTGGCTTAATATAACTTTAAGGTCACCATGAATCTAAATTTTGTGGATATTTAATAACTATAAACAATGTAGTACTGTAGGATGTCTTAGTCCAAGTTTTACAACAGTCTGGTCTCATGTAAAACACTATTACAGTCATTTCTTTACCTTCTTTCTTCAGTCCTTTAAAGGATCAATTTTTTCCTTTTTCTGTATCTTTTCCCACATTTGTTAAGAAATTTGTTGCTTTCATCATTAGGTTTCTCCAGGCCCTGTCTCCACCATCGATATCCCTCATATTCACACCAGAGTCTTCACTATTCACTGGTTTTATCTTCAGTCACCTCTGAACTTCCTCTCCCCCTGCTCCTCATCCTGGGGAAAAGCTTCCTGTTACTATATACACAGCTACTGTATCATCCTCCTTTCATTCCCTCCTTAAAACCTTCTTCTTTGGGACCATAAATTTTAGTGAACAGCTGACAACAATTATGATGTGAATGTGCTTTGACCCCTATCAATCTTAGTGACCAATATTGCCTCTTTTTTCCCTTGTATTCCCCCATATGTCTGTATCTGTTGCTTCTTATCATACCATCTCCATAATATTTGTGGAGCTAGCTGCAGAATAGAAAGAAAATATCTGAAATATCTTTAAATGAAATGACTTTATCATGAGCAGTAGTCTCCTCTACAGTATAGACATATCCTTAAATTGCAATCTTGCTGAAGCAGAGCCTGCTTTTTTGGCAGGAGTAGCATAATTTCAGCTTGTAAATAAGTCTCCTAAGTACCAGGGCAATGCAAATAATTACCAATAATGCCAAAAAAAAAAAAAAAAATCCTGTAACCAGACAAGCTGATTAGCAGCTGAAGCAAAAGTAGAGGTCTTGTCTGCATGAAGTGTTAAGAAACAAGCAAGTAAAATATCCTATATCACTTTGTACCAGCCCTCTTCAAGGTTTGCTTGTGCTAACACTTAACAGCATATGCACATCATGCAATTTCTTCTGCTTTAATTAGAGATCTGTGAGGAGTGAATTCTCTAGAGATAAAACTTCTGCTTATCCTATCCACTAATTATCTGCTTTTTCTTTGAAAAAAAAATTGATATTAGAATCTACTTTTCTTGAGTAGGAAAAAAGTTACTGTGACCTTTGATGTGACATAATGCATAATGAATGAATTTAGAGTGTATGATGAAATGTAGTCAGACCAGTCTTTGCAGGAGGTAATATGCAGTGCATAAAAAGAATTATATGAGGAATCTTGAGAGATTGCTACCTTTTTTGCTTTTTTCTTCACAATACTACTGAGTGAATCAGGTTTGACTATTGCTGTAGGAAATACATTCTCAGGGCTTCTTGCTGGAGACCAGGACAGCAGGACAATGGTGTAGTAGTACAAATTCTCCTTGTGAGGAAGGCAAAACAAATTGGCAGTACAAATGATGGCCAGTCACCACCTCCCAGCTGCAGTCAGACCTGGCTGCTCAGTGCTGGCCCCAGAAGCTGTGATGGCTTTTCCACCAGCCACACGCTGCCCAGGGGAGCAGGAGGAAGGAGACACCCCTCGGGCTCGGTGGCTGGAGCAGCTCCTGGAGCTGCTAATTTGATGCCCCCTCAGGCTGAAGAGAGCAGAGTCCCCCTTCACTCTCCTCAGGGAGTGCTTCTAATCACCGAGCTATTACATGTGGCTCCTCCTTTGGATTTATTTTGGAAATAAAACAATGAGTTCTGCACAAAGAGCAATTGGTAAAGCTTCCTTCAGGAGAGCGTTTGGGACTGAGAGTCCCAAGTGGACAAGGAATATCTGTCTGCTCACAGCTCAGATCAGAAAATCAAAATTCCAGAGGAGAGAGAAGGGATTGCAGACATGATTGACATTTCCTATTAGCTAGACACAGGAGATTCCCAGTGCCTTAGGAAGCTTCCCTTCACTATATGATTTTGTCAAGGATATGTTTTGGTGGTGCCTAATTTTTCATGTAAATGACTCTGAGAGGTTAGGTAACTAGCTCAGCTGTTGGGACTCCAGCTGAGCGGTTAGAGGTGCTTGGCATGAACAACAGTGGGAATAGTAGCAAGAGGCTCATGCCCTGGGTCATACTCTCCATCTTCACTTTGATTTATTAATTACCTTGCATCTGATAAACTATGACTCTTTTCAAAGGGCTCAGGAAGAGGATTTAAAGATATAGGGAAATTTTAACTTTGTTATTAGACAATGTCAGGCTGCTCTCACCCTGATAACTGAACTCTTTATATGGCAGCCACTGACTTCATGAACTTTCGACCTCTCCTTCATGCACAGCACTTTTGTAAACCAGGCAGAGGACCACAATTGTAATTTCATATGTAAGAAATCTCCAACCAAAGGCCTTCCACCAGTTTTAGATCAGATTGACTTCTTGGACTTCTGAAGTGTTACTTCTAATACATACTTATCAGATGAGATCTAAATCAGGCCCACAATACTGCAGATTGTTCAGTGTACTGCCCTCACCTCTTTGTATTCCCGTCTTTACAATAATGTTAATATATTTATGAGGAAGACAGAAAAAATAGTGCAAAAGTGCTGAATAATGAATGTTTTTCTTTTGATAAAGTATATACATTTGAAACAAAACAGACTTGGTCACTTGAATAAATTCCACAATACTTTCACAGAAGTAGGACTACAAATTCCCAGTGGATTTTCATTCTTCACTCTTTCAATATAAATTGTCTTGCACTTGGAAGTTAGATTTGCTTTTGCCTGCACTGGGAACCAGTCAGGTTTTCTAGGAGCCCCCAGAAGCCAGACAGTTTTCAGGGATGCTAGTATGCATCACTGGCACATACAGAAATCCCAGCTCCCAATGAATGGGGACAGTTAATGACATTTGTACAGACAACGCTACTTTGTCTGATAAAACATAGATACCTAAATTCAAGAGAGGGAGTCAGAGAGTCTACTTTCCATCACTGCCTAACTCTGATGGCCAGAATGAAAACAGATAAGCGGGACAGCAAATCTTTATCTTATTGATTAAGGATGCTGGCACAGTGTATGCGAGATCTGGGTTTTGATCTGTGTTCCCTGGACTATTTATGCCTCGTTACATTCAGTGGCCTAGGTGAAAAACAAACAAAGAGAAAAACGAGACCAGACTGCGAGAAAAGGCCCTTGACTTCTGCTCAGATAGGCACCATTGGAGACCACCAAGGACCACTGCTGCCTTGCAGAGCCAGACTGCAGCTTCTGAAAGGCTGCCTGCCCCCAGCAAGGTAGCACAGCTGCTGAGGTGTTTTCTATGTTTCATGGGGTCTTCCTTCTGGAGACACAAATTTACATCTGAACTTTTCAAAGGCTTCCAAGGGATTTGAAACACAATTTCAGTGACTTATAGGCATGACTGTTAGCAAAAAGATAGGCTGTGCTATGACAAAGGAACAAGCTTTTCAGTAATTTTGTATTAGCCAGATGGGCAATTCTGAGGGCTGCTGTAACTCAGTTGGCCATGGTCTCTTGTTCTTGAAAGCTTCAGAGATTAAATTTTGAGCCATAGCCTTGCACCTAGGTCTTGGTTTGCTACTGAGTTTGCATAATGCCCTGCCTTGTAAACCAGGCACCTTGTAAACCAAACCTTGTAAACAAGTCTGCCTTTCTTCAGAAATGACACGGGGAGCTGGGCATCATAGAATCATAGAACAGTTTGGGTTGGAAGGAACCTTAAAGATCATCTAGTTCCAACCCCACTGCCATGGGTAGAGACACCATCCACTGGACCAGGATGCTTAGAACCCCATCTAGCCTGGCCTTGAACATTTCCAGGGAAGGGATGTCAGCAACTTCTCTGGACAACTCATTGTAGTGCCTCATTATCCTCACAGGAAAGAATTTCTACCACAGATCCAATCTAAATCTACCTCCTTTCAGAGTAGAGCATGCCTGTGTACTCTGGCTTACTCTCCTGGGGTGAGAGGAGCATCTTAGCCAGTGACATGCCTATATTTTATTTATCATTGTGGCTTTGAGTATTGCTTGTTCAGCCTGAGAGTACCTCCACATTTTGGGTGGAGTCTAGAAAGCTAAGCTCTGGAATAAAATTTTGTCATGCTGCTGGAAGAGGTGTGGCCCATGATAGGTTTAGGTGAACTTCTCTAGTTTACCTGCTGTTTGAGCCAGATTGCCTTGAGCTACATAAAGATGTCTCTAGATCAGTCAGATGTGTTTGGAGCACAATGTGCTTAATTGTGGAATCCTCCATACATTTAACTAAGTCATACAGGGAAGATAAGATGTATAATGAATTACTATTTTTTGTAAAAATATTCCTGATTAAAAAATTCAAATTTCACATTCTCTTTTTTTGATGCTACTCTTTCTTACAGAAAACACTTTGAAAGAGAATTAGAACTTTCAGAAGCATAAAAATGTAAGAAAAGCATGACAGACAAAAAATTGCTGACTCTTTGATATACTAGATTATAAATCCTGGAATGTAGAAAATTAACTCTACTGCAGCCAAAACCCAGCACAAGCATCATGTCAGTTATCACGTTATGGCAGTGGTCAGTGGGAATACACCTAAATCTCTTTTTTCTCTTTCTCTGAGACACTGTCATTCATGGGTGCCTGTTCATGCATAATGTGATAGCCCTGGGATCACATACTACAGAACCTAGTATGACAATGTCATGTGCTTAACTGAAGGTTGTATGATATTACCTTTAATGAGAAAAAAAAAAAAAAAAGGAAATTAGCCAGGGACACAAATAAACTAATTAACTTAATAATTTATTAATGAAATTGGCTATGTTTTCTGACAAAGCATTCTACTATTCTGTCACTCTCCCAGCTGTTTTAAATCTTTGGAGGACTGCCTAGCAGAAAGGGTGTCCCATTCTGGGGAAGGATGGAGGGTAGGTAATTCTCACAGAAAACTGAGCATGTTGACTGTTATGCTGCTTAAGAAAGGAAGTTGATTTACATGTCTCTTAAGCAGTCGTAAAAGAGATATGTTTTATTACATGAAGGTGTAATAAAAGTTTTGTCTGTGAAATAAAGAAAACTCCTTTATCATTGCTAAAATTTCAAGTTTTACAGTCAGCTTAAAAGTGGTTTTACTAGCTTTCTTTTGGTCACCAATGACAGCAGAAAAGGCCTGATTCATTTAATCCAGGGATTCTTTGCAAAATAGTAAAATAAAATCACGAACAGAAAACTGATGCAAGAATGAATATGTCTTTCTATTTATAGAGAATGTACCATGGTCATGGTCATATTTAAGACTCATCCTTCCTAACTCAGAAGCTTCAGGTTCCTTGTTATTCTGTAAAATAAGTTCTGTTGCATAATGGTCTTCTAGGTGTGAGGTCTGTCTTTCTAGTGGTTTTCAAAGTGTTTTATAAAAGGGGATTTAATATATTACTGTTACTCTTTTCACTTCAGCAATATGTTTTCCTCCACAATCTTGTTGAGGGCACTAAAGAGAGGCTGTCATAACTTCTCCCATTTTTCCAGGTTCTGCCCTAACTTGTCACAGGAAGGTCCAGCCATATGAATTTATCTTCTTCTCCTTTTCTTTCTCAAGACACAGGAGGGCACAGAGATGTGTGTCACTTACTGTCCCAAGAAGACATGGTAGAACTAGTCATCTCCTTCTCTGCTGGCTTATTGTAAGTAAAAAACCAATTATTTGCAAGGGTGTGGGAAGATATTACAGAAAAGAGAAGAAAACAACTCAAGCTGAGTATTGAACCAGTGCAGATAATTTTAAAAACATAGTTGAAATGATAATTTTATTTATTTAAAAATTAATTAATATTCAGTCATTTTTTGAAAGACTGGGAACAAATTATTCACATGATACAATGTAGTGGTACCTCTAACTCTACTTATACTTTTTATTTTTATTGCATGGTTAGCACTACTAAAACTAAGTTCCAGATGGAGCTCTTCACTTGTGTAAAGTCTGAAACACAAAGACTTAAGTAAATGATACAGTAAAAGCCTTTTAGTTTTCATTTTGGTAATCTGCCCATTGCATAATTAACACACAAAAAGAATTCTCTTCTCAGATTCTCAAGGAATGATTTGATGTTTCAATGTTGTATGGTTTGAATAATTTGTTAGTTTTTTAATTAGTTATTTTGTTAGTTTTAGAAGACCATCTAGAATGGGTTAGCATTCTAATTATTATGTGGTGGTAAACAATATATTACTATTTTACTGTATCAAATTACATCACTATATATGGTTATAAATTATATGTACATTTATGTATGTATTATTCTTATAAACAATAGTTGTAGTTGGAGCATTAATTATTTCTTTATGTAATTTTTTCTTGGGTTTTTTTAATATAATTAGTTCCCTGTCATTGAATGCAGGCAGAATGTACTTGGAAACTTCTTCCCTGTGGATCCCTATGCAGTTTTTAATAATCAAGTTGTTAGACCATAGAGATAAATAAGTGTAGGTGTTAATGGTGATTAGTTTCTATGCTTGCTTCTTTTCCTTCTTTTGAGAAGTATGGGAGGCCACAAAGGAACTGTGTTCCTATTGCTCTGAGCAGACACAGTAGTATGAGTAGCAGATATAGGCAGCCAGCTGGATACGAGCCAGCAGTGTGTCCAGGTGGCCAAGAAGGCCAATGCCATTCGGGCCTGTATCAAGAACAGCGTGGCCAGCAGGACTAGGGAAGGGATTGTGCCTCTGTACTCAGCACTGGTGAGGCTGCATCTCAAGTTCTGTGATCATTTTTGGGTGCCTCACTTCAGAAAGGACAGTGAGGTGCTGCAGTGTGTCCAGGAAAGGGCAGTGGAGCTGGTGAAGGGTCTAGAAAACCTCTTGTGTGAGGAGGGGCTGAGGGAGCTGAGGTTATTTAGTCTGGAGAAAATGAGACTATGGGGTGACCTTACTGTTCTCTATAACTCTGTGAAAGGAGGTTGTAGCCTCCTCACAGAGGGTGGGGGTTGGTCTCTTTTGCCATATCTCAAGTGAAAAGATGAGAGGAAATGTTGCACCAGGGGAAGTACAGATTAGATTTTAGTAAAAATATTCTCTGAAATACTCTCTTAAGTAAAAAATTCTCTGAAAGAGTGGTTAGACATTGGAATAAGTTGCTCAGGGAGGTGCTGGAGTCACTGGAAGACATCAAGAAGTCTTTGGATGGGGCACTTAGAGGTACTGTTCAGGGGTGATTATAATGGTACTGGGTTGAAGGTTAGACTAGATGACCTTTAAGATTTCTTCCAAACCTTGATTCTGTGATTCTGAGCCCTATCTAGCTATTATTGGTAACTTGAGGATATAGGGGAAATTTTCAAAATTAAGATGAGAACAACTTAGGTAATCTACTGAACCCTCATGGGTAGCTTTAAGAATGGTGCATGAAAATTTAGTAGTTTTCTGATGATATAAGGAGAAGGACTGATTTACCTGTGTAGAATGTAATTGGCATACTGTTATAACACCTGATTATTGTTGGCTTTAATCAAGAATATACTACTTCTGAATCTAAAATATTTTGATAATTTTCATTAACAGAGCTTCCTCCAGGGAGCAGATTCAAGGAGTTCAGATATTGGAAGTGGACTTGAGTCCTTTATTTTATTTCAGCTGATGATAATGATTATTTTTAATAACTCAAATAATTTCAAGCAAGGTAAAGTTGGAAATTTAACTCTGGCTCTTTCACATCAATTGCTCATATATTATAGTCAGTCTCTCTCTTTCTCAAGAACTAGTAGGGTAGTGAAAAAGTCTCATAAATATTCTTCCTGATGGCATCATAAAGCTAATTTTAAAATGTCATACAATTATTATACATTTGATAAAAATATATTGGTGGTTTTGTTCACTCTCCAGAAAAAAAAAAGTCTCTACAATATGTCTACTTAAAATTGATGACAACAGGCATATCTATTCAGTGTGGACTAAACTGTCTACATTTCCAATAAGAGTGAAATTTGGAAGCACAAACAGAATATTCAGTGACATAAGGACGAAACTTGATGAATTGCAGTGCATCTTGTGATGTAGTTCCAAATGCATAAGGCCAAAGAACATCAATAAGTCTGAGTGGTCATCGTCTCTCTGGAGAAGCAGATGCTCCTGGCTTGTTCTTACTTTATGCCCTGCACTAGAGAAGTCATTGACAGACAATGGCAGTCTTATTTCCTACCACATTTTACACTAAAAGAGGTTGCTATAAGACAATTCAGTCTAATTGCCCTGAGCCTCCATACTGCCTAGTATGGTAAAGAAAGCATGCCTACTGTTACCAGTAACTCTCTAAATGGGATTGAAAAAAGGAGCTTGAACAAGTCCATTCTGTTATGTCAGCAAGGTGGTTTTTTTCATTACTGAATCAAAATTAGACTCCATTGGTTCCAGGATGGGAAAGGCCCTTCAAGGGCTCCACTGCAAATTTCATGCCAAATACTCTAGTGCTCTTAGGGACCTATTGAGCTCAAATTATATGCTAGCTTCTATGGATCTGGCTTTTGTACCTAGATGAGCCATTCAGCAGGGGTACCAAATAGGGCAAAAATACATCTTTGTTGAAACAAGAAGGTGTCTCCCTGGCTGGGCTATCTGTGTGCATGTATGCATACACACATTCTGCTTTCTCTCAGTGATCCAGCAACCAGAGAACTGCAGCAGAAATGCTGATCCCAAATGGCTATAGAGAACATGACTTAATCTTAAAAAAATTAATCTTCTCCTTCAGCTAGCTTCATGATGGTATATTCCTTTAACCATTGGCACAGGAGCTCAGCACAGACACTCTCATTCCCACATACTTGGATGGGAGGCTGACCTATTGTACTGAAACGTGATGCACATACTGATTCTCAGCATGCCAACACTCGTGACCATCTGCTAGGGTGGCACTGTGCTCACCACAAAGGTGGGACACCATTCTCAAGAGGCCTAGGTGCCAATTGACTACAGGTTGAGAAGGAGAGGTTAGACAATACAAAAAGTGGCACTTTCTTTGTGGGTGTTCTTCCTGATGCCGCAAACCAGCTCAAATATTGTTTGCCTGCGTCAGGCAAAATTTTGCTAATTCTGCCTGATAGCATGTATCACCAGAAATACGGTCTTTGAAATGATTCACAGACAAAATTCCAGACAGAAAAAAAAATCTTAAAAATGTTGCTAGGCAGAGTCAGAAACTATAAGATAGAAACTCTTCCGAAGTTGTGCTGAAAACACAGAAGCTAAGCAACAAGCATCTGGAGGAATGGGGGGGACCTGACACACCCACTGCTGGGACATGGAGCTTCATACAGCTGTGTCTCTCCCTTCTCAGCACTCCTTGCTTTATTTTGGAAAATGCAGCTTCTTTCAAATCAAAGTGGTTGCACACAAAGCTCAATATGCAATCAGTCAGATTTTCAAAAAGATTCTGTGTGTACCAAAACAAATATCATATTTCCAGGGGAAATGAAAAAGGACAGGGATGGGGGAGGAATAGGATTCTCAGATCCTTTAAGCTTGTTTCACCTTTTTCTTTTGGCTTAGTCAGCTTTTAAGGATAGAAAATTTCAGTTTGCTAAAATTTTTGGACATTGAAAGTCTTCTGAATCTTTCTGGATGCAAACACCATGCCCTGATACTGATGTCTGGATATTGATAAATCCGTATCAGAAATACCCTTCTGTGGAACACATGTGGGTGATGGTAGTGGAAAATTATACAGGTTAAGGCCCTGCTGGAGGCATCACAACTGAACACATTTAAGGGTCACTGGAGAAGAAAAGTTAGGGAAGTCAGCACTTGTAAAAGTGAGGGGACGAAGAGTTAGATGAATCTTGTTCCTGAGCTTGATCTATTTAACAAATCCACCATTCTTCAAGTCACCATCCAGATCATTGCCTTATCCATTTCAGTGTTATTGGATTTAAGTCCCCAAAGCACATCAGGTGTATTTGACTACTCAGTCAGTCACTGCTGAGAGAAGAGTGACATCCCACAGAGAGTCAGTGATTTCGAAGGGGTATGCACTGCTTTGCAATGAATTTTTTGTCAAATGTGTATGTTATACTTTTCATTATGAAAGCAAGAAATATTGTGATTCTTCATGGCTGAGCATTTCAAGTTAGGATTTAGTTTGCACATAGACACACACACGTCTGTACATATTTATTTTACAGCAGGTAATGCAAGAAAAAAAAGAGCTTGTTTCTATGGTGCAGCTTTTAGAATAAATGCTGAAAAGTTTGCATATTAACAGAACAACATTCTTAAAACTTCAGTACCTTAAACCTTCATTCAAACTTATGCCAGGACACAAAAGCAGAGCCCCAAATGGCTAGTGTGTTATGCTATACTGGTTACAGCTTCAGTAAAGATGTTGTGGGATCCCTTATTCCTATATAAAAGTCTTTACTCATGGCATAGAAAAGGAGAATATATCTCACATATCTACACTAGCAGGGAAAAATCATGAAAGTATTTTGTATCTTGCTGGGAACTTAAATCTCTTTAGAAAAATTTCCAAAACAAGTCTTGATTTCTTTTCACTCTGTGTTCTATTCTTTCCATTTTCTGACTTTTAAAACTATTAGATGTTTATGGAATGGTTGCCATGATCAGACATTGACACCGTATTGACATGGAGTTAACAGGATGAAGTGGCTTGTGTACAAAGGTAATACTAATATTCCCTTCTGACCAGCAAACTTATGAATTTGGTTTTCTCAGAAAGATTTTTGTCTCCTCAGAACATTATAAAATAAAATAACTGAAATCATAAACAGGATTGAAAAGAAACTGCTTAGGTCTCATATCTGTTTCTGCAGCATATTTTGGCCATAACACAGTCAAGATACGGAAAATAATCTGCACATTAAGTATGCATGCTTAGCTAATTTTAAAAATAGCTTTGAGGTTATATTTGTTATGTCTGGCTTTATATATAATAAAAGGGTTTATTTTCCTCTCTTTCTTCCTCTCTGTTTTCCTGCAAATCAGAACCCGTGCAACTGGCCTACCCTCTCAATCAATGGTGTCTGCACAATTAACTACTAGAAAAGAGCCAAGCCCACTAGGTAGCTGACAGCTGCTTGAATTTAGGCTGACACCTTTAAACAGGAATAGAGATAGCAAACCTAACTGATGCTGGGATGCCTCCATGGGGAATACAGTAGATTAGCTGGCTCAGTATATAGCTTCTGTTGCATAAATACAAACTACTGAGCATTTCATGGGCCTGATCCTTTCAAGCACCAGGCTGGCAGCATCTCCAGACCCTGCTGAATATTCAGGCAAAGTGAAGATAGCTGTGTTATACATAAAAATTCTTTACCATTTTGTGGATCAGTTCAATTATCTTTTAAGTCCTTTCTGGAGAGCTAATAGAAGAGTCTTTCACATGTTTAATTACACAGAGAAAGGAAGAAAAACAGACAATGGACAGAAAGGGCTAAAGAACTGATTCATTGTCTGACCACAGTGAAGTAGAATGGTAGAACTAAACTGAAGAGCAGTTGTTTGGGACTGGATGAACTCCAGAAAGGACTCAGACATTAGCATGAAATAATATAACTTTCAGTAAGTCCTCCTCCTTTTCTTTTTCTCTTTACTTTCCTTACCCCAATTCGTTCATGAAAGAGTTCTAGAGCTGAAACTTTTAACATAAATTAAGATGGTGTTAGATGTATATTTTCATTTTACAGATCTTTTCAGAACCTAATAGGAGATGTAATGACAGACATTAAAGACAACACGTTTCCACCTTAGAGGACTAGCCCAAGTCACTGTGTTGTCATTTAAACCTTTCTTACAATCCATTCAAACTAATCTTCTCAGGAGTTAAATACAATTTCCCAGTTTATGAATGTTGAGTTAGAAACTGGAACATGATTATTTATCTTACAACTGGGTATAACATATCCTACCAAGGATACAATAATTTATTTGATAAAGGAGAAGGAGTGTTTTCTGTGAGGGTTTTATACTCTAAAGAAACATGATATTCAAAGAAAGAGAAAAATAAATATCAGCATCCCTGTCAGAGAGAATGGAAGGAGATTTGCAGCATTCAGCACATGGTCATGCAGAAATATATGGCAGCTGTAGGATTTAAACTAGATCTCCTGACTTTCCATCCAATCTCTCTCTATAATTATTAATTTAATCTGAAAAATATGCCAGCAGAAAAGTCTTGTGCTGCATCTGGTAGTAGACAGGATATAGAACTTTATACAAGAAGATTCACTATCATTACTGGCATGCAACATAATTTCAGCAGAGTTGTATTCTGAATTTTCTTTAAAATTCCTTGAAAATGAAAGAATGGCATTCATTACTAATTTACAATAATTTTTCATTGCGTCAGGATTCAAAGGCTGAATATACGAAACTTTAAATGTTTATTTGCAGCAGGGGTTGCTTGGCTTTCCTTTTATTTTGTTGGTTTTGGGTTTTTTCCCCCCTATGGTAAGAGCCCACAGCAGAATAACTTGAAAAAAATTGGTGATCAAGGCCATAACAAAAATATGTATTGTTGTCTTCCTAGATGTTCTTGGCCTTGACCAACTTTGTTAGACCTCACAAATTTTGGCACAAAATAGTTTTGAATTTATACTGATTAGATTGCCTTTGCCTACACAAAACAAGCTAAGATGTTTGTAATAAATATTGAAAAATATTGTTCTAACCAGAACAGCTGCTCCAAATAATTTATTCTTTATTTAACCAATATGCATAATTTTTTTCAGGCAGCTTACTGTTTTAAAACCTTTAATACCCATATTTAAATACATTTGTCTTAAATCCATAGTAAATGGAAATAGTATATACAATCACATCTCACTTTTGGTTTGTACACGAAAACTTAGAAACTGCTAAGTGTTGTTTTGATGAGTAATAGAAATGAGGCATGTATAGAGGATGAAAGTATTTACTATGTATGTGGCTGGATCACTTATTTGCTTTCTTACTTAGTCACATTTACCTTTGTTGTTTCTAGGTCCTTTTCACCTTTCTCTTTTTGCTGGATTGCAGTCCTCCCCTGTTTTCCCTGCACTTGGATACACCTAGGCTAGAGCATGAAGGTATCTTTGAAAGTATCTGACACTGGTATTTGGAATAGTTGTCACCCTTCTCTCTTGCCCAGTGAAGAGACAAGATATGGATCATTTTGATGTTGGTGACATTGACATGTGTATCCAAAACAGAGCCCTGGATCTGTGCTGCTGATTTGGAATCCAGTAATATTCTCAAAGACAGAGAAAAAGGTGCCAAGGACTAAGTCTGTTTTATTACCACTTTGCAATGTCAGCTAGGGATGGTTATTCTTCACTCTCATTTTTCTACTGTGAAGACACCGTTCAAATGGCTGCTACTTTTCTTTCTTGCATTTTAGTGATAGGCAAACACTGTTACACCTCATTTATTGAGCAACTCAATGTGTTTTACAAAGGAAAGGTAAAAATCCAGATTGAGTTTTGTGTCTGCTCTACAGTCTGCCACACGTAAGGAGAAAGTTCTCTGTGAACAGGGCTTGGATGAAGTTAGTGTACAAGGCCCTGTTCTTAGGCTTACATTTGAAAAAATGCCTGAGGCATTTCTTGAATGCCTTTTTGGGCTTGGAGAAGCAAATTCCATAACACTGAATGTCGTGGTACGATTATGTCACTATCATTCTGGGTAACATAAAACCATTCCTTCTCTACACTGTGAAGTTGTACCTATATCTTGTAAGCTACTTAGTTTGCAACAAATGATCACTCTTCTGCCTATTGTGCTCTAAACCGACTCCACTTTCACTTTTAGTGAAATCTTCCAATCAGGCAAATCAATTTCCAATGCTCTGTATTTGTGTGGAAAGCAAGAGAATAGTTTTAGAAAATGCCATTTTTTGTAAACCAAAAAATACGTAGCAGAAAAAGCTGTGAAAGAACAAAAATATCTATGGGAAGAAACTGATTATTAAAATCATAACACATAGTTTTTTAAAGCAATAAGCCTGAAGCTGTCGATAAAACAATAAAGAGAAATGTGAACAGAAAGACTCAATGGGAACCAGTGATGAGAAAATTAGCCTAGTGTTGGAATCTTGGATGCTGATAATTTCAAACTTTCTGTCCTTAAAGGCACACACCCACACTAGAACACTGTATTTGATCTGATGTCTTGGAACAGGTTTCTAAAATTGATTGATAGTACTGGGATTGCAGGTGTGTAGTTGGTTAGAAGTATATAAGATCACAGGGTGGAAAACTTAGAGTTTAGGATTTTAGAATATAGAAATAAATATGAAGCAAGATGGAGGTTTTAGGGCAGAAGCAGATTGTTCTTTACCTCCTTCTTCCTTCTTCTTCATGGGTTTGGATGATGTTTTGTAATTGGACAGAAAAGTCCACATTGCAGGTTTCGAGAGATCAGTTATTGGGTTAAAAGGGAAAATAATCTAGGTGTCCTTTCTTAATTGGGTAGTTTAGTCTTAAAAGACCTTGTAACAAGAGATAGGGAGCCATTAGCCTTGCTAATGAAAAGCTGCAGAACTCATGGTTGTGAGAATGATAAGAAATAATAAACACCTGACTCCGAACATGAACTACTGTCTTGAATGCCTTCAGTCCAGACCCAGAGAAACCGATAGCCTAGGACTTGGGAAAGCTGTGCTCAGATTCCTGCTCTGCTGCTGGAGAGTGGACACAGTGCTGGGCACATTCATCACCTTTGTGCCATCAGTAGAGTAGCATGAGACAGGGCAACAGCACTTCTCAGCCTCACAGGAGCATTGCTTGGGTAAATTGGGTAAATGAAACTTGGTAAATGAAAGACTCTGAGATGTTCAGGTGATAGGGAAAGAAGAGAAGGAGGGAGAAGTGGTGAAAGAGAGAATCTTCGTGGCCATACATTCCAAACAAGCAACAGAAAAACTCTTTTCCCCCTGTTTTTGGATACATTATCCCAGAGGGACGACCACAATTGGTAATGGGCTCAACCTTTGCCAATAGTTGGTCTGTCTTAGAACTAGCTGGTTTAGTTGGACATGAGGGAAGCTTCTACCAGCTTGTCACAGAAGCAGCTCCCTGTAGCCTCCCTGCTGCCAAGACATTGCCATGCAAACCTATTGCATGTGCAGACCAACTCCTGCAGCTGTGGCTTGGGATAGTATGACAGGAGGGCAGGAAATATAGGAAGAATAGCATTGACAGGGTATGTTGGGACAACCTCCAGGCACTGTGCCATTGGATGGGAGGGTGCACAAATGAATCTCTATGGGGCTGAAAATGGGATTTGGATCCATACTCAGATCATGTTGCTCCTTATTTGTTCTTACTGAAAAATTCAGGACCACATTTCAATTTTTGCTTTGGGAATTATTATGGCTAGCTCTGAGATAATTAACAAAGTGAAAATAATAATTATTATAATTGCCATCCATTGCCAAGAAGAAAGGCATTTTCCTTTCATGCCCTCATGCCCATTAATTTCAACCTTAGTAGCAATGTTTTGCAAAGGTAGTGGTGAGAAGTGCACTGCAGCTCTTTTCTAGAAGCTTTTTCTGGGACCTCAAGCAGTTTTCTGGCCTGTTAAATGCTGCTTTTTCCCTGTCACCCTGTGAGACTGGTGGTGGTTGCAGGGCGCTCAGCCCCCGCACAGCTTGTATACAGTGCTCTCTCCTGACCTGAATTGTTTGCTGAAGGACCAGCCACATTTACTGGTCCTGTGCTGAGAAAAGCACAGGAAATGCTGAAGCATCTCCATTCTCAGCATCAGTAAACGGGAGGGCAGACTGGTGGAGGAGGAGGAGAGGAGGGTTGGTAGCCAAAGGGGACAAGGGTCTTGGCCCTCCATCCATGAATTGGTTTGTGTGGGAGCTGTAGGTCAGTTGGGCCATAGAAGATTTGAAGGCTGCATGGAGCATTCTGCCTCTGTAGCCATGTGGAGACACTTGAATTAATTTTTAGATGAAGGAAACAGAGCATGGAGTATTGAAAGGTCCTGGTTTTCCAAGTTGATTTTCTAAGGATTTGCATCCAAATCTGTTCTAAAGAAAGCAAGTAGAGGAGTTACACCTTGAGTTACTGTTTTGAGCAAAAATTATGGTAGATAAACATACTTTAAAATACCACAGGGAATAAATTTCCCTGTTAAATGTGTTCTGGGGAAAAAAAATCCTATGCTTTCCTTCTTAGACATATTTACAAAACAGAGATTTCTATATTTTTGGTATTTAAGAGTTGTTAAAACTTATGTATCAAGCCAAAACCATAGAAAACCTGCTTTTTTGGATGTTTGAAAATAGTAATACCTAAATATGAAATTGTATGATGATTTCCAGTGGATAGCATATTCTATATTTTATGCCTCTTACAAACACTGGAAGTGTGTCTATATTTATCTTTGAAAACTAGTTAGGCATAGGTAAGAAAACTGCTTTTTGGATAATTTTTAATTTTTGTCTGAATTCAGTTTTAAGTTCCAAACCTGCCATGATGAATTTGGACCTTGGACTTACTGAAAGTAAACGGAGCTTTTTCTTTGATATCTGCAAGAAGGTCTTGTTATTCCTTTTGTTTTGTGTCTGAATCTAACTAAAACATGATTTTGCACAGTCTTTCTGTCAGACTTCCCCAGTTTTCTATCTAAACTGATCTGTGCATTCACAGTGAATCTTCATTAAAGATCAAGCCAAGCAGTCTTTAAAAAGTGCAGGGCTTCAATGATAGACAGATGGTGGCTTTCATGATGTCAGGAAGTGTCAAATATTATGGTTGGCTGCAGAATGATGGCTACTTTCCAAACAGATTGAGAAACAGACAGAAAGAGCAAGAACACCATTTGTTGTATTTAGATACATTGTGAACAGAAGGAAGCAAGACAGAGCATACTTTTACACATCTTTTTTCCACTCCTTGTGAAAACAGTTTAGGATTTGTTACGTTATATTAGCCCTATCATTATGCAAAAACATGTGAAAGCCAGAAATGCTAAGATAGATATATATATCAATAGATAGACAGATATAGATATATAGCTATAGATATGGATATACTTTTTGTATATATATGTTTCTATTCTGACTTTCTGTGTATTTCCAGTTCTGTGGATAATTTTTTAATATTATAGGCAGATAGAAACATGATATTTCATTTCATGGATTTATTGATTTATTGATTTACTTTAGGAACAAAGCTGTGCTGATCAGATAACTTGCAAAAATATTATGGTGGTTATTATTATTCTTTTTAACCTATATGTTCTTCTGAGCCCTTGCTTGGGATACTGCTCATTAAACTACTTACATTTAGACAATTGCTTTGGTGTTGAATAGGGGTGAGGTTTGTTCAATATTTGTGTTGGTACTTCTGGAGTTGGGACAGTTTTGGTTCTTTAGAATGGAACAATATTGAAATATAATATGTGTCAACAGCTAAATAACAACTTTTAAATAAAAATACTGTAAGACAAAGGTCATGAATTGGTCTGTGCCTGGATGAGTGCCTCAAGCTGCACAGAGCCTGAATGACAAGTCAAAGATTGCTCCTGTCTAAGGGATGGGACAGATTTTGTGCCTAAGAACTAATTAAGAACTACAATTTTCTACTTGAGTATTTTTTGGCCCACAGAATTCAGTGTGAAGGATGCTGAAATGCATACCCTTAGTCCATAGTATTATATTGTGGGAGTCTACATCAGGTCAGCATTTTGGTAGAGCAAATTGAATGTTCTTGATGACTGTAATTTTGAAAAGTTCGTATGGGTTTTATGTGCCTGGCACAGTTAATGGAGACTCTGCCCTCGTGGCTATAAGGAAGAGTGGTCAAGTTTCCTTTGCTTATTTAAAATCATGGTTAGGCTGATCTGTCAGATGGCTTAAGCAATGGCTGCTTTAAAGCTAAAGCAAGGAGTTGACCATGGCCAGGAAGAGTAAAGGGGGAGAGGAGGCCTGGAGGAAAGAAACATCTGAGAATCTGGGAACTAGGACAGCTGCCCTGTGTGTGTTTGTGCTTATTTTACTTATTTATGAGTTTTTCCATGATACTATTCACTATCTGTGTATAATCAATCCTTTCCTCCCCAGTTCTCTCACAGAAAATCTGTTTCTCTAAATTATCAAAATATTTAGAAAATGCATGCATATATTTAAGATAATTAAACCCCTGCAAAAATAAATGACCACATCTTGGAATATTCTTTTATTCTTTTTGCTTGTTCTCCATTCAACAGTGGACTAGCTGAATCCATGGAACCATCACCTGACAATAATTCTACACTTCCAAATTATACCAACATTTGCAAACAGCATAGCAATTATGGTCCACAAGGAACCTCCTTAACCAGCATCCTGTTGCTCTGTGGAAATAAAACAAAAACTGTAGATTAGAGCTTATTCCTGGCTTGTTAAATTGTGTTTTTTGATTAATGGTGCAAAATGGAGTGATGGGATATTCTTGTTTTTCTGCTTTTGCCAAATTTGCTGTGTGATTCAGCAGTCCCCTCTTTGAATACTGAAAATATTTATTTTTATCTTTTTTTTTTTTAATTTTTGGTATTTTTTTTGTCTTTTGTGAGGATGTTTTAAGGCCTTTTTTATCTAATTCATCTTTTGCAAATAAACAAAAATGGCATGAGTAATACCAAAAAATGTCCACAAGAAATCATCAAAGTTCTTAAAAGAATTCTCTTTACCCATAGTCACACAGGGTCCATTCAAATTTGCTTCTTGATGAAAGAACAATCAATTAAGATTTAGTTTAAGCAGAAAGGTGTATGAAAAGCAATAATGCAAATTTCGTTTCCCATGAGCATTTATGGAAGTCTGATTTTGAGAAGGAAGTCTGATTTTGTCATCACAAGTGTGTGACAGGAAGTAGTGTTCCTCACACTCCTTCAGCCAGAGAGAACAAACAGTGTGACCTGATTTACCAATCCTAAATAAATGATGCAGCTTGAATTTCAAATATTTGCAATCTGTTTGCAGGGTAAAATTCAGACATATTTATTGAGTACGTTAAAATGAGAAAATCATGATCTGCTGATGGATATTGCATGGGAAGAAAAAGAGGCTAATTTAGTAGAAGAAATTACAGGCAGAGAATTACTCACTCAGCGCTACTGGCAAATAGTAAACGAGTGGCACCAAGGTTTCAATTCAAACACTTAACAAAGAAAGCAACTAATAGCGTCTTCCTTTTTCATCTGAAGTACTATAAAGAAGAGGGCTAGCCCTTCTGCCAAATTGCTTTTGCAGAAATGTGACTTCCGCCTTCGTTATTTTTACTCAAATTGCCTTAATTAAGAAACTAACTCTCCAGCCCTGACTGTGATCTTGTTTTCAGACTGGATGTGTCCAGGTTCATCTTTATGGACTTGCTGATTTTCTGCTGGATTCAGGTCAGAAGTCACAGTCTGCTGCAGAATATTCCTCCAAATGATACATGTCTAGGGGAAAAAAATCATTTTGAATTGATATTTTCTTAATATTTTTAAGAAATTGGAAAGTTATGAAACAACCTCCCAGGTTGAGAAATACAGTCCATCCCAAACTTTTTCTGTTATACTGTAGAATTACACTACATGGAGCTAAACAGTAATTTCAAAATCTCCTTTTTGTTTGTTTGTTTTGGTGGGTTATATTGCTGGTGGCAGTGGTTTGGTTTTTTGGGTGGTTTGTTTGGGGTTTTTTGTTTCTTTGTTTGTTTGTGGTTTGGTTTTTCAGTCTTCGATATCTAAGAGGTCTCGTGCAGAGCTCTTTTTTTCTGGTGCCCAAAACTCCTTCTTAGGCAGAATTCGACTTTGAACTCATGACTTTTTCCCTTTGAATCCTTTACTTAGTGAGATTTCAGGTTCTTACCTTGATTTCAAAGGGTTAGTAATGGAATGATTTGCATATGGCACCAATTCCAGGTAAGTACAATACAATGATAATTGTTAATACGAGTAGATTTTTGTTGCCTGGGGAAGGACCCTGATGTTTGGGTTAAGAATTGGAAGACAGTTTAAAAGGATGGCTTTAGCTGCAGCTGAGGGGAATCTAGCTACTGTCTGAAGGTGGAACTTTCTATGGGCATTCTATTAGCTTGCTTGAGTTTTGTCCTTTTCTGGGGCATGTGGATTCTCATAAGGCCTCTCTTATCCTGTGTTCTTTGGTTTATTCCATACCCAGAACAGTCTCTTTTCCATGGGCAGGAGGAAGGGAATGAAAGATGTTTTATATCTGGAAGTCTTTGCAAGCTGAACATTCAGTCCCCATCCTGTCACTTGGCTGGGTGGTGTGTGCCTCCATCCGTCCTCTGGAACACGTGGAGCAGGCAGTGTGCATAAATGTGGGATAGCCTCTGGTTATATAACATGTCCCAGTTACCCACTTTCAAGACAAACTAGAGTTCAGGGTGTAAAAAAAGGTCTTCATTTTATGACCAGAAAGCCTAAGAACCCTGTGTTTTATGACCAGAAGGCCATTGAGAGCCAGTTCTGGATATCATGTATCAACAAGATATCTATACAAATTAGTTTTCTTTCAGACCCTTGATGTTCTCCAGCAAGGTCCTCTAATCCTATAGCATCCAAAATGGCTGTGCATAGGATAACATTACAGAACAGGCTTAGGTACACTTGGAATCTCATGCTTGGGCCACTCATGTATTTCCCTAGACACTGAGTTCAGTCATTCTGTGAAAGTTGCTCCACGGACCAGTGAAAAGTATTCCCACCTTAGGCCTCTTCCTGTCCTGTTTTCCTATCAAAGAAATTGTATTGCTTTAAGAGAGTAGAAATATATATTTAAAAAATAAAGAAGGTGAAATTTTCTTGTAAAGTATGCAGGAATGGGAAGGGGGAGAAAAGAGTTACAATAAATAAGTGAATTTTGATATTTCATAGGATATTTAATTTTTAATTGCTGTTTTTATAATTCCTATAATCCTCTTTTTGGTAATTGACTACACAAATAGCAGTAGATAACTTTTGTAAGGTTTTTTGAGACTGTCATATATTTACACAAGACATCATAATTTATTTCATTACTAGAGAACAGTTGTAAAACTGAGTGATAAATACACTGAGAAAATGATTGTCAGATTTTAAAAAGGTATGTAAAGATTTCATTCCTCAAAGGTCTGTTTGAGTTAGGAATGCATTCAGTGTTTTCATTAATAGCCTGGGTAAAGGACCAGAGCATACAGCTGACCTTTGCTCATGGCACCACGATGTGTAGCAGTGAGTTTACTGGGGTACAGGGTTACAAACCAAAGCAGCCTTGACAAATGGAGAAGCAGCTTGGAAAAGCAAAACATAATAAATTAATTAAAACCAACAGCAAAATATTACCCTTGGGCAAAAATAATCAACTGTGAAAACAGAGAATGAGGAACTTGTTCAGTAACAGTTCTGAAAAATAGCTGGGAACAACACAGTCAGCACTGGTCAACAATATCCTTCTTTTGAAGAAGGAAAAGAACACACCAGGCTGTCTGTTGGGCTGTCCCTGGTATGCAGACTATGTGAAGTGAATTGTCCACCAGTTGGAACTGGAACTGACAGAACTTCAGCTTTACCCTTTTTCAGCTTTAGTTTAAACAGATTTTCCAAGTGTCCAGTAAGGATGATAAATCCACACATGTTTCCTGGGGATGTGGTGGTAGTGGGTTAATTGCCACTCCTTGTGAATGTTGAAGGTACAAGTGCTTTCTGTCCAAGGGAGTGGGATGCAGGCTATGATCTCCTGAGATCCACTCAGACCCTGCTTATTGCTGAGTTGTGATTGCTGTCTTGACTCAGCTTGAACATACCAAAATATAACTGAATGTTGCAACATTTTGTTAAAAAGACTATTTGTATAACAGATATTCAAGTTTGCTCATTTTCATGATATCTAGTTACAAAGAAAAGCATTGATTAAACAAATTCCAGGCTTACAGTGTATCAGCTGCTCTTTCTGAGAGCTTATTTCCTTGAAGCTATCAAGTTTGTACAAAATCGAAATAAAATATAAACAAATAGTTCTCTATGAAGATGGTGCCATTCTTTATTGAACTGCATCAGTGATAGGTTAAATTTATATTGCTCTGCAGCATGATTTTAATATCATTCTGGCCTGGTTGAGGCATAATCAAGTCTTCTGTTGAAAGAACTCTTGTAAGGAGCAATTAAACATTAGTACTTTAGCTAAACCCATATTAAATTATGCCTTGGAATTTAACTATCTGGGAATCATCTTAAATCTCAGCTTGAATTTTAGGTTGTATTGTACCTGCAATTTATATTGAGGTATAAGACAATCTGTTTCCATCTTGATTTAGTATTTATAACTTAAAATGCTATTTTATTATTAAGTGTTCTATGCAACTGTTAGTAAGACCACTAATAGATTAAGGTACTATTATTTATGATTACAGCTTCTGCTTTTCAACAAGAAAAGAAGCTGAACATCCAGCAAGTGAATTTTAACATGCTTTTGGAAAGCCTTGTAATAAATCAGAGCTAGCTGGGTACCCTTCAGCAGCCATGCATGGCCATTCCAGCCCTTCCAGTGAATACTTATAACACAGCAGAAGCAAAGGACTTTGAACTGAACTGAAGGGCTCAAAAGAACACCTTGTAGGGCAGGAGCAGGAGAAGAGATTTAGTTTCAGTTGTCTCACCTTCCATTTGCTGTGGACTGACAGGACTAGGACTGGGCATTCTCATGGACAAGCTGATCTGTGATGCTTTGAACCAGATTGGACAGTATGAATGATAGTTGGGAGTTCCATGCACTCCAAAAGAATCTTGCCATAGCAAGTAGTCAAGAATATACAGTTTAGATTGACACTGGGATGAAAGAGTAGCAAATGGTACCGTGTACCTTGATCAAGGTAGATCACAGATCACATTAGTAAACATTATATTTGAAATCTCTGAACCTTAGGAATAGCTTTATGTATGTGACAGTAAGCTTGCTTTTAGATTTATTTTAACATTAAATATTTCCATTGTTTATGTTTTAAATATATGTTCAGTTTATGTCAGTATTTTGATCACTGATGGTATCTCGCAGTTAACTCTCCTGTCAGCACAGAGATGCATCAAAGCATTAGGGAAATAAATGCTTCAAATCAAAAGGTCTAAAGAAAAAAATAAATTATTTACATCATAGGAAAGAGGTTCTCTGCATAAATCTTGTATTGAATATGTTATCTTTATTTGGGCCAGACTGGATGAGTATGAGCTGCATAATTTCTTTTTCACTTGCCATGTGACATAATGTAATGGCTTGACAAAGACAAAGCAAAGTTACACTTGCTGTACCATACATCTGATCTTTTAATATAATCAGTAAAGAGAGATTATATAACATGATATTACCTAAAGATCAGTTCTCTGTTTTTAAGAGCTAATTTCTTCCTACTGCCAGTCTGTTCTGCAAACTCCTTTGTGTTTTAAGACGGGAGAATTCCCCTTCTCCCAGTTTTGAGGAAGAAACAGAAATGGGAAAATAAACTTGGTCTCTATGTGTTTCTACATTATACAAGCACTAATGTAATAATATCTAGTCATTTTTGACAATTTTGCAACTATGTTGCAAATAAAAACTATTCCGTTCTACTTTAGCAAGCTCTGTAGGGACTGTTGAGGGCTTGAAGACTTGCCTAAAGACTGGCACATTTCAGCCTATGAAATCTGGCCAACTAAAAAACTAAAATCAGTTTTTAGGAGACTAGATGGAAACCATAGTCTTATTTTTCTAAGTGCCTTATGCTTAAAGCTCCTTCCTGTGTAATAATCAATTGACCTATAGAACAAACACAATAGTTATCAGATGACATCCTAAACATATTTATTACGCCTCTCTGATTTGGCAATATTTATTATCATCTTCCCAGTATTTTTAAAGTTTATGCTAGCATCTAATAAAACTTTTGTCAGAAGACAGTGCTAACTACTTAATTTTCAGAAGTGGTGCAACCAAGCCTGTGACTAGTTGCCATTCAAGGAGAATGCTCAGAAGTCAATTCAACAGAGGCATCAGTATTCAAGTTTGGAGTAGGAAACACTCTGTCAGTTATAGAGACTGTCACTTGCCTTAATACAGTCAGTATGTTTTCTAGTGTTTGAGCTATGTTAAGTCCTAAAGTAACAATTGTTCTAGAGGCTATTCTAATTCTGTTGTTTGGAATTATTCTTCTCCTATCCTGCTTTATATATTCTGCTTTAGCTTTTCTTTCTGAGTGTCATCCTATTTCTCTTAAATCTATTAATTTTGATCCTTTACATTTTCAGTTAAGATACCCCAGCATTGTCTCTACCTAGGGACATGGGTTTGAGAATGGGGAGACGAAAGTAAATCTTCCTGGTGAATTTGCTATTAGAAGAGCAGGACCAAAACATAATTACTACAGTCCCATCCAAGCTTAGCATTGCCACAAAACACTGAGGTTGGCATTTAGCTGAAATACTCCTCAGTAGTTTCTTTGCTTTATTTTAATTCATAGCTGAGAGCTTAGCCTATAGCAACCTGAGCCATAGTTAATGAAAATTGAAAAGCTACATTATATGCTGTCCTTCAGGGTAAAAATATTAAAACATCAACTTTATCTACAAAGACAGTTTCATTCCAGCTGCTGCATTTAGGGAGAGAAATGTATGCAAGGCATATACATTATCCAAGTGTCTCTGTCCCCAAAGGATGGATGAAAGAATGTTTTCTGGGCATGAATCCCTAGGTTTTTTAGAAGTGTTATGATAATTTTTTGTTTATAGTATACTACACCATAAGGAAGGTTTTACATGCAGTGTATAGACTGAGCGATGATGTCATTCACAAATTCTACTAGAAAGGCATAGATGGATGGAGTCTATTACTGAAGCAGTGCCTTACATGAGTAAAATGGAAATGGACATGTAATAGCAAAAAATTTCACTCTCTGTGGGAGCCATCCCTGTCTTTTTTTAAGAAATGTTACCATGAGACTAGTTCCTCACTACACCTGAAGTAGGAGATGCAGCAATAAACAGTTGTCCAGGAGTGAACTGTAGTTTTCTGAAACACTTCTGCTTACAGAACAATCCTGCATGGTTGGTCACTGATCAGTTACTCTCTATGCCACAAAGATAAATTCCTACATACTAATGGGGGACAATGTACAGCTGAGCTACTCCAACATGAGTTTTCCCCTTCCTTTCCTCTTCATGCAAACATTCCATCCACAGTTTTGTGAATACAAAGTGGCAGCAGTAGCATTTGTTAGGTACCTCTTGCTTAAAGTGTGTGCAAAAGACCCATTATAATCTGTGTACAGCTCCTGGGAGTTCTTAACCACCAAAGCTCCCCAGTGTCCCACCCATAGTTCCTACCAGAAAATCTCAGCATTAAGTGCACAGACTCTGGTACACGTATGAAGCAATGAGAGGGAGTTAAATGACTTGGAAAATAAAGTAAATTAATTATTTTTATTATTTCTAGTATTAAGGGGGAGAACTTATCAATTTTTCTTTGCTGTGTGAAATATGGCAGTTATGCCAGGGCTCCAAGGGTTGCTTTGCTGGCACCTCAGTTCAGCAAGAGGCACTCTGTACAGTATAGTCAATTTCCAGAGCCAGATGCTAGCAACATAATATTTATACTACAGTAGCTGCGTTTTAGTCTGTTCTTTTTCTCCAATACACCTTCAAAGAGTAGCAAGAAATTCCCTGGGAACAACCTCTGCTGTGTTTCGTGTTCTCCTGGATATCTTGATCAAAGTGCAATTTACCTTGAATAGCAAGTAAACATGTCTATATAAATCTCTAAGTCTTTTAGCATGAGCTTCAGAAAACACAGCATTATAAGAAAACAAATATTAAAATGCTAATAGATCAAACCTATATGCATCCCTAAGAACCCCTAAGACAGAAACTGACCACAAGATGGGGAGATTTGGTGTTCACATCAGTGAACTATCTTTCTTATATTTTTAGTGGTACAGTATATCTCCTTCTTCATCTTTCCCTGAGAGCCTTATCCCATAACAGTTGTTCTTTTGTGGAAATAAGTTTTAGGCTATATTTACAGATTGCTGTACACTAAGTAAAAATGTAGGTTGATCAATATTGAGCCAGGAGTTTGTAGAAGAGATATCCCACTCTTAGTTCACATATACAAATAAGCTATACATGCTGTATGAAATAATTCTTGACTGTTTTTCTCTACATCTTCCATTCTCAAAGGCTGTTTTGCCTGTAGGAGGGCAACTCTAAAATTTTTTTCTGCTGGAACTACAAAAAATATGCTGAATTCCAGATGTGCACTTTGAATGCATTTCAAGAAATTGATGATACCTGCTGTATTGCCAGCTTCCTGGAGGAACCCACCATGACACAGTATTAACAAAGATAAGCCTGACTATGAATTATGCTGTATGAATTATGCTGCTGGGGTAAGAGCAATCTTTTCATCTTCTCATTTTTAGGGATTTGTGTGTCCTACCTTGTGTCTGCTATCTTTCCATACTTCAGCAGCCAAGATATCTTCCCATAAAAAAATAAGACTCATTTAGGATTTATGCCCTTGCAGTCAGATTTCTAAAACAAAACAAAAATCATCAAATATGGGGAAATAGGACTCAATTCCTATTAACATTTATCACACATAGTCAAGGTGGTCTTATGATTAAGGAAATGACCTAGTACTTGAGAGACCTAGATTTAAAATCTATCAATAATTCCCTATTTATTTCTGCTGCAGAAAAACACTTAAATGTGTGCTACAAATTAAGGACAAGCTTAAGTGGTTTTTGAGTCCCAGACTATAGACCTTGGGCAAACCACTTTGTCTCTTGGAGTCAGAATGTGAAATCTTTTATTCAGCTTGGTGAGCAGTTTCATGCACAACTACTGTCATTGATTTTAATATGATTAGTCATGATAGTAACCACTTGCCAACCTGAGGTTAGTACCTCAGCTTTTATTCTGTAGAAGGGGGTAATTAAATTTCCATGCCTCCCAGAATTTAGGTAAATTTAAAAATCCCACTCTTTGGAACTGCTTTTTACCAAGTTTGCGCATACTTGCTTTTGTGCAGATACAACATTTCTTTGTCTTTTATTTTATTTTATTGAAAGGTTGTGTAAAAAAGTGCATATTAGCATTCTTAAGAAAATTTAAGTGCTATGAGAAATGATTATATAAATAATTTCAGAGGAATATGCTCATTCTGTTTAATATGGCATTTGCAGAGAAAATGTTCCCTACCTGTCATCCTTTAATACTACCAAAACAATATGCTTTATATGTAATCTATATCAGTGCAAAGCTTGGAAGAAGGTTTTTAAATGCAAAAGAAATAGCCTGTATGACTATAATATTTGTGGGTTTGCCTTGTATTCTTTTATCTAATATTATTTTTTAAAATAACTACCAGTAGTGCTGAACCCACTGTGATTTGCAAGATAAGCTATTCTGAGATCCTTCATGTTCCATAAACCAGGGTATCTTCTTGGTTAGGCAATCACTGAAAGAAGAAACTCACAGGGCAATTGCACTTACATGTCAAAAGAATATTTATTAAGAGAAGAAAATGAAATGTTCGAATCTGAATCTAAAGAGTTTAACGTCACTCGGCCTAAACTTTCATATTGCAAAAGAAATCATTAGAAAAAGATAATAATTAGCAAAGAAGCATGGATTTATGTAGAGAAATGTAGACATACATGTGTATACATACATACATGCACCCACATACATATATATCACATTTGAGTTTAATCTTCCACTATTTTAATCTCAAAACCAACGGGGAATGTTTGATTACAGATTTGCCTTTCAAGTCCACCTCAAATTTCTTCAGTTCATTAAAAATAAAGGCTTTTTCTCCTCTACTATTTCTTGTGGCCCACAGAAAGCAATTTTTGAATGTTGAAACTGTAGGAATAGAGTCACTCATTAGTCTATCTAATTAGATGCTTTGGTCAAACACAGTAAGCACTTGAGTGAACTTGGACAATTATGTCATAGCAGGGCTGGGACTTTAAAGGACAGAAATACTATGATTGCATAAAAAGTGTCAATTGTCATGGATATGTTTTTGTAGTAACCAAATTATTCTTGTGAACTTGACCCATTCCACTAAGCTTTTAGTAAAGGCTTGTAATGAAATTTGTTCCACTGTGTGCAATTGTGTGCAGTACTTCAGCTTGAGTCAGCCAGGCCAGTGGGCTCCTTTGTCAGGCTGAGCTCCTCCTCTCTATTAACCTCCCAAACAATGCCTAGCTCAACTTTACAGCTCTTAATTATGTTTGTTCCATTTTGTGCAATTAGGCTCACTCCACGTACCCAGTCCACTGGCTCTCACGTTGGACTTCAGAACATTGCAAGTCGTGGATATTTATTAGAAAGGTATGAAAATCATGGAATCCCAAACTGCCCTGACCAACATGAGAGAATTCCAGACCTCAGTAACACAGTACAGCATTCAGCAATGAGGGACTTGGAGTGCAGAGGAAGAACAAAATGACCAAAAGGTATGTATGTGTAGAGGAGAGGCTATGAGAGTAGGTAATAGGAGTCATGGCTACCCCTGTGTGTCACTATTCCTCTTTTGCATTGATTGTGTGGAGAAAGAACAATATTGACACTTTTTTTTAATGCCAGCCGTATATACCAGCTTCAATAGACTCAGCTGACTTTCACAAACACTTCTTATTATGTGCCCTGCCTCTCCTTACTTGAGATAAATAAGAGAGAGTCTGCATATTTAGATATCTAGAAGATTCAGTACAGAATTTGGTTTTGGAGATCAAGAAAGAAGTTTCGTTTTTAACCATGTTGATATGGGTTCAAATCAATTTCCATGGCTATGGTGCTAAGGAAAGATGAGATATGCAGTCACCTTGACTCTTGTGTATGTGCCTGTGGTCTCCCTGTGTCTTTAAAATTAATTGAATTTTAGTACAGTAGTATAAATCTCAACCCTGGTCAAAGTCCTTTTTTCAGGAAAGGAGAGGTGACTAGACTGTAAGATTTGGCTGGGCAAAACCACAACTGAACTAATCCTGAAAAAAAAATATATAAAGAAATTTAAAATTAGTCATTAACCTAGTGCTACTAGGAAGCCTTCAGAAAACTGCATTTCCACAGAAAATTTCTCTGCAAATGGTAATGTTATATCATGAAAACTTTCCAGGCAAAATTCATGCAGGCTCTCCAGTGTCTTCAATCGAGTTGTATCTGCTTATACCATGGATGATTTTACCATATTCTACAATTGAAATTTTGCCTAATGAAGCACATAAAATATAAAATAGCATGTATTTATCTAAAACACAGGCAATACCTGTAAAAATTGTAAGTTTAGGTGCTCAGTACTGTCCTTTCTTCATTTCAGTGATTAGAGCATCATTACTCAGATGCCCTTTAAATTTAAGAAGAATTTAGTTCATTCAGAGCAAATAAGGCAATATTTTTCTACATATAGGTCATAATCTGCTCTTTTGAACAACAGGTTGGGAAAGCCAGTGGTTTTGTGCCAATAGTTTAAATGGCACAGCAACAGTCAAATCTGAGATAGCTCTCAGTGGTCATTTCTCCTTGTTCATTCTGACAGAAGAGTTTGCCTCTGTCATCTTTGTATCCATCCTTCATACCACCAAAAAAGTGGCCACAAAATATCTGGTTTTAAATCTGAAAAGTAAGCATTAGCTAGAGAAGAGTTTTTTTCTTAATCAAAGGAAACACATGAAACTTAATCAGAGGAAAAAGACATGAAACTCAGACCTTACAAGTCAACATGAAATGCCACTGAACAAAGCATAAAGTATTTACCTCTTATGATCCCACTTTTGTTGGGACAATATTCCCTACGGCAACAAATTAGATTTCAGTACAGCAGTGCTGGCAGAAGTAATGACCTGTCACCAAAGCATGTACTTTTAGTATTAAAAATAATAAGTAAGTAAGTCTTGTGGGGCTCACTCATAAGCTTCTCTGGTGTACCCTAGAGAATGAACCTCTGTGCATGCATCATCCTTCTGTTGCCAGACAATTTTCAGAGCCAGTGACATGACACCGCTGAAGTCTAAGCCAGAAAGAAAGCTTAGAACACTTATTTTTTTGGTTTCATCAGGGCTCTCCAATACTTAATGGTGCAGGCTGTAACCACACAAATCTATTTTCTCAACTAAACTAAACTAAACTAATAAATGATGAGCTGTGTTAAAACTGCAGAGAGAAATCATGAGTCCATGTTCATGGCAGCATAACAAGAGGAGACACATTACCATGCTTTGTAGGTAAGACATTCATAAAACATTATTTTCTTTGAGTAAAAATCTTGATTCCATCTTTATCTCCTGAAAGAACAATTTAAAAGGCAATAGTTCTCAAAAACTTGTGATGACATTAATTTTTGCAATAAAATCACTTTCTGGATATATTTAAATCTTTTAGGTAATGCATAGGACATATCCAGGAGGCTGAAATTTAAAATTTCACAGTAACTCTACTATACTCAGGGGTCTCAGATATACATCTTATCAACTGTTAGAATAATTTCAGTTTGAATCCCTTCCAGAGCCAGAAAATTTTCCTATTCCTGGATTTATTTCTGTGGTGCTAGTGCGATATCTGTGTCTAACTTTTTTTGAGTGCTGTGGGAATCTGTCCCACTCAGCTGAAAGGAAATGTGATGAGTGCAGCCCTTCAGACACCCACTCATGCCTATAGATGAGGCAGTTGGAAGTGGGGTAAATTTTTCCTAGATGAGAGCAAAGAAATGTAGTCTGAACTGATGGGAAATATTCAGCATAGTAACAAGATTTTATAACTTCTCACCTGAAAGCCAATAACTCCTCCTGCATCTGTTCATACTTTGCACTCACCAATGGTGAGATCTACTCTCATGTATTAGGACAGAGGCACTGATGAATGGAAGTCTCTTCTTGATGCCTTTTTTATTCTCTCTCAAACAGAGCCTTCCTTCTCATATTCCTTCTTAGTTTCTCTTGTGCTAACTTTAAATTGGGATACAAATTTCTAAATCCCCATTTTTAATGGCACTTCTTTGCCTCTTTTGGTGCTTGTGCCCAGAGATGTCTGCTGTGCTGATGACAGCTTTCTGTCATTAATTTCATTGTTCTTACCCCTTAAAACCAGTGTTCTTACTTTATATTATCTGTGAATTCTGGTCTTTATTTACTGCTGTCCTGTTTCTGTACTTTCACGGTGTGCAGCTCTCCTTAAGTATTTTAGGCACAATTTTACCAGGTAATTTAGTAATCCAGTACGAAATACAAAATGAACCAAATTAGATCATAAACATTCCTGTTACAGTTATTTTAACAATTCCATATCAAGAAAGAGGGTTTGATGGAAATGGTCTGGAAAGCAGTGACTTCTTGAGAAGAGCTGGAGAATGCTGCTACTTGCATTGGTGAATGAGTATTTTGAAGTGCCTCTTGGGAAAACCATTTTTGGACAGAAAAATTTGGGTAAGAAAAATGAAATGCCCCAGTGGCTGAGGATATCTTGCATTCCCTTCTGGAAGTGCCAGTATTTGTGGAAAGAGAGAGGAATGCTGCCAGACAAAACTAGTGAAGGCTGGATATTGGATTTTTTAATTATTTTTTTTTACAGCTGTTACCAGGTAATGCTGTTCACATGTTATTCCATAATGAATAAATAACACATATGCTATTTTCAAATGTGTATATAAATATAGTATAATATTTTGATCTTTAGGAATCAACTGTAATAATAAGTGCAGCTTCTTCAATATGTCTTTCAGCTACCATGTTAATAATTTGTGTGGAGTAAACAAAAATATTGGTTCTCTCAAGATTTCAGTCTATGAGAAATTTTTCAGTATTTTAAGTGTCTTTTGGTTTTTTACAACCAATTTTAGCACTTTTGCTCTTAGGCATCAGTATAACCTAAACTGTATTTCTATAATACAAAGGTAATAGAGAAAAACAAGCCATTTCAGAAGCAAATTTCCCCAAATTGTTTCAAGTTTAAATTTCAGAAAATATTGAAACCACCAAAATGTATCATTATGAGAGGCAGTCCTGCCTTGTTTTCAGTTTTTTAACATCCTCTCTACCATGTTGCTGCACGTAACTGTGGATTGCATCAGGGAGCCGATCCACATAGATATAAGAAATTTCATTCACTAATTCTAGCAAGTAATGCATTGTGGTAACTGATTATTTTCTGGGAATTCCTAATCCAGTAGTTCCTTTCTTTTATTTAAAAGTTAAGCATATTTCTAGACCTCATAATTGCACAGAAAAACCAAAAAAAGTGTTCTGAGTTAATTTGAGCTTATCAGATTCCTGAAGTTCCTGAAGAGGAAGAAAGCAGACTTTAATTTAAGGTTTCTGAATTTCAAAAGGTTCTTTACAAGTTAAGGTTTATTATACTGAAGTAAAATGAATATTACTCTTGGTTTTAACCTTTAGAATATCGAAATCTTTATGCAATAGCAGCCAAGGGCATTTTTTAAGGCTGAAGGAACACAGAAGGAGAATCGTAGGATCATCTAAAAATTTAGGTTATAGGGAGATTTTGGAGGCCATCTGGTCCAGCCTTCTGCTTGGATCAGGGTTAATCTCAAACTGGATCATGTCACCCAGGGACCTGTCCAACCAAGTTTTGAAAAATCTCCAAGGACAGTTTCTCACAGTTCTTAAACAACCTGTTCCAGGGCTTTTCAGCTCCCTTTGTGCATTTTGTCCTTAATTCCAATTGTAATTTTCTTTCTATAAATTAGGACTGAGTCTTCTTTCCTTTCACTGTGCACCCCTGTGAAGCATCTGTTTGCATTTTCTGTAACTCCCCTCGAGGCAAACAGATACCCTCTCAGCCTTCAGACCCAGTTTCCTCAGCTTTTACATGCATGTCAAGCAATCCAGCCCCCTCCAAACCATGGCTTCCCTCCTCTGGACTCTGCAGCTTTTAAGTACCACATATGCATCAGTCAGCCCAAAACTGGACTGTGGACAAATCTGCACGAGGACTGAGCAGGGGGGAGCAATCACCCCCCTGGGGCTGCTGACCATGCTCTGGTTCCTGCAGCTGCCTGCACTGAGCCTTCCTCACTGCAGGGAGCTCGGCTGGCCAACAGGGTGTTGTCTGCCACAGCCCACAGGGCTGCTAGGGTTAAACTCACAAAGCAGATGAAACCCTGGACCAACAGGTGAACAGCACTTTTACTTATGCATGGCTGAATTAATTTAACTCAAAAAGCCCTGAACTTTGTTTCTAGCTTTTTTAGGACAAATATTACAATCCAATAAAAAGAGGTCCCTATTTGTCTTGGCTAAGGTGGTAAAACGCTTCTTATATCAGAGCAGCTATGGCAGGTCAGAATCTGACATGATATGTTGAATAACAGAGGCAGAAAAAAGGTTATACATTATATATCAGAAAACATATACTGGAAACCATTATTCTATGCTTGGAAAGCTTTGGGCATTTTTTTTAATGATGGCTATCTCTGCTGTTTTCAAAGATGATTTAAACCAAAGTTTAGTTGCAAGCTGTAACTTGAGACTGTTGTGAGTTATACTACTGTTTTATTATTCTTAATAGCATCAGGTCCATCCAGAGATATTTCATCCTGCAATTTTCTTCTGATATGAAAATGCATAATGTTAATCTTTATAATACTTTATAAACTGATCATAAACCAGTGTTTATGGTCAGTTAATCATTGTATTACTTTGCTTTAGGTAATTTAGTACATTACCATAATGTAACAATCTACTTAATATAAATTTTAAAGTGAGCACAGTTCAAGTTGCAGGGCACTAATATGCTTTCTAACCAGAAACTCAAAAACACATCTAAAGTTTAGATGCAGATCAGATATTTTCTGCTTTGAGTGACTTAGTGTTTTGCCTAAGGAATATTGTGATTTTATGAAATTCACTACATGATTTTTTTTATAGTGTGCCTTACAGTTCATTTAGAAGTCCCAACAGGATTTGTGCAACCTTTGCAATAATCACAACACAAGAATATCATATCTGAAAGCCTTCTAGAGCATCATTCTGCATACATTGTAGGGTACTGTTTCCACCAACAATGAGGCATGTCAAATCCCACTGAATACAGAGGAGATTTAAAAGCTGTCATTAGTGGGAGTTCAGATGAAAGGCATTAATGCTAACACATGATGACATTATTGATTATATGAAAAAATAAAACAGTGGGTGGAGCATGATGCAAAAGTACTAACAACCGATGGTTTTGGAATTTAATTAACTTAATTAATGATTTTTAAAGCATTCTGTATATTGTTAGATGGTGCATTAAACATAAAGAAAATTGATGGGTCGCACCACTAGTAACTTCTATACACTTGTAAGAGATAGCTATGCTCCTTAAAGGACAGCTGAAACAAAGGTAGATTCCAGCCAAAACCCAAAGAAACCTTCCACAGTCCAAAAAAGAAAGTAAGTCCTCCTAGCATCACTTAAGAACTTCAATAGTAGAGACAGTTATTTTTCATTCGGTATCTCGCAGTTAAAGCTCTGCTGCTTCATACAGACTGCTGCTTCCCTCCCTGAGAGAAGAAAACTATTGTCAGAAGAACGCAGAGAACCTAGACATGAGAAAAAGTAAAGTAATAAGATTAAGAATTTAATGATCCAAATGACCCTCATAGGGTCAGATTACTACTATGATTAAGGATTGGATATAATCGCTTTATCGCCGTTTTCGACTCTGAGGCACCAAATTTTAGCTAAGTGCTCTGCTTTAAAGAAAGGGCTGTATTACATATCTCAAGAATGTTCCTCCTTTATGAAGTAGAATAGAACTAGTGTATTTTTTGTTGTTGTTAATTGCTTCTATAATTTGTTCTATACATAATCTGATACATAGTGTGCTCACAAGTCTGCATTTTAGCTTGAGGTATCTTCATCACGTTTCATGGTGATGGAAGTAATTCGTTCATCTGCAAAGCTAAGACTGCCGAAGCTTGAACTGTTTGCAATAAAAGACATGGCAGGAAATGGATCCAATCTCTAACTGCTGCATGAAAGGGAATATATATGTATTTGGCTTAATTGTTGAAGGCAGGACACAACCTAAAGAATCATACTTAATTATGAAGGATAATACAATCTTATTAACTTAGTTGTTCAAAGAAACACCAATACTACACATCTAATCAACCACTTTTCACAGAAATAATTACATCTGGGTCTTTTCTCTTTAGCCCTGAACAAAGCCAAGCATAATTTTGCATTGCCTTCAAGTGAACGAAGAGGCAAATTGTGGCTCAAAGAGACAATGAGTCTCCTGGCTTTCTCTCTCAGTGCCTGAATTCTTACATGCTGGTGCAACTAGGTCATACAGTGCAAGATTCCCTATTGTGGTTATTCTTTTTATTCACCTCTTACAGCTCCCCTGTGTATTAGCAATAAAGGAGAGTTTTATTTCTTTATTCTCCCTCCTATCCTGCATAGCCATGCAAACTGGGTCACAATTTGGACCATAATTTGTAACACATCTGCGGATCCCTGCAACACTTTATAATCTACATGTGTTCAACCTGCCCAGAGCTATATCAACTTTGCTAGCATTTTTGGGAGTAGGGAGGGAGCAAAGTGGGTAGCTAGTCCTTTTGTTTTTTTCAATCCTGTAAGAGAACAAAAACCATTAATGCTTTCATTTTAATCATATTTACTACATTTGTGCCACTGCATAGCAACATCAACAGGGCTGAGATAATCAGTATGATTTCATATTTTATTGTAATGAGATTACATTAAAGTTTAACCTCTGCTCTGATTTCCCAGATTCATTATATTTTATCCTATGTTATTTACATTATTTTGTAATACATTTTGCTGTGAGTTACTATGTTTCCAGAATTTTAATTTTGAGTGTAGTTTTTCATCAAAAGTTTCCTTGATTTGATTTTATTAATATGAAATAATATAGCTTTTTGGACTGTTTACAATGACAGTTTTGTCAGACATTTAATTGTATGTATATCATAGTCTCTAAAACAGTTATTTAAATTAGATTTATAAAAAGTATGTTAAAAAATTAAATTCCTACATGGAAAATGTTTATTGTAGGCTAGGCACTGTTTTACATTTATTTTTTCTTTACGTTGATCAACTTCTTCCCCCTCTGACCCTGGTTAGGTGTATTACTAAATGACATAAAAGGAAAGATTTTGTGAGACTTCTAAACAGAAGAGCAATTGGAATGGATTGTATGAATAAGCCCTGAAATACAATTTTACATAGATTCCAGTCATTTAAAGAGTGATAGTAGAAATATTTCAAATATATCACATAATACAAGTCAGAGAGGATGACTTCAAAATCATGGAAAAAAGACTATGCTAAATGCACTTTATCATTCTTTTGCCTCTTCCTCTCACACATTCATATCAACATAAACGAAGACATTGTTAGTCTCTAGCTGACAGCACTTGTACCAATAGGACTTTTTTTTTCAGGAGGATCTGATTCCCTTCCTAGATTAATTGACCCATTTTACTGCTGCTTCTGAGCTGCTGGGCTTCCCTGTAGTGCCTGCAAAGCCACTGCTTGCTTATCTTTAACCCTTGGTGTGATGATTTGGGGTCTACCCACAGCAGAACTTACTGAGAGCTAAGAGAGGACTTACCTGATATGCTTTGTGAAGACTGAAAATTTATCCCACAGATTCATTGTAACAAATTTGCTATTGATCAGGGCCAGATAAAATCTCACATGCCTGTGAAACTAGAGAGCATGGAAATGGAACTGGTTGAAAAATATTTTTTAAATGAAACAAATATAATTTTTTTTAGAAATAGTACAATTCCTCATGGGAAATGGAGATTTAATTTTTGGTCTAAAAATGTTTTCTAGCAGAAAAACAATTTAGACAAATTGTTGGAGAACTAAACACTACAGTGAAGCAGGTTTAACCCAATGCCCTGTGCAATTATTTGTGGTAAAACACAAAATACTACAAAATATTTGCATTATTCTTGAGAAGGCTGTGAAAGGCATTTTTGGTGACTAAGCATCAGTCTCCATTCAGAAAAAGTGGCCTAGTTCTGCCATCTCCAGAAGTGAACAAAGGGCAAGCTCTTCCCTGCATCCTGTACTTGCTGCTGTGCTCTAGAAACGAAGCTTGTCTTAAATATTCTGAGTTCAAGACAGTCAGATGGCACACACATTTTTACATAGAATTACTGGCAATTAAAAGGAAACACTTCTACTACAAAAGGAAGCTCAAGACTGGTGACCTGGTCTGTCTGCTACAATGCAGCTCAATAACTGATTATGTAAAAACTTTCTTGAGAATTTGATAGAACAATTTATATTTGCTTCAGATTCATTATTGAAAAAAAAATTAAATAATCCAGAGTATCTTAAAGTATAAGATACTCTTATAAATAATCAATAAATATATAAATAATAATAAATAAATAATAAATAATAAGTAATAAATAAATAAATAATAATGATAAATAATCAATAAATACAGGTTCTTTTCTCTGGAACATCCTATATTTATGTGATAAGAATTTTTTCATGTCTTTTGTATATATTTATAATGATACAGGATTCTACCCCCATCTTGCCCCCACAAAAACTAGCTAGTTATCTGGCTATCATCTATCTATATATCTATGCATTTCTGCTCCTTAAACATTTGGTAAGACAAACTGTATTCCTAGTCCAAAACATACTGGTGGAGCAGCAGTTGCTCCCTAGGAAGACCTGCCCAGTGAGAGCACTGATTGTGTGGTAATTGTCTCTTTTTCAGTTTCTGATACCTCTCCCACTTAGGGTGTCTTGTATAGCCTTATATTCAACCCTGAGCCATGCCACATGTGCTTTGTGCTTGGTGCTATATGCTTCTTTTAGCATTTGTTCCAAGTGTTCCAACCAGGCTTTCTGTTTTTTGTATTCTCTTTGTGGATAAAATTTCAGCTGTAATAGTAATACCTTTTCCAAAATCAGGGTTTACAGGCACAAGGGTGAATTGTTCATAACATTCAGATAAAAATTTAACATCGACCCATCTTCAAAAAAGGCACTTAGAATTTCTGAGGAGTTACAAAGGGCTGAGTTTTTGCTATCCATACAGAAATTTTGTCCAAATACATTGAAGTGTGAAGCCAGAAAAAAAAGTTTGTAGATGCTCAGTAGAAATTTGCTAGAGTTTGGCAGCAAAATTATCCTAATTTTCCAATCACACTGATTCTCCCAACTTCTGTGTGGAAGACAGCTTGCACACCACTACAAAGCTGAGGCATTTTGTTACCCTAAAATATATTACTTATTTTGAAACAATATCCCCAGAGACATGTGACATTTTACAAGATGAGGAAATGAGAAAAACAACAGCAGCAAAATTAATATATTTCTTTTTTTCCCCTTCTTCTTCCAGCATATCTCTTAATGAAAATTATCAAATCCATGGTACAATCTTACTGTGCTCAACTGCATAAAGGAATTTGAATGTACAGAACTACATTTTTCGGTCCTGGGACCTGGGAGTAGGATGAAGAGAATGAAACCTGCAATGTACTTCTAAATGAAAACAGCAGCTCTATTGGAAGAATATTTCTCTAGTTCACTTGGCAAGGCAAACCCTTCCCACTTTAATACAGTAAGGACTAAGTCCACCTCCTATATAATGCAATGAAAACAGACACAATTTAGTAAAAAGAGAATTTGTCTTACTGTGTTTCGTAACTGCTACATATGTGTCTGTGTGTTTGTAAATACAATTTCTCAGTGTCCAAGAATTAAATCCTTGCTTCATAATGCTAGTAATAATAATAATAATAATAATAATAATAATAATAATAATAATAATAGTGGTGTCCTTACATTCTATGGAAAATAGAGATGGTCTATTACTTTCATTAGGCACTGGTAAGAGAGTGTGCACAGGTCACAGTATGCAAGCTATTAAGATTGAAGGCATCTGCACAAACAGCCTTGACTGCTTTTTAAAGGCTAAGTTGCACAATTTGTCTTTCATTAAGAGCTGTTGTGCAGTTTTGTGATTTGTAGCCAGCTCAACTGAGCTTCCAGAGTGTGTACTTCTATTTTGAGATCTTGTCAATAAACAAATAAGACATATGCTTCAGTGAGTCATCTGAGCAGAGCAGACTATCACAAGAATCATTTGACCTGTACTTCCTTCCTGCTACTGAATCGTTCTCTACCTTTTCTTGTTAGCACAAAGTGTGTCCCTGTACACAGCACAAAATACAGAAGCCAGGGATGGGAAGGCAAGGTCTCTTTCATCCATATGGGTTTATTTGTGTTCTGCTGGCACCGTTATAGTCATACAGTAACCAACATAAATTTTTAGTTTTATTATCACCTCTAAAAAGAGACAGAAATGTGAAAATTGAAGCCAGAAGGTTTGTATCACAGGATTAATTAGGCAGGGCCAAGTGGAGTCACACTCCTCCTGGCAGTGAGTGCCTCAAGAAGGTGCCTGCCTTCAATTATGGAGTGCACAAAGCAATTAAAAACCCTGTTTCTTTTTCCTGGGGTGTTACTTGTTTGGAAATCTTTTTTCTTTCTATTTTCTTTTTTTTNTTTCTTTCTTTTTTTTTTTTTTTTTTTTTTTTTCTTTTTAATTCTCTGGAGATCTGAACTGGTTTGAGGTGTAATCTGCCAGGGCAGGTATTCATGAAAAATTGATTTAGCTGAAACCTAAGTGCAATAGGTTTAAAATAAACCTGAAAGGAATGAACAGTATGTTTCTTGGCTGAAATTTTATTGGCCATTTTTTAAATACACACATACATGCACCATGCACAGAAGACCACATAATTAAGAACCCAGACATTATGGATCTCCAGGAAAGAATTTTGTCACTGGATACATGAATCAAATGAGGCAGCCACTCTATGCATTTCCTTAAGCCATACAGCATCTTGATTAACCTTTTCCTCAGTACTTTATCCAGATATATGAAAGCTTCTGAATGGCAGGGCTGTGTGTACGTGTCAGTTTTAAACATATGTTTCAGGTAGCCATATTCCACGGTCCATTGGAAATTAGTACTCTGTTTCACCTGTACCTGGTTTACAGGATGTGATAGCCTTTCTCTGGATTTATGACCCTCTTTGCTCTCCTGGTGTTACCAAGAGCTTTACCACCATCACTGATTCTGACCCTTTGTACCAGGACTCGACATCTGATTTTGTGCAGCTGGATCTGCACATTAATTCTTCTGCCACATTCTTTGCAAACACCCAGCTAACTCCTTCCTCTCCTGTTATTTCCCATGACAGATAAATAATTCAAAATATGATATAAAGTATGGTGTATATCTGGTTTGAATAGTGCTCTATCAAGATGTGCTTCAGCTATAGCAATGACCTCATACTTCCTGTTGAGTAGGGAGAAGCAAAAAGATATTTAAATCAATAGAATGAGGGAGCCATAGCAGTGGATATTGCAGTGCATGTGAGCTTTCTTCACAGGTATTACATGACAAAAAATGTATGAAATGGCATTAAAAGGACGCAAATAATGACCATTGGTTTATTATATTTTCCAGGATTGGAATGCCTATATTCCCAGGCTTCCTCATTAATGTTGCCTAAGAAGTAATTACATTTTTGAACAAAAAAGTAGTGGGTAAAGGAGATTTTTTTCCTATTGTGCACTTTAATTTTATTATTCCCTAGTTTAAATATAACTCACAGAAGAATGAGAAAAGTCTTTATAAAGGTCATTAAATAAATGCTGCTGGAACAAATCTTTAAACAGGATCATCACTAAAATGGGAAGTTATGCATATGGAACACTTTAACTTGTAGTACAGATGAAACAGTTGGCAAAATAAAGCTTTAAATTGCCAGACATTACGTGTCACTAAAAATCAATTCTGACAGATTTTATTGAGGCTTTTACCCATATTATTGCTGCTATATTTTTTTTTCAGTTTAAAAAAAAAGAGGAAGAGGATTGACTTTTTCATTACAGGTCAGCCCATTTGGCAAAGGCTATCCTGTCACATGGCACACTTTTATACCCATTTTGTTTTAGTGTGCATAGTATGTTTATCAGTGGTGAATGTCAAGATGACAATAGTTTCACATTTCTGCCCCATTTCCAGAAGAACTCTGATACATTCTCCTAGGATTATTTCAAGATATTTTAAAAAGTTTCAGGAATTCTACCATACCCATAAAACAAAACACACAAAGGCATTTTTCTTTCTTTTCCAAAGTTGTTTTCATTTGGTTCATGAACCTTAAATAACTATTTCTTAAAATTAGCTAGCAACTAGGGGATAGCAGAGCAGTACTCTTTCACTCTATTTCATGTCTTGTCACAGGTATAAAACTGCGAATTTAATGCCAGTGGATTTTGGAGTTAGGCCACCATCTATGTGTTGTTTTCTTCAAAAAGTCATATACATTTGTACAGACAAAGTCCAGTATTTTTGTAAAAAGCCTTCAATTTTCACATCATTTAGGGGATTACTGATGCAATTTACTTAAAGAGATATTTATACATAAATGTATATATACACACACACACACACCAGGACAGTCTCAGGAGAATTATATAAAATAATACATTGTATTTGGATTGAAATTCTGATCCTGGTATTAACTGTCTTTCATACTGCAAAGAGTGGATAGGATTCAGTTGCAGCACTTTTAGAAATAATTAGAAAAGGTTGTTATATCCTTAGCGCAGCTCCCTTGGACCCTGCTGCCACACGATGTGTCTGAGGCCAGAAGTTTTGAGGTCTACAGAAAGAGTGAGAGTCATACTGTTAGCAAAAAGACTTATAATAGTCTGAAAAAACACCAAAGAATCAACAGCTTTACAAGTGTTTTAGGATATTCACCAGCAAATAACAAGCTGGAAAATAGGCTGCAGTTCCTCTCTCAGTAACTTTATTCACCACTGCAGGTGGGTCAAGAGTGAGCTGAATATGGCGTGTTTCAACCACCAACACTGAAACTTGTCTTTATAAAGTATCTCTGTACTGGGAACTGAGGCTTCATTGTGTGTAAAAGATCAGTCCTGCTGGCTTTAAGAAGTAAGAAACACAATTTTTAGGCATCCTGCTTACTTTTGATTATCTTTTCTCCTCTCCTTAAGTTTTCTTGTTTTCAAGACAAGTTCAAAAGTTTCATTTGGTTAAGATAGCAACCAAGGATAAGGGTAAAATTGTTAAAGTTCTGATTTTGCTTTGTGTCTCTGGGCAAAGGCAAAGGGCTGAAGTCTCAAGTAAACAAATATGTTGTCAAACTTCCTGTGAAGCCTCATACTAAAGACAGTATAAGAAAAATAATTAGGGACAACAGCTTTATAACATAAACCAAACAAAAAGCGAAACATTTTAGAACTCGGTTCCTATTTTGATTTATGGTTCAAGCTTATGCATTGTGATTTTTTCTGGATATTAAGATTACACAGATGCTCTCCCTATGCATTGCACAGCCCACAGGAACCACCAGATTGCAGACTGACAGAGTGGGCCTTGCTGTGCTGGTGCAAAGCATTGACCTGAGCCCTGTTGTGGGCTGAACTCCTCTGTGGGAACCTCTGAGAGGAGCAGGGAGGCACTGCTTGAGCCCCCTTACTGCTCCTTCCTGAGATGCCCATACTTCTCCAATATTACAAGTGTGTGTGTTTTTCTTTTATACATTCATTTTCTTTTATACTTCATTTTCTTTTATACTTCATTTTTTTATACTTCATTTCTTTTATACTTCTTTTATACTTCAATGCTATATAATCTGTGCAGCATTATACATCTACAATATGTGCGTGTATCTACCTGAAGGGAAAGGTATTTTTCTTTTGAATGACATTAACAAAATCAGGGTTCATCTAGTGATTTGATTCATCTGTACATTGATGAACTTTATTTAGATCTGCTGTGGGACAAAATTTATTTTAGAAACTTTTTGGTAGGTAGTGACAACAATGGCATCAGATTTAGCAGCTGTTATGGTTCAAGCAGGAGCTCTACATGTGGTTATTGGGGAAAAAGGGAAAGAGTAGAAGTTTGAGGTGTGAGACTGTTCAATGGGAGATTCTCCCAGGTTCTTTTATTACAAATATTGACAAACAGTAATTGAAATACTTAATATTAAAAGAAAGATGCAATATTGAGAACAGAGACATTCAACTGGAACTTTGTAGAGATGTAGGGCAGGCAACCTACAAGCTATTTTGCCCAAAGCAATTTTAAGAAGTAATAAATGTGCCCCTTGATTTTTGGGGGGGATATTTTAGAATAAAAATGATTTTACTTTCATTTTTTCCTATTATTTCTTAATTTCATTTAATAATGTTTAATATATTTTTTGGAGATAAAACTCAGTCTTGACTTGGGTATCTATCATATGAATTAAAGGTCATTATGAATTAAGAATTCTCCTGTTTGTGTGTTAATAACATGCAAAGTTGTGTTTATTTCCATAAATATTTCTCAGGACTTCACTTGCATAATAACTTTTTTTTCTGCCCTTTTTTTTTTTTTTCAGAAAGGAAAAGCAGCACTGTGAGCACATAAGAAGCAGGTTTTATAAGAGCATACACTAATATATACACAGAATCATCTAAGAAGGTATTTAATAAATAGTACACCAGATTAGAAAATTTATTTCTAAAATAAGGGTAACTTCAGTAAATACTATCCTATTTCAGAAAGATTTGTATTGAGAAAATAAGATGTGACATCACTGCCCATCAGAGGAGTGGAGAGATTATCATCCTTAGTCACTCAATATCAATAACAGAAAATACAAGGATTATTCAATTCTTTGATGGATAGGCAAGATATTTTTCAGTGTTATCTGCTTTTGGTTTGTAAAACTGTCAAGTCATATAATTTGTCAATCATCCACTTGTAGGACTGCCTTATTATTTCAAACTAAATGTAAAATGCTGCCATATCTTTGTATCTGTAGAGTTCAATCTGAGTATGTGTTTCTTCCATCACCTACTCCAGGATCAGGATCATTTAGCACTCAGAGGTGTTCACCTACTTCAGCCATAGCTCACGATGTTAAGTGGTGACTAACACCACATTTTAACTGTCCATTATCTGTTACCACCAATTTAAATTCTGGGAAAAGTTGCCTTATAAATGAACATCCTCCTTTGGCTTTTATATAAAATACTATTACTCTAATAATAATGCAAGTCCATCATCTTTAATAAATAAAACAGGACTTCCATTCTCCTTTAATAGCAATACAGGAAGTCTAAAACTTATTCTTAAGCCCTTAAATTTAGGGGAACATTAAAGTAGATGCAAATTCTCAAACATAATAGTATTTCTGGTCAGCTACATAGAAAATTTCACTAAATGGCCAAGGTAGGAGACCACAGTTTCTGACTAGATCCAAACAGGTCAACACTAGCTAATAAATTTTGATCGACTGCTTGTTCTTTGGTGAAGAATGAACAAAATGAAGGGCCATGAAGAAGATATATACAATAAACTAAAACTGCAGCATTGATTTATTCTCATATAGTGTCTGTGTGATGTATTAAAAAATAATAACAACTTTTTCCAAGGTTCTCATCAGAAAAATCAATTTGACTGAGTCACAAGGGTTTGTTATTACTATATTTAAGAAAAAGCCTTATTGACAGGAATTTGTTTTATAAGAAAATATCCTATAAAATTATACTCCACAAATAAATATCACAAAGTGAAGGTAAGTATTGTATTACAAATACTTCTCAAAAGGCAATTGTGAAATCTCCTCATGGCACACAGAAAATATCCATATTTTCTGGTTTCCACCAATAAAATGTTTAACAGAAAAATTTTAATTCATTTACTCAATAAATAAAAAATAAATACAAACTTCCAAGAGACACAAGCGCTTACAACTCATTAGATACATAGATTTCTATTTTTCATGGTTTTTAAAAAGCAAAACACACATGCAAAAGATCTCACCCCAAAACACAAGTCTAAGTTTTGTATATCTTATAGGACAGAGCCACAATTTCCAGTAAGCAGAAAATGAGTTATTTATTAAAGACTAATGCATATTCTTTAATGACTATCAAACTTACATGCTTTCTTGCAGCTATGAAAGTACAGTTATCATGAAACCATTCCTAAAATAATTAAAGGAGGAAAAGAAGCAATTTTAGAAATTATTTCCACAAGCTGATTTGGGGAAACGTAGAATGATTATATTTTTGAGGGTAAAATAATTACTTTATTGAAGTAAATGAAAGTATTAATACTGATTTGAAAAGGACAGAACTTTGAAATATTTTTCTATGAATTAAATCATATGTACACTTTTAGATATCAAAGAAAGTTGAGAGAAGTATTGGAAATGTATTTATGGGAGTTTCAAATGCAAAAAACACTTCACTTCAAAGACACAGTAAGTGTTTCCATCACCCATTTATTATTGAGATTTATGATTTCTGAGGCTGATACCTTGGAAATCCATGTAGACAGAACAGATTTAATCAATATTTACCTACAACCTGAATGTATAAAAAGAAACCTGTTTTCACTTTCTGCTGTATGGGTCATCTGCAATTGCAGTAGTGTGCCATGGACATTGTAAACCATGTTCATGAAGCCTTGGATGTTGCTGTTTGTTGACATTGTTTTATAATGGTGTCACTGCAGTTTGTAAGTATGACAGATTTGTGTCTTACTTGTTAGGATGCAGAGAGATTTTGTCAGAGAGTTTTGTTTCTTATTCTTCAGCTGACTCTTGACTGGGCTGAGCAATCTGCCTGGAGAAGTGTCAGCTTTACCCAGGTTTTCCCCAAAGAGGCAATATTTGCATTTTCCTTGGAGCTCACTCATAGCCTGGCTGCCCTTTCCATCCCACTGCCTGGAAAGGTACTGGTTGTGCTTCAGGAAAAGATCACAGGGCAGGGGACAGAAGCCAGCTCTAGCCCTTTCTCTTTTGACACTTAAACTTTCAGTGTGAATTGGGTTGTTCTGGAGGTTTCTGCTCAGCGAACTCCTCTCCCATCTTGTGGCAATTTTGCTGATTTGAGGCAGGCAAAAGAATCAGGATCCCTTTTACAAAGGATTTTGCACAGTGGAGGAATTACAGGGTAAGGAGCAACAGGTGTCCACACTGCTGCAATAGTGACATGCTTGACTTTAAGCACAGCCATAATGTCAGTTATTTACAAATAAGTGAATAATAGGAATGGACATTAGTGTTGTTTACGAGTTACAGAGAAGGAGTTATTTGTGTTGTGTAATAGTTCTGCTTTATTTCAGAGGTTTGTTTTCTTTTCATGACATTTCATCACTTCTCATTTCCCCCAAATTAGATTGTAAACCAAAGTGTTCATTCTTTATTCCAGTCTCACAGAAGAAAAAAAGAACACCAAAACCCCTCTAAAATAAACATTGCTGGTATCTACATAATGCATAGATTTCAATATACAATTTATGCTTTTTAGTACATAGTTGTGATGCTTTAGTAGAAATAAGCTCAGAAATGTTGACAACAGAACAAGAATATTTTTTAATATATATAAATATATATAAACAGATAAAGCTGCATATAAAGTGCTTGAAAATAATTATAGTTTTTTTCAGATGAAACTTAATTTCTTAATTTTCATTCACAGTAAAGAAAACTAAGGAAATACAAAGCAGTAGAAGATCTTCTCAAGTGTTGGCATGTTTTCATCATTGGTTGTTAAGACTTTAACTCAGAACATGTTTCTAACATGTTTAGCTAAAGAGTCACTGTACACCTTAATCCATGTCACATTAGATTATTCTGCTGTGTGACACAGATATCAGTGAAGGCTTCCAGAATATATGAGATTACTTTTGCTCTCTAGACAATTAACAAGATTTCTGTCTTACCCTCTGTGACAGTTACAGAAGTGCTGAACTTATCAGAGATAGAATAACACAAACCTTCATTTTATGTGAGCATATGTAATCATTTTATCATGATGCTCTCAACAAAAGGAAGGGAATATTTTTCCTTTCTTTTCAACTGAACAATTTCTCTTAGAATAGTTTAATGTCAATGCTTATATCAAGCAGACCAGAATAAATACCAGCATTCAACAGCAAATCAGAGAAATAAAACAAACTAACAAACAAAAATAAAACAAACCAAAAAGTTACAGTTGGCAACAAATGGAAATACATATTTCAGAATACATCCTATTTTGAAGACCACTGACAGCTGGAATATAATTTAGATGTCTCAATCTGCCATAACACAATTTGAAATTTCAGAAAAAAAACTTGGGAAAAGTGACAACAAAGACACAGGAATACTGAGGTACAAAATGAATAACTTTTTTTTTTTTTAACTTTTATAAAAAGCCCCTATATAGTCCACATAAAGTGTAGTCTGAATCACTCGTGGTATTCTCTGAACTAATTAACCCTACCTTAGCCTCTTGCACACTGTAAGTACAATGATACTGTAGGAATTTTAGGTTCAAAGTTATAATTCAGGAACTTAAAACATGGATGTTTAAAGAGAAATAGTAGCTGAGGAAACTCTCATCTGAAGCACTCTGCTGATTAACAAAGCTGTCTGTGAAATTCATGATGCCACCAGAAGATCAGAAGAGAAGAGGATAAAATGTCCATTCAGAGATCAGAAAATTGATTTTGCTGGCTAAAAAAAGTATTCTCTCCACTGAATAAATGTATTGTGAAATTCATTAGAACTGAGTTATATTCTGCAAGCACAGTATTTTTTTTTTTTAATACCAATTAGTATTTCATTTTAATTGCACACGAGTATAACTCCTTGAGAATGTGTATAAGCAGACTTATGGAAAGCTGAGAGAGACACTAAAGATCATAACTTCTCTAAGAGATAGTGCTGTTGTTATTCATGGGCCTTTTTTGAGTTCTATGCAAAGTCCTCAAAAACTTGGAGAGTATTAGAAGCATCTGTCCTCTAGCCTCCTTTTAAATTACTGTAGCTGAGACAGTGATTAGAGATGGACAAAAATGTTCTTTTGCTTGTAATACAAAGCACTTGCTTCCCTGGCTCATTTGTTGTCCATAATTGATTGGCATATTGTCAGTAAGTGCTATAAATATGTCTGTTGGAAAAGATCAAAAGGCTACTCAGTGATGAAATCTAGCAAAAGTATGGTATAATTTCTTCCTTGCAAACCCTTTCTGTTGAAATCAGCTCCTTAAATTCTAGGCAAAGTTTAGGAGCCACTCAAAGATAATTCTTAAAAATAAAAATAAAATACAGTAAAAGCAGAACAGTCTGCTGTCAGTAATATTGATAAGAATTGCACCTGAAATTATAACTTGTTTTCTTAGGCCCTAACTCATATACACCATTATTGCTTGAGATCTGAATTACATTTTTTTTATTCAGCAAACTTCTGACTTGTAACAGACCTTGAAATAGTGCTGGAAAGTCTAGAAACACCACAGTGGAGACAACATTACCTGCACATATGTGTTATTCATTCTGACACTATTTCCCATTATACACTCCAATCCAGTCTGCCATGAGCAAGGCTCTGCATCCAAGAGGACCAGTTGTATCCTTTTATACCAAGACATCCCTTGTCCCAGTCATCAGATGGGTGGGACTTGTATTTTGCTCCTTCCCAATTAAATACCTGAGAAACAACCCACTGCTGGCAGAAATCCAGTGACAGAGTACTGACTTTCAATGCTGAGAAGAGCCTAGGCAGACCTACAGCTCTGAAAATTAATAGACCTGTTTTTTTTGGTAAGAAATATTTTTTCAGTACTTCAGCCAAACTACAAAACCCTCTAAGTCTACAACTCTTCTGGCACTGCACTGCCCTGTGTGCTTGTTTGGTTTTTGGAGCCAATTGTTTGTCACGCTCTCCTAGTGACATCTACAAAATCTGGGTTTGCCAGTTTTTTTTCAGTAAGGTGGAAGTTATAGAAGGTTTTCAATCCTTAAATGTGTCCTCCTAGAAAATAGGTATATTGTTGTTCCAATATAAGCCTAAAGAGAAGCTACTCTCAAACCATACAAAATAAACCCCTCAATTTAAAGTACTACAAAACTTTGAGAAAAGTTCTATGTATATGAAAATGGTGAAAGCTTGAACATAAAATGCAAGTGGCTGCTTGGAGTCCTGAGTGAAAGATTTTGGCTGAATGACTGAGTAAATGCAAACATTGCTGTATTTGCTACTTTTATTGCATAAGGACTCAGTTCAGAGACTAATTAGAGTATCCTCACCAAGCTCAGGGTAGGATAAATTATTCCACATAGCAGGATCATAAGAAGGTCCAGGTGACCCAGAACCCCTAGGTTTGTTTGGAGTGCTTCTTTTTCTGGGCAAGCGGTGCAACACCACGTAGTCTTTTAGAAAATGGGTGAAGAAATTAATACAAACTTGGCAATATTCTGTAAGGTTCAAAATGTGTCCTAAATGCAAAATAAAAATAAAGGCATTATTCCTGTAAGAGAAATAGAGGTATTGATCTGTAGGGATCTCCAAGAACTTTGCATAATAAAATGGTAGTAAAATGAGCCAACTCTTGAGCACAATGGCTCATTCTTGGTTACAAACATGCTGAGTTTTATGTAAATAAATCTGCAAGAATTTTAATGACAGTGTCTGTTCTGGAGAATAGGATTTTTTAATTTTATTTGATCAATGTCGGAGAGTATAAAACATCAGAGCTATTATTTTCTATTAACTGTATCTGGCATTGGCATAAGCAGTCTACTTTGCCAATGGGTTGAGTGGGTAAAGAAGTAAGAAGAAGAGAAAAAAGTTTGTCAAACTTAGTAAAAACTTCATAATCTATGTATAAAAGGCCTCACTTATGTGCACCTTTTTGTTTGAAAATATTTTATAAAACCAAAAATCCTGTTGATATTTTTCAGCTTAAAAAAAAATAAAATCTCACACATGTAAGACTTTGAATGTCTGGCTCATCACAATTTTAATTGTAAATCCCAGGAAATGCAGAATATGAAAATTAAATTAGGAAGTGCTCAATGGATTGCAGAGTAGTAAATTTTATTAAATTTCTTTACAAAATAACATTTAGAAAATAATTTAATAAAAAGCTGTATGTGCCTTACTAAGAAACAATGAAAAAGGTTCAAGCAGTTTTTAGTATATCTAGAATATTTTTTTGCAATGCCTGTGGTCTTAGGCAAGCTGTGGCTCAAGCAAATTTGAATAGATCAAAACATATGTATCTTTAATCTAATACATTATTTATGTATAGATTACTAAAATATCATTTATGGCAAACAACTGCATGATTCTTTAAAACTATTTTATATGTACACTCTTCATGAAAATACAGCGAATTGTTAACCAGTCTTGGAGAGTTGCAATCTAATGTTTGTCACAGACAACACATTTAATTTCAAGTTTTAAAAAAATGTATATTTCACAAACTGTATACATATGTGTAGTATTCTTAGCAGAAGTCATAACCTGCTGCCCATACTCTGCTGTAAAAAATCCCCATTTTACAACACAAGAAAAACATTAGGTTTATATGTGCTTTTTTCATATACATGTACATGGCTCTCCACACCAAAACCAGCTATTTTTCAGTATGTTTGTTCTTGGAGAGACAAATCAGAAATCTTATATTTTGGCTTCTGTAGCAGTATTATGAATGAGATATGAAAAGAAAGAGACTACAAAAATACATTTTTTCCATGTGCTTTGGAACAACTGTGCAATGTTAGATCTTATTGCTAAAATATATAGAACTGGTGCTACTTGGACTACTAGGATGAAGATTTGTGTTTCAACATGAAGACAATATTAAACCTGAATTTAATCACGCTGGTCCAATCACTATTGCAGTGTCATCTTTCCTATTGCAGTTTAATGAAAGACAATGATACCTATATATCAATATTCCTTTCAGGATAGTTATCATTCTACAGGGCTGTAGCAATGACCTCAGAGCAAGACCTTCAAATCCTCCTAACCCAAAACCTGCTCCACTGCCAATCTGTGGTGATTTTCTGAATCACCTTGTCATGCAAGCCTACTGAGTGAACAGCATAACGAATTCGGACAAGAATCTTTCACCAGGTGAAAAGAAAATTCCAGTGTTGAGCAGCAAAATCCCACTTTTTTTCTACAGGACACTGCTCAGTACATGCCATTCAAAGTCCTTCAGATTTTGTTCATGAAACAGCTGGAACACTGCTTGGATTGATTCACTTGATTAATTTAATTAGTATGACTAATAATATTAATAGCAGAAAGTTGCTCAGTACTGCATTATTTGTAACACTGTCAGTGGGTACACCCAGTTCATAAAATGTCTAAAAAGCAAAAGTGAATAATATAGAATCTTGTTTTTAAGTCTCCTGACATTGCCAAGAACAAGAATAACGCGTGAGACATCTTGCAGATCTCATAATCATGAACTTGGAACAATAGTTCTGAGGACGTTGATGTCACCAGCTCAGGAGAGTGTCTCACACAGGACTCACTCCTCACTGTCCTAGTGCCTTACTTAATAGCCTGGATGCTTCTTTTTAATACAGCAGGTTGCCTTACATTCCTGAGGATCAGCAGATAGTGCAGGAAGGCTTTTATTTCATGCCTCATTTCTTCCAATATCCTTGGAATGACTTATCTCACTCACATTCTCCTGGCAGTTGTGGAAAAAGAAGAGAGTTGCAAATGAATTGTTATTTCCTGTATGTGTGTACACAGGTGTAAACATCACAGCACAAGGGATAGAGAAAGAATTTTTAACAACAAATATTTCAGTGATGAAAATATTTACCTTAGCAGCCCTCAGTCCGTACAGCTGGGGTGGCCAAATGCCTGCTAATTTGCTGAGGAGGAGTTTTAGTCAGTAATAATATTTTTCAAAGAAAAATACTATTAATTTAATTAGGGTTAATTGGTGGCTCATCAAGGAAGAAGGTTGCCTGCCTTCTATGCCCCAGAAAGGTGAACATGCAGCTCCTGTCTCAGACACAGCTGAATTTCCTACATGTCACTCAATCAAAATCTATATGGCATTTAACATCTAAGCACCAAATGTTTTGAATAGAAGGTCCTCTTGTTCAAATGGGGGACATATGCACTTATCACATTTCTACTGTAGATCTGTCAAGCCACAAAATTTTTGTGAAAACTACAGGAGTTTTACAAGGAAATCAGTTGCCTGCCAGTGAAACATGCTTTGCCTTACTGGAGTCGCATGGTAAATCTTAAACATTTGGAATTGAGTTTTGTTCAGTTTTCACATTTTATTTTAAGAATATTATCTGGAAACCAGGTAGAAGATACAGCCAACCAGTAAGAAAATTAATAAAATTAATTAATGTATAAATTTCTGTAATATAATATGTAATATTGATCAAACAATAAACAATAAAAAATATTGATCAAAAAATAAACAATATAGGCACTGAGGAGTTCCACAATTAATTTAAATTTAGAAGCTCACATCTTTCTTAAATAACTTTCAATCACAGTTTGTTCTCCCCTCCAGCAGTCCATCCCAGCTTTCCATTATGAATAGTGGACAGTGGTACCTGAAACCACATCTTTTGCACAGCAAATATTTCTTCATTGCCAAGACTCCTCTGCTGTTAAAGCAGCAAAGGTTCCTTGGAATGTGGCACTCCTGGCAAGAGTTTTTGGTCAAGTCAGCTCATTCAAAGTGATAAGCATCCTAAAAGGACCAAAAGATGTTATGCCTACTGGATCTGACATTCCTAGTGCTGCTAAGAGGTTGGATATGGTAACTGACTGTTGCCTTTTTCTTTATCAGGCAGATGTAAGTTCACGAAATACACACAAAGGCAAGCAGATACATAAAACTGAAAAACTGCAATTCATAGGAGGTTGCTCTTAATAACATATGTTAGACTTGAACACTAACATTCCACTAATGTTTAGTCCACAAGAATGGCAGGGCAATAGACAAGAGAGGTAGAATAAAACTCATTTTCCTACAGCAGCATTGTGTGATACATCTAAAGTTAACTATGATGTGGATCTTCAGCCTTTTGGCTTTGACTACAAATTAACCACTACCCTTAGAGAAAAACCTGTAAGAAAAGAAGTTTTAAAGCAAGCAGGCAAAAAAAAGGGCAGACAAAATGTAAAACAGAGCAAACCCTGTTTTTTCTTTGTCTCGTCTTCAGTCTTCCGCATCCTTTTGTATTCTGTGTTGAAGCCAGAATCAACTATGCAGTATTTATGGTGATGTTACTCTCCTGATAAAGTATTGCACAGGCTGTGGCAACAATCTAGGGCTCAGCAGGGAAGCTGTGAGACAGCTATTTTTGTAATGTTTAAAATTATACTAAATTAATAAAAATAAAATCTCCTGCTGGGCTTCCAGTTTTAAATAGCACATTGTGGTGTAAATTATCAGAGCATCAGGGTTCTGCTAATTTAGTACATATTATAACACTGAAGACATTAAAAGATCATAGCATTTTTCATTTTAAAAACAACACTGTGAACTGGCTGAATAATTTCAATAGTTTATTCTAAGAATGGCTAATATATGCTCAATGGGATAGAGGGAAATGGGAAAACTGCATATTATAACTTTTAAGGGTTTGAAGGTATTATTGTTTAGAACTCTGTCAGAGAGGATTCTGCCTGTTCCCCAGATTATGACAATCTAACTTAGTAAATTATCACCTTCTAAAATTAGACTGGTACTTAAAAATAATAAGTATACTTAATTTTGTATTAAAGCAAGATGACATATTTCCTAATTAAGAAAAAAAAGATTGCTTTGAAATAAGAGGACTTCCATTATCTCATACCTGTACATAAAACTTCTGCAAAGTAGTGCTGAAAATCCTACCATAAAGCATGTATTAGGTTAGATAGTCATCAAGCATACGCCTTTTGAAATCATCCAGAAAGTACCCACTAACTTAACTTACTGGGAAGGCATCAGCTGAAAGCATTTAGTCAGATATTGGGCAGCATGAAGTGCTAATGTGTGTGCAAGACCAAGACCTAAGCAGAGTAAAAGAGAAAGGTGATGACACATGTTTCCAGAGAAACGAGGTTAAAAATACAAATGTCCACTTGACAGCAAACCCACGTATTGGCTCCTTAGATACTTTCCACTTACTCCTAGAAACCTCTTGTGGCCATTCATCCCCGGTAGAAAAGGATCAGAGAAAAGGCAAGAAAAATGTGCCACTGGAAACCAAACTGTCTGATACACTTTGACAAGGTTAGGCAGGCTGATAATAGTATTAGTGCTTTACAAGTTCTAATTGCTGCCACACATGGGTGGAGCTATGCCCAGAATAATGCCAACAGGACATTGTGGGGAAAGTTCAAGCAAGACAATGGGCTGAGACATCTCTTCCTCACACCAGTTTTTTCTCAGTCTGCTTTTAAAATGCTAGAAGCTGTGTTTGAAAGCATAGAAGACTTATGACTACTGCTAGCATTTGTGTTTGCTCATGGCAGACTATTTATTTTGAAAAGTACTGCTTGTTAAGTAAATAAAAGACAATATAATTTTGGCAATTACTATGTTTACAGGGAGCTGGAACAAGGTGAAAGTCACTGGCATTCTTGTTGAGCTAGCTGATAAAATGTGACCTGAAATAATGTGTTACTAGTGAAGTCATGCAAAAAATCCCTAGACCCAGTACACTGAGACCATGTCCTCATTGTGAAGAGAGCAATATTCATACTATGCTGTGGCAGTCTAATATGTGTGTATCATAAAAAACTGAACAAGCAAATAAAAGCAAGATAACTGCAACTTCTTGGGATGACTTTTGGACAGCAGTTTATCAAAGTTTACATGCAAAGCAGCTCCTTTCTTTTAGAAACCTTGAGCCTGAAAAAACCCCCACTTTTCAAGCCCCATCAGGTACTACTTTGCTGGCTCACTTGGATTTTCATAAAGGGTGAACTGATTTAGAACCATTGAATTAAATAGAAAAAAATAAAAATGAAATCAAGGTTGCTGTTGTAATGCAGGAAAGAAAATGAACAAGATACTTAAGGTATTTTTTTAATCAGAAACTGACAATTTTTAATACAACTTGTATGATTGAATAAAAGCTTGGATAATAGGGACTGATTGATTAGCAACATCTCCCTTTCCACCAATCTTGTGGCATCTCAGAGGTCCACTTGGCACTTGGGAGAGCAGCAATTGAATTTTTGGTTTTCAAAATTATTCTAAATTATTTGAATCTGGGTTTTCAATGTTATATGTCAGTATAAAGATCATTGTCTACACTGGATTCAGAAGTATGAATGTTAACCTTGAGTATATGAAAGCTCTCAGCCTGATTTTAATTTCTTACTAGGCTTCCAAATCAAACTTTTCTTTGTGATGTCAAATTCTGATTTACTAGCCAACATCAATGACAGAGTCAGAAAATCATATGAAAGTTCCCAGGTTTTGAAGCTTCACCACTGTGAAGAGATTTCTTTTGCTACCACTCAGGAGTTCTGTGCTTCCCTTCTCGCTGCTGGAGTGGGGATAACACATTTTTCCCCCTCCCTCAGAGGACTTCAGAGAGGATGAAGAGTTTTCATCCATGAGATATCTCAGGAATGGAGGCTATAAATATTACTTCTGTAGTAGTATGAACACTGGGAGAAAGCCATGATTGAGGCCAGCTTTGCTCCTTGCTCTCTGGAGCAGGGAGACTGTGTTCAGCCTGTCTGCTGAAGGCAGACTCCTCAGATGGGAGCTCACTCTGCAAGCCATACCATGCCAATATTGTGCCAGTGAGTGTGCTAATTTTTAATTCATCCAATAAATACAGTGCCCAATTTGAGCTTATACCCTGCCTTTGTGCAATTTGTTAGTACAGTAAACAGAAAAGAGAATCAGGCAAAAAAGACACAGGGAAAAAGACATGTAGATCCATAAACCTAGTTATAGATACATCCTTTTGACTCATATATAATTTTCCCAGGTTTCTGTTGAGCCTCTGTGAAGCCATATTTTACTGACCCTCTTCCAAAAAAATCCATGTCTAAATAAGTGGCCATGCAAATTTATCTGTCTTTATTATTAAGAAAGTAGTATTCAATAGTAATAAATGACAGTGCTTGTTATACTTTGGGTACAGGTGAAATATAAATATTGCCCCTATTAACACACTGAAGAACAGGGGGTTTATTTTTTTTTTTCAACCACAATGCTCAAACACTCACAATCTTTGCAGGGAAAAATGCACAGATACATGGAGGAAGCAACTTGCACCTTACCTGACACACTGGAATAACCTGTGTGACAATATATTTTTATCTCTGTGGAATCCAACGTGGTTCTAAAAAGGCCTTTAGCTCAGATGTGTCCCACAAAGCTTAGTGTTGGAGGCTTCTGTTCATCCCACAGACTGGTTGTCTGAGTTTTCACCATTATTCTGAAGCACTTTTTATTCTCGTTTCCAACCCTTTTTTTTGTCCCTGTTTCATTCCTCGTGCCAGCATGATTCATATGGATTTTTTTTAAACTGTTATTAATTACAGATGATGTTTCTTCTTCACACTTGACCGCAAAACCAGACTGAAATGGGCATTTATTGAATGGAGATGCAATGTAGTGTGCTACCAGTTCATGTGCTGCTCAGGCAGGTTTTGGCACCTTCCTTCCCCCTCTACTGATCCATAATTTATTAAGTTCAGGAGCTCTGACAAAAAACTGAAACTATAGCTCAGCAGCATTAATTGCCACTTCCATTATTAGAACTGATTCCTTCTCCCTTGATGCAACCTAACCAAGGAATAGCACGACAAACAAAGAAATCTTACCCTCAATAAGACAGACAAATAGTTATCACTTCTTAAAAGAGAACTTTTTCAAAAACTAAGTAAATACAAAATTATTAACAACAGCAAAGAATGCTGGCATATCCCAGGGTTGTGAGTATGCCTGCTTATTTAAGTGATGATGAAAATATCGGGAGGAGTAAGAAGGTAGCCCAAATTTATCATATAGAGAATTTTTTCCAAGACACCAGCTTTGTTGCAAGAAGTTTGAGATCAGATGAATGGTGCTAAAAAACCACACAAGATTCTGGATAGTCCATTGTCCCCGAGAAAAGGAGGAATAAGGTTTCAAAATGCATTTCCAGATGCTGTGTTGAATCACAATCTCCATGGAGTTAGACTCACATGAGACATTTGTGTGTCTGAAATGAAGTACAGCAAAACACAACTCATTTCTTTTGTCAAGTGGATAACAGACAGCTCATTTGTTAGGAATGAGTACAAGGCTCACAGGATTATTGCTGCTGTGACACTAGAGGCAAGAGTAAAACATTTAGATAGGGCACAGGTGGTAAAACGCTGTGGAAATTTGAGCCCGTCCAAGTGCTCTAGAACCTGTTTGCAACAGACACATGTTTGTAGAGCTCTGGCCAAACCCAGATGAACCAAAAGTTTTGAGACAAGGTGATAAAAATGAATACTTGCTTTCTATATAGGCATATACAGGAGGGAAAATGTCTACTTTTCACACAACTTTCAAAAATAGGAAAGAGATGAAACAAATTGAAAAAATTAAAGATTAAATCAGAATTCACTGCAAATAACAAAACATGAGTGAGGTGACATCATATTTTTGTCTTCTGTCAATGGGGGTTCAAATCCCCTAAAACAAAAGTAGGAAGCACAAGTACTGCAGAAGCAGCGATAATATCTAAATGGGTTATTAAAATAAATTTTTACAATATTCTGCTGATAGCATATATTCACCAAATAAATGCTTTTATCATTTGTTAGAAATGCATGTACATGCACTCAAAGAAAAATCTAAGTCTGTAACATGGATAAGAAAGAACTCCTAGAATATCTTGATTATCACAGTTATAACCAACTCTCTCTTCTGCATAAAAGAAAAATATTCTATTTGTAAAAAGATCTTAGGTAAACTAACAAAATTATTTTAAGGATAAATCTCAAGTTATATATACCATAGTTTATATCTCAAAATACTAGTAGGCAGATGTACACTGCTATTATGATTATCTTGCATCCTAACATAACTACAATCTTCTTCAATGATTTCTTAGGCTTCTTCTCATTTGTTTTCTTATGAATTTTAAAGATACCTTGAAATAAACTCAATAAATTTAAACTTTTTTTTTGTGTTTCTTTATATTACTGTCTTTGGCTACAACACTGAAAGCCTTCATTGCTCCATTTACTCCTGTCCAACTTGCTCTCCTTCACAATCATTCCCATGAACAAGGGTATGTTTCTTTCCTTTCCTTTGGGTTCATATCCTTACTTTTACCAATTACTGATCTCTACTTTCAAACTATTTTATTTGATAAAGCAGATAACTTTGAATAAATAATATATTCAAGTTCAACCTTCCTCTTGTAGATTATCCATAAGGAAAGCAATTACAGCTTTGTCTAATTTATTTGGATTTGAAAGTATTTACTAATTTTGTGTGAGAAATTTTCACCCTATGACCTCCTCAGAAACTTTGTTGATATTTTGAATTAAGTCTGGTGTTGGTGGCCTAAAGCCAAATATTGGAGACTGAACCAAAAGTAAAGTAAAATGCTGTTTCATTTAAGCTAATGAGAAGACCAAATTTTGGAGACCAAATTTCTATTGTTTGTCCTCTCCAGAAAGAGTGAAGAATCCATATTACTTTGTTAGGGTATGTAATGTGATGATGACTACATGGTAATTAAATAAAGATGAGCACCCATTTCAACTCTTCTATAACACTGAACAAAAAGAGAGAAAATGCATACAAATTTAAAAAAAATAATTCAAAATAATTACCTGATTCAAATTTTATTTCCTTACCTCATGTGGCCTCATTAAGAAATGGTATTGGTTCTGGGGTTAGAACTCTTTGAGTTGGAGCTCAGGACTTTTCTCTTATGGTGAGATACATAGAGAAGAACAGAAAATATCAAATATCAACTTCAAATATCAATATTTTCTGTTAATGTAAAAGAGGGTACTCTTTGGGGTTGCTTCTTTTTTTTTTTTCTTTAATTCTCTTTTTTTTTTCCTAAGTAGTTGAATACTTGGGGTTTCTAGGAAAGGCAGAAATAGCAAAAGTTTAATAAAGAAATCTCTGCCAAAGTCTCTTCTTGGTTACTTTGTCCATGAATGAAAAGTCCTTTATAGCTTTGTTTCTGTCAACTTGGTGGCCTTTTGAATTTGCCACAAAGTGCACAGTAGCCTCTGATCCCCAGGAACTTATTGTTTGTGCCATCTCTGAAGCCAGAGCTGTTTCATTGTTGATCTTCTCAGCGGTTTCCACCTCTCCTCTTGAGCTGTGAACCCTGTCTCTGTGCTGGGACTCTGTCCTGCCTGCCTGCAATTTCTAATCCAGAAGTTTCCATCCTGAGCAGACTCAGTTCCTCCCAGGAACAGGAAGACTGTCTTCACCTAGCACATTGTCTTTTTGTTCTTCCCCACGGCTTTGGCTCAGCTTGCTTTACTTTCCCCAGAGACCACTCTCTGGTGATGCCCTGGATTTGCCTCAGCTATCTACTTCTTTCATAGCTTCCTGCTAAGTTTTCCTGAGAGGTTTTCTGGAGCTATAAACTTAGCTGCCTAAAGCACAGAGAAGCTTCCAGGCACTGAAAGAGGTGAGATTGCTGTAATTCTGCTTTCAGAACACTAAGATAGGGAAAAGGTAGATAAATGTCTAGAAAAGGAAAAAGGCAAGCCAAAATCATAGTCCTTTCACAGGAAAAGACTAGTGAACACCCAGACCTTTACAAAAGTAAGACAAGCATAGTTTCATTAATTTTGAATTATAGGCAGGAAAATAAAGTCAATCAGATACTGAAATGTTAGACTTGGCTTTAAACAGCACACAGTCCAGAGCAAGATACTCACCATTTTTCTCCTGTAAGGGATTGCTCTCACAAGACAAGGAAGAAGCTTTGCATGCTCCTATTAAAATTTTCACAGAGGGCCCTTGGTATGGTTACTAGTATTCAAGTCAAATTACTAGCATATTGGAATACACCTAGACCTAATAAGATATAGTGAGTTAACGTATGAATATCCACAAAATCCAAAATCTTAGTCACAAGTCATTTGAGACCAAACAAAATATATTGCAGGTTATCCTTTCCTAAAAGCAGATTTCATACTGAGGTTTGCATTCCTGCTCTGTGTGCCAGACTTGATGACCTCTGAGGGAATGCAAATACATAAAGATGAGCCATATTTGCACCAAAAGAGATAATTAAAGAGAGGAAGGAAATTAAAAAAGAGAAAAATACACTGCAAATTTCAAAAAATCTACCTAATAGTGGAATAAGTGGATTGAGGGATAAATGGTCTCCCAAGAGATAGAACAGAAAGGCTATCTGCTTGGATTAGTACTAAATGGAATGAACAAAACACTAGAAATTACATTGCAAGGAATAATATTGCACTGCCAAGGGAATGGTCGGGATAATCTAATTGTACTGTTCATCTTCAACCCCCCAAAACTGCAGGAGATAGTATCATGAACAACACCTTTTTGTTCTCTCACTTTGTCACTCCTCTACTCGCAAACTCCATTTTTTATCCTCCCAAGAACTGCTTTTGACATGATATGAGGATGTGTCCACCCTGAAAGGAAGTGAAAAGAAGAACAGCCCATGAAATATTTTAGGAGAAGCACATGCTCAGCATCCTCAGGGCTTACAGCAGGTCTAGTATTTCAGCAGGTATTACTTTTCCAGCAGGTGTGACTGTTCTAGTGGGGTCTTTGTATTTTCTTCCTTTGCCACTCAATACCTTGAAGAGCTATAGGAGAGGGTTACAGAAGCCTTTGTTGCTTTGATGCACCTGTTCTGATTGCTCATCAAACAGCAGTGACAGTCCTAGACAAGCTGCTGACAAAGAGAATGTAGGAGACTCACATTTATGGGTTTTGTTTCTGTTTTTCAAGGGAGCACTCCCCTTTGGAAGCAGCCTTACGACAGCAGGCCAGAGGGGTGACATACGTGTGAACATATGTCAGTGCCCCCTGTGGTAATGTACATGCAAACATATGGCATTGCCCTCCTGGTGCATATTAGCTGTCAACAGACACAGGAAGGACCTTGCCCTGGTTATGTTTCTTATCATCCATATGGTTTTCTATTGCTCCTGATAGCAGATAAATTACAACTACTTCCAAAATCTCTGTCTAATAATAGTTTGTGTTTATTCCAAATATAGATGCTTACTCTTTCCCTTCCACAGAATTCATTGAGAACCAAGCAACATTTTTTCATTGCGTTGCAGGACTCTGATGATTTGAAAACCGAGGAAAAAAAAGAGAAGAGTCAGCACACACACACAGCCAATGAGATGAATATCTGGAAATAAACATGCAGCTTGACCCCTGTAACTTGGAAGGGACTCAGCCTCATGGGAAGGAAAAGCCTTTCTGCCACATTGCACACACACACCACTGTGGTCAACAGAGAAAATCAGGACAGTGGCCCAATATGAGGAGAAAATGCTTCCATAGTTTTACAAAATTACATGATCCTATGAAAAACTGAGTTGGAAGGTATCAAAGTTAACTCAGTTAGCATATGGACTCATATTTTTCTAAAGAGAAAGTAATCTGCTAGACATTTTATAGTGAAAACTCAACTGGCAAAAGCACAGACCATCTCTAGATGATGCTGAAGTTTATACTTTCAAAGACTAGTTACATGAACTGTGAAGAGAAGGAATCCAAACAGCAGCTAGCAGTGCTTCTGCACTAGTTTACTACCTTGTTGTCTATTCCAGACATAATCCCAAACCTCTAGGCAGCCACTTCAATTGGTTCAATCATCAGTCCTTAAAGTGGTGTAAACCACAAAGTGTACAAAATGAGTGTTTGTTTGAAAGCACTACTGTAAGTGACAACCCAAAGTCTGAGAGACAGGAAAATCACACAGCTGTCCTGACCCCATAAAGTCAATCTCCTTGTCTGTTCCCTTTCACACCCCAATATCTTAGTCACACTGTACATGTGGCAGCTGCCATTTGTTTGCTGTGCATCCAAGAACATGCTGCTTGGTTTAGTGTTTCTGTTGACAAAGAGGAAGACATATGCATTGCACAAAACCAAGCAACATTATTCTTGAAACTCAGGTCTTAGTATGTTGAAACTCAGGTCTAAATTTGCCAGGGCATAGTCGGACATCTGATCTGTCCTTTCGTGTTTGCAGAAGAACATTTGACCTGTAATCTTGGTAGTGGTGCAGATCAAGTTTACAGAAGTACAAAAGAACAAGGGCAATAGATCACAATACTTCTTTATATGAAAAAAAAAGTTATGGGTTTGTGGTACTTCAGTTCAGCTTAGATGATCTTGTGGCACTGAGAAAAGTCTTCCAACATTGCATGTCAGTAAAATACATTTGAATAGGTTCATGCAGAAGCTCTCAAAACAGTTTTTGATGGAGTGTACATAATACGATTGCCATGAAAAAACTCAGCCTAGCAAAGTACTCTGTACTATCAAGAATCATAACATGAGTTCTTAGGATGATTTCAAAAGCATTTTAGTGGATTAGGATTAGTACTATTATTTTTAGCTGGATTTAGTATAGTAATTGCAAGGAATCAAAAGCTGAGAGTTGTATACAACAGCAAATGCTACATGGGGATAAATATTTCTCACTTTCAGTAGTTACTGGAATGGTTTGATGAAGTCATGCTCAATGACTGTTCCAAACTACCTACATTTGTAATAGTCTAGGAGTATTACAAAAATTAACAAAGAACAAAAATTTAGGATGCATTGATGGGGTTGTCTTTATCTTTCAGGTGGAGAGAGCTTTATGACAGGAAACAACAATAGGTTAAGGTAAACAGCTTATTTTGCCTACCTTCATATTTCAATACAGTAGCTCAATATAACCACATTTCTCCAAAGACTCGTATTCTGTTATTGAAAGGTAATGGTGGGAACCAACTTAAGAACATGTAAAATGCAAGATTTTTTAATCAATGAGAAGCTATTAATTTAACCAAGCCTTCCTGTAATAATATTGAGACAGACTGTCTGCCTGTTTTTACATTATAGCTTTCTTTGCAATCTGTACAGAATATAATGAGGTGTGTACATTTTGTGAATATATCGATTGAGAATGGTCCTTAGAATCTAATGCTGCCAAAAAAGTTGGTATTTCTCTATGATTCTTCAGAAGTTTGCTTTCTGGAACAACCAAGTTATTATTTTAGTAGGAGTTGGTGACTCTTGCCACTAACTAAATGTAGAATTAATTTAGTTTATCTTCACTAGATCACATTAAGCTCAGACCTAAGTTCAGACTTGATATGATCCAATGGATCACTGATCTGACAGACCCCCAAGTTAAACCACACTGATGCGTCACTTGACAGGTTCATTAAAGTCATTGTGCACATGTGGTTCTGCAGCAGCAGGATTCCTCAAGTTCCCAAACCACCTCAGCCACTAATCTATGCAATTTCTGACCTGACATATTTGGAGTCAATGAAAAATTCAAGGCAAAAATTTGAGGTGGACAATGTAATTTTTAAGACTTACAGAAACCAAATGGATCATCTTAATCTAAAAACATGCCTCAGTTTAAGCATCTTTATCTCACTTTCATGATGTATCACTGCTGATTTCAGCAAAATCATCCACAGCTGAAATCCAAAAAAAATTATGTTTTTATCATATGTGACTTTATTATAGAATTTATTAAAAATTGTTATTAGCTTAGAAGAATTCAAAAGAGAATTTATAGCTAAATATACTCAAATCATTGAAAAATTAAGAAGCTTTTTCTTGCAGATTTTTTAAACTTGGTTCTATATTTATTTGATATATTCTTTGTACCGATCTTTTGGTGTAGTATCTGAGCATCTTCCATTAGTGCATTAAGCAATATAACTAATGTCTGAAACATGATACATACTCTGGAAAAATGTCACTTTGTGTATGGAAAAACAAAACAAATGTACTGGATTGTGGAAAAAGTAGAATCAGTGATACTTCAGTGTTAAACACAGCTGGCTGGAAAAAACCAGGTATTCTCATCTTTTTGGAAATGTCAAGGTTTTACAACTTGTGCTTATCCCACATTAGGAAAAAGCTGGGAAAAAAAGAGAAAAAATAGCTTGTGGGTAGGACAGTTCTGAACATTCCATTAGAAGTGGGAGAAAAGGATGAAATTATGTCCCTGATCATTAGGGAGACTTGGACTAGATGGCCTTTAAAAGTCCCTTTCAACCCGAACGATTCTTTGTCTGTGAATGATTCCATGGCTGAGATTCCATGAATATTCTGTATAATAGCTACCAAAGCCACTGGAGGTTTTGCTGTGCAGTGTGCATGCATCATCCCCAACAGTTTGCTGCTTCTTATGTTCTAGTCTGAGAAACGGGCTCTGAGAAACTGTGATGGAATTGGAACAACCTGGCCTGTGGTCTGTCTGCTCCAGAGGAGTTCATCTCCCTTCCCACGTGCCACCAACACAGAAAAAAGCAGGAAAGAGTTCAGTATTCACTTAGAAAGGTCATATGTTATATAGTCTAAAGATGGATCACATGTTAAATACTGGAACATAATGATTAGTAGGGGCACGTTGTTCTCTTGGTTGTCTGATGCATTTCAATAACTTTTATCACACACATCAGCTAGCTGGCTGAAATATAATACAAAATAACTACAGTCTGATGCTTACATTTTCTAAAGAAAAATTTTAGCTATAAAGTAGTGTCTAGTCTTGGAATATTTTTATTTACTTTATTTACAGGAATAATACTTTATTATTTTATTTACAGGAATGGAAGGAAAGCTTGGTGTTTCTAGTGAAAAGAAATTTTAAAACATATAAAAAATATAAAAGAATTTAAAAGAAATACTAAAATTATGTCATTCCACATCCAAAGTGAAGCTAATGTTCATATAGATAATATGTAATGTTTAGAGCACTTCATAAACCAAAAATGCTTTACAGATTTGGTGTAGTGCAGTCTTTTACTGTATCCCTTTAGTTAAAGTGAAAAACAAAATCCAAACTAAAACAGGACTTCAGTAATCACAATAGAAATAAATAACAAATAAAAATACAGAAACCATAACCTAGGATAGTTTTTCATGGGGAAAGGAGACCTAAGGTGACTGGATATGGATATGCACCCACTAGCTAACAGTTTATGACAAATGAAACATATTTAAGTATCCTAATTGTCTTTCTGATTTAATAGGATCCAATAAATGGAAACTGTATGGCCAGAATAATGAAAAGAGCACAAAATTTATCTCATTCTGTTGCGTCCTCTCTGTGTTCTTTTGTCCTTTGATTGCACTGGTGGATAATATTATTTTGTTCCCAAGGAAATATGTCCCTTTGATTAGGTTGCAGATATTCTCTCATTTGTCACTGTTCTATCAAGCTATGCCATGTAACAGCAGGAACCCTTGATTATTTAATTGCTTGTAAGAACTCATTAAATCTTACTATCAATCATTGGACATATGGCAAATATCACCCAATGGCATGAGAGGTTTTAACAGTGATCTGTCACTGGGGCATACCCTTTCTTTAGTAGCATAGGCCCTTTGTTTAGTTCTCTGATCATAATAATTTTTAATTAATATTGATTTGTAAAAGAGTGTTCATGCAGTGGCCTTAATCTATGGATACAAGGATAATCTTCTAACAGGAACATTTGTAATTGCATATAAATATCCAGAAACCCCATCTAAGAGAGTTTAACCTTTTTACAATGTTTTGTAGATCATGTTAGTCTGATGATAACCTAATTTAGTCTTCAAAGTGGATACGGCTCATTAAGAAAAGCATATAAGAACAAGTCACACAATGGGTTTTGCATCAACACCTTGATGGTATCCTGTGAGCTATCTCTGATGATATAAATACAAAAGACATTTTTCAAAATACAGAATATTAGCTATAGCTAATAAAGGTAGCCACCTGTGCAGCTACTTCTTTTGTCTATAACAAAAATCAAATCAAAGAAGTGGGACGTTATCTCACCAAATACTGTTTTATTTCACCACAGATCCTTAAGGTTTAGATATATATTTACATAGATGGATAATAAATTAATGAAATAACTTGATTATCACAAAAAGTCCCGCCTGGGATATGTAGATTTTAACATAAGAAAAATTTAGATTCAGCATTCTTTGCAACCAGAACTTTAGCAACAGCTAATTTTAGCTGAGGAGGTTCAAAATTAGTCATGCTCTAAAATGAAACAAACTTTCAAAGATGAAAGTTCACAGCAGTTGACAATGGAACTACTCAATTTTTGCAATCATAAAAAGAATGGTATTTGACCATTTCTTGTGATAACTACCCTTTCACTCTACTGGACTCACAACCTTTTACACACTTTGTTCATTAGTATTACATGGACTTTGTGGGAAGCAAAAGAGAAAAGCCCAACCTCAAAACACTTCTTTGATGATGATATTTAACAAAAAACTTGTTTTTATCTCTCTTATTCTTGATACACTGCTATTTGGAGATAAAATCAGGGTATCTAAACTACTACTTTCTAATAACTTTGTCAAAAATCCCTTTACATTTGAATTTTTTTTGTAAAAAATCTAAGAATAATTGATAAACAGAGAAAAGTGGAAACTGGAAGATCTCCGTCTCTGAGCCAGGCTTCCATTCACACATGCTACCTGTGACACACAATGCTCCTCATCTGAGGGGTGGCTGCCTTTGCAAGATAACACATAGGACTTACCATAGCAACAGTTTAGGTTTGGGAAGGGTGGGTCAAATTCTAAAATTTGTATGTTCTTGGAACAAATTTTTGAATACGGATCACAGCTGGTGTCAATGTCAATTTGTTTTGTGGTTTTTTGTTTTGGTTTTTTTTGGTGAGCTCCATAAAAGAAGTAGAGATTTGAGCGGGCAGAAATAGTAAACAGCCAGACACCTTGCTTTAATACAGAGTGAAAGGACAGCTGTGAGAAGTAAGAAAGAGAATTAGAATCTTAATACCTGAGATATGTTTCTGCACTTTTAGGTATGGAAATTATTAAGAAAAGAGGCAGAAAAGGAAAAAGAATTTTGAAGCTGGATTTTTCTGTGTGTTAGTATTTCAGGTTACATTTTGTTTGATGAAATTCTGCCTCTACATATTTCTGTGTATTCATCCCTGTTCTGTTAATAGCAGTATTGTGCCAGGCATCTGTAATTTGTCTTATGTTGTCTAATGATCATATCATAGTTTTTCCAAAAAAACCCGTATCTACTTTATGTTTTCATGAGGACTTATGTTGACCCCCACATTTTGAAACAATTATATTGATTTAAAAATCTATAATAATTCTTTTTAAACTTAGTTTCTGAATCTTTGGGTTTTTTTCCAAAGAGGATTCACCTATGTCTAAATAGCTGTATGCATACATATAGCCTTGAGGACAGATTATTGAAGTGTTTTGTATTCTCTGATAAAGCGAAGCCTAATTCATTCCTGTAGAGCCAGAACTCAGTTCTATAACAAGGGGAAAACCTTCATGACAGATATTCAGCTACAACTATTATGTACTTAACATTATTAGAGCAGTATAAGGGATCAGGAGTCATTTTCCTTTATATAAATATAAAAGAGTCATTTTCCATTCCTGGAAAACACTATAAGACTGTCTTGAGATTCCTCTAAACAGTGCTGCCTATGAAAAACTATCCCAAGGAGCAAATCAGATATCATGGCTCATGAGAGAGTTGTTTGGGAAATATTTCAATAAATACATACAATTTAATTATTATTTTGTTTTGTAGCTTGCATAAATTTGACAAAACATTACAGGTAGACAAATCACAAATTTCAGAGGTTTTATAAACATTTAGTTACTGGGTTTGGTCCTGATTCCTCCTTTTTTTTCCATGTTGTGACATTGTTGGAATCCTTTTGTTCTTTTTACTTCTCTTTTCCTGAAGTTTAGTAATTGTAAAATGATAATAATAGGTGAGACGATAAAGAATTTTTTGTATTCTTTTTGAAATTCTGATTTACTTCTCTGTAAGATAGTGATAAAGATCTCTTTTGCCCACTGTCGAGACTATGCAAGTGAAGTACTTCATTAACCATTCAGAAATACTGGAAACACCTTATTTTCCCAATAAACAGTTTAAACTTAAGGACTTCACAGACAGCCTGTTAAACAAGATCTACACTACATTACAGTAACTTCATTACTTCCAAGGTAGGCTAGAGTGCCATTTCAGGAGTAATGAATGATGCTTTAAGGTATCAGGCAGATACCCTATAGACACTGAGATTATGCCACAAAATACAGAAAGTCTTCCAGGAAGCAAATGGATAAGCTTTGCTAAGGGAGCATAGAATAAAACCCATTAAAACCCATTAAAGGAACCCAAACTATAGGCAGAAGGTAGGGAAGGATTGATTTTTTTGTAGCTGTAAAGGCAATAGAATATCTATTTATTAATTAAAAGTACATTTTATGTATTGTGATGTGATAAATTGTTGACTGTTTAGGTGAATTACCTCAGAAATGCAACTAAGGCTATTAACATTGATAAACTATGGACTATTACTTTTTAAATTTCTGAAACAGTCTTCACGAGTATGCTCAACTTTCTTTTCAGTTTTAAGCAGCAGTTTTGAATAATCATATTCGACATTTAACTACTGCCACTAGAACCTTCCTAGCCAGAAAAAACCTCAGCTTTCACAAACAGTTTTAACTCTCTTATTTTCCCCTCTTTTTCTGTTAAATATACATACACATGAAAACCAAAGTTTTCTGTTTTGACAGAATCTGATGAAGTGACATACTCTTAACTATATATTCCCTTGACTTTATATTCCCTTGACTTTATATTCCCTTTAACTTGGGAGTGCTAAAACTAGTAAACTCCACCTGAAAGAAATGTTTTAAATATGAAAACTACATTTTTTGGGTATAAATAAACACAAAAAGAAAATTGAAGGTGTATCTGTATAAATAAATCTACATATTCTCATACACCAAAGCTCTGAGAAAATATATTAATCTCTGGGGATTTTTTTCTTCTAGGATACTAACTAAATCAGCTAGGTGAAAAAACTAAATATTTTTCAAAGATGTTATGTGTCTTTGGACATATAATATTTTAAGTTTAATATCTATATTTTGTACATATATATATGGTGTCTGTATTCTGATATAGACATGTATTCTGATATAGACATGTATTCTGATATAGACACTTACTAAAGAGTTTATATCTGAAAATCAGGCATCCATCCAATACCAACTTAGAAAATTCAACATTATATTTGTCATCTTCGATAAATTTGAATGTGTGATTATGGCTATATGGGAGTGAGTGTGCCTCGTGTGTGTCTGTCTTGAAAAACAGGCTTTTTTTGTCACTCTCTGATGGTGGTGATGGAGGGAGAACAATACCTTTATCTCACTATAATTTTTAAAGGCATTTAAAGGGTTCATTGTTTCAAATCAAAGAGCTATTCATAAGTTCCAATAAAATGCAATCCATCACAATTTTGCATGAGCAGAAGCTTTCAGCTTGTGCATATTTTGTCAGGAAGGCAATTTAAACCTTATAAACACAAATCACTTCTTTGGTTTTTAACCACAAAACATTTACACAGTACTGACACACCACCTACAATATCTCAGTACAAAGCCAATAAGTAGAGCAGGCAGGACCAGGAAGCAAGGACCTGGGGACAGCATTTTATGTTAGAGTAGACCAGATGCTGAGGCATCAATTCAGGAATTCTCAAAAGATTGAGAGAGAAAAGGATGTTCGCCTATGCTTATATCCCTTATCAGAGTGTATATGACATAATAATTAAAATACTTGTTTTGATGACAGACATATCAGAAGCAGGTTTATATATCCAGGAAGAAGGACTCTGGAATAATTTATTTGCTGTTTTTTTCCCTGTGTATTTGATGATTTTGCTTGTGAACTAATATGTACATTGACCAGATGCACAATGGCTGTGGTACCATAGCATCTCTGATCAGTAACAGATTTGGCTCAGTGTGTTAAAAAACCTTTGATGCATAAGGGTGAATCACTCTTAGAAAAAATGTGAAGAAATATTATGCATTCTATTTCACTGGAGGAGAATTGAAGCTCACAGATGCTCTACTGTTTCCCAAGCCTACAATCATTTAAGTGGCTTACTCAAAGAGCTGGAATCAAACAGTTCTGTCCTAGTCTGTCTTAATGTGCAAACTTTACTCTATTTTTATTTAGTATTTCCTATTCTGGGAATCTTGAAAGTACAGTGCAGATTCATCTTCCTAGGGAACCAGTATTCATAGACTCATGAATCATAAGATAATCTTTGTTGGACGGGAGATCTGCAGGTCATCTTGTTCAACCATCTGCCCAAATCAAGACTTACTCAGAAGCTAGACCAGATTAAATAGGGTATGCCCTATTTAATGTCCAGTCAAATTTTGAAAGCTTTGGTGAAAGTCCACAGCCTTTCTTGACAGCCTGTTCACCATTCTCATTGTGAAGACTCTCCCTTAAGTCCCCTTGCAACATTTTTTTTCATGATGCAACTTTTTATCATTGTCCTTTGACATTTCATTCTGAATCTCGGAGAAGAGACTACCTGTGTTTCTCCATAAGCACCTTTTATGTACTTAAAGACAGAAAATGAATCACCTTTTAGCCTTCTTTTTGGAGGTTTAAATAAGTACATTCCTTCAGGGTGTTGTGTGCTCCAGCTCCTGTCTATCCCAGCAGCCTTCTCTGGCTTTGCTCCAATTTGTCAGTGCCACTCTTACAGAGGGGAACCCAACACTTGGCACTACAGATAAAAGTGGGAATAAACACTTCCTGTGACCTGCTGACCACGCTCTTGCAGCCCAGTATGGACTTTACCTTTGGCTGTGCACACTTGGCTCCTTCAACTTGCTGTGCACCAGAGGCCTGGTGTCCTTCTCTGCAGAGCTGCTTTCCAGACAGCTGGACCTCAACTCACACAGATGCAAAGACAGCACTTCCCCCTAAAAAAAGATATAAACACCTATATTTTAGGAGGGAGAAGCTCTTCAATGCCATCACAACATGAGAATGCAGTCTGACAATTGCTAAATATCCTGTGTTTCCCACTAAGATTTAAGGAGGATTTCAGGCCCCAAACCTTTACCTCTTAAAAAGAATTCAAATTATTTATAATAAACAAAAATCACTTTGTAAAATAAAAAAAAAAGTGGAAAACTTGCTACTCCTTGTAATGCACACTGATATATTGTTTAGCAGCCCCATTGTTTCATTCCAAATAATCACAGGTCAGCAAATGACAAATTTACTGTTATCTATCAATTGATTCTGTTACAATGTCCCTGAGATTTATAACTTGCACACTGGATCTTTACCCTTTTCCTAATGTTAAACTGTTATCCTCTCTCCCCCTCTTTCTTCTCTGATTTTAAATTTTTTTAAAAAAAATATTTTAGGCCCATTTACTTTCAGCATTTCAAAAGGCTGCATATTTATTTTGGAACTGTTAGCAGCTACTGAATTGTTTGCATGATAGAATCATGGTCGAACATGAATATTTTGTGTTATAAAGCATATTAAGAAGCCAACCAAAAATCAACAGAAATGATTATTCTAAAATCTTTTTCTCATTTGATGCAAGCAGATTGTTTCAAAAATTCACATCTTCTTTTCTGTGCACAAACTGCCTACAAAAATGGTGGTGGCAGCTGGATTGTTTTTAAAGCACATACAACTCTAACCTTTATTAATCTAATTTACATTTTAAAATGTTTGCTGTTTCAATTCAATTTATACTGCTCCTGCCATGGATAAGTGGGAGGACAATGTTTAAAATAATAGTAATTCTTTCCTCTTTCAAACAGCCAGGCATAGAAGAGAATAGTTCAGAGTAGGTTGGGAGAAGGAAGAAAACAGGCCTGGATTCACTTTGGTTAAAGTAGTGTCACATATAGAATCAGTATATTCACAGTAGAAGTGTTGGAACAAGCACACACGGCCTGATAAATGAAGAAAAGAAAAGTAGTGACAGAAAATCAAGCCACATCTAAGTTGCAGAACGTAGCTGCAGAGGGAGGAGATGAAGAGACAGAGCCACTACTGCTGGAACAGAGACTTGTTGCCATGGGAGCAGGGATAAGGAAAGCTGGTACCCTGGAGGCAGTGACTGGGGACAAGAACAAAAAGGAGAGGGATAAGAACTTGGAACACTGCACATACAGGGAACAGACTCATGCACAAATTCCCCTGTATTTTAGGAAGACCAAGCTGTCTTATTTCCAACTCACATAATCACATGCATGATGGGGCCAAGGCCAGAAAGGCAAAATTTTGCAAGGAGAATATTAGGTACCTGTTACAGAAGTAGTTTGGGGGGTTTTTGACCAGTCTGGTAGTTGTCTCTTCCCTTTGAGCTCATTTTGAAATACTCATGGTATTGACATACAAGGTGACTATCCATGCTCACAGTCTCATATATCTTCTGGATCACCAAGGAAAAGACACAGACATTAATCCATGGAAACAGAAGATTCACAGTTTCTTCCTCTAGCAAGTAATACATTTTCTCATAGGAGTGCCATGACAATTCTAATACTGTGAGGGTTTGGCTTATACAGAAAGATAATTTTTAGTATTGATAAAACCTTGATAAATATTTCTACTGACATTTTTCAGTAAAATACAGGACAAAAATTCAAGCAATATTCTCATGTCATGGGACATTACCATGCTCCACCAGGGATAAAATTGCTATAGAATTTGACTATGGTATTTTTAGTTTTGAAGTAAGTTACTTTAAATTAGGTTGTCATTTCCTGTCTAAAATAATTCAATTTCCATTTTCCCAAAAAGCAGTCATTTTTTATGGAAAAGATCAGCAAAGAAATTTTTCTCCTTTGCCTTCTCTGGGCACAGAGAGTAATTATTTTTTTCACATGCTTACATACAAAACTTTAAACCCTGTGCCCCATGGCTTACCTGCATGATTTTATTCTCATTTCTCCCAAGTCTGCCTTGCACTCACGTTCTTTTATTCTACAGTATGAGCTGATTGTTCAAACTCTGTGACCAAACACCTCACTTTGTAACCTTTTTTGAAACTGTGTAGTAATAACAACAAGCAGGAGCTGTCAGTGCAGAAAAAAAAAAAAACCAAACCAAACCCTGCCTGTTATATGCAAAGTACATCTTTAATGATGTTTAAAAAGGAGCTAAACATCTCTATGGGAATTCTTAAAACACTTATCTCTTAGGCCCTTATTTAGTTTTGCAAGTCTTTGTTGTTTAACAAGCTGGAGAAATGGGTCATCTAATGTTATATTAATCAGTAAATTAATATTTTAATTTGATTTTCTTTATAGTTGAGATGCTTGCGGCATCTGCAGTGTTTTCTCTCTCTGTACACTGATGTTAAGCAGAATCATTATCATACTGTACCTTGGGGTTGTGAGATAACAGGGTCCAGTGATAGCTCTATTCTTAGGAGAGTGGGAGGTTTATGATGACACTTATACATTTTAAATGGCACATGGAGGCTCTCATGCAATGAAATGTCTTACAGCTGAGTCATAGGCTTTTCTACATCAGGCTTTTCAGTTCATATACTTGGAATCACACACTTTCATGTCTGAGCATGAAAGACATGAGCAGGTGATATATTTTGTCAATTTTTGGATAAGATCTTTACAGTGTGATGGAGTAAAAATCTCAATGATTTGGTTTTTCGTAACAAATCCTATTTTGAAAATTTTTGATAAGTTGCAAGAGATATGAATATCAATAAATGAAAAGGAGAGAAAATGACAATTAATTATTTAGGTTAAGTTCCAGTTAAAGCTATTTTTTTTCAAATATTCAGTCAGTCAAATACAGAAGACTTGTTGACACAAGAAGAGATACAAACTTTTATTTAACATTATCAGCTCTAATTACCCTTCTGAAATGTGCTTGGAAATTCAGAATTTTGATTAGATCAGGCAAGACTGTCCCTGTCCCTTGTGCACCTTTACAAGAGCTGAGAAAGAAAGCTTTCTCCTTCTTGCTCTCTTATGCATGACCTTTAAACAGGTCAAAATAGTGCTAAGATGGAAATGGTTCACAGGTTACTGTTAGGTGAGTAAAAAGGAAGAAACAGTCTTTGTTCCTTTTACCTCCTTAGTCACAATCTGACCTTCTCACCTTCTCCTTTCCTTCCAGACTCTGTAATTGAGGATATTTACTACATCAAAGAGTCCATGCCTAGTTCAGGCCCCCTCCCTCTGTTACAAATACACAAATCACACATCCTAGTGCATGCTCGCTCTGGTCCAATAGTAAGTTACATGTCTGAGTGAAAATATATGCTTGGTGATACCCTCACATACCAAGGTCAAAGCAAATCACATTCGCACATCCCATATCACACTTGGTTTGCTGGCCATACCTCAGCAGATGCACCATAACCATATATGACTGTAAAACAGCCAATACTTTATTGTTTCTTGAGCTTCACTGGCTTTGTAACATAGTCATTCACAAAAACACATCCAAATGCAGGTTTCACTTATGCTTGCAATTGGGCAAGTGCAAAACTGGCTCAGGAGGAATGCAGGCATGGTGCCAGTTTCCTTCTCTCCCTCTCTCTTTTTTTTTTTCTTTTTCTTTTTTTCTTTTATTTTTCAAATACCTTATTAATGTGAAATGACATTTTAAACACTGCATAGCACAGGATTCTGGGTTTGGGGACTGAGTCATGTCTGGCAACCCTTACTCTCAGTCAGAAGCTTTTTTTTTCCTGTCTCAGAATAGTGGTACCAGCTTTTCAAAAGATAAATCTGCCTGGATTGAGTCAGCCTTGAGGCCAGAAATGTTGTGTGGGCCGTTGGCTGGATGACTGCACCAGAATGTTTTGAAGTTAAAATAAATGGAAAAATCTAAATGAACGTGCTTATTATTTTAGCATAATAATAGAGTTAATAGATAATCTTGCATTATGAGATCCATGAAAATTTTTGTGATGGATCATTGAAAACTTGCAGGAATATCCACATTGCTTTTGATTGGTACTAGCTTTCTTTGAGGAAAGTACTCACTCATTTTTTACAAAAGTCTATAAATAGAATAACAAATGCATGAATTAGTTTTGAATTAGAATGAAGTTCTGATTCTTACTCAATGTCAAAATCCTTTTGAATTCAAGAGCAGTCTTACCTCAGTTTTCATATGAAGGACTTTTCTAAAAGTATAAAACTGCAGAGGTGTTTGGCTCCATTGTGAACATTTCATACATCTCTAGCTATCAGGTTGTTAAAGTCAGCAACTGCCAGTGTCAACAGAATGAGTTTGTTACACATCACTGAATGTTCAGGGACAGGTTTGATGCCCTGTATGATTTTGAAGTGTCATTTTCTGGAGCCTTCACACAAAACAAATAACAAATCTGTCTTCGAAAAGAGTTTCTTCAGCTCCAGAAGCAGGAAGGCAATGGACTAAATAAGCAAGAGCAGCAGAGGTGTCTTAAAAAGGTGGGTGCTCCAGAAGAGAGCATGCATTGAAAAATGAGACAATCTGCTTAAACTAAATCAAGTAACCTTAGGGATCCGGCTACTGTCCCATTTTTACAACACAAGCAAAAAACAAGTTAGGAAGAAGTTTCTTCCTTTAGCAACTTAAAAAATAGATTGAAATTCCAATTCTTCTGTCCCAAAAGCACAGCAATATTTTCTCTCTCTATTGATTATCAGTCCACTTCGGTTGAAAACAGTCCTGACTAAGATCAAAATTGCTTTGAAAAGATGACTTTAAACCTGATAAAGTACCAGCACCACTGCACTATGCTATCAGATGGGTATTTTTAGAAAATGAAAGTAAATCAATATTAATAACATAAACCAGAAATTGATTGATTTTGCCATTAAAATATGTAATGGTGAAAGAGCCCATATCTAATTATTTCTGTTAAAGTCTGTAAGTAACGTATTAATTAAACTGGATACATGAAAATATCTGAAGACATTTGTAAGACTTACTTGGGTCAACCAATTTTTAAAAGCAAAAGTTCTGCCATTAATAAACTGCAGAAAGATCAGAGCTGTTAAGCAATGAGGATGAAAGTCACATGAAAGGATGACAATGAGAAATTTGAAAAAAAAAGAATTTGCAGTCTCCATCATTCTCTGTCTCTTACAGTCTAATAAGTTAACTTGTACTGACTGGTAAGAGAGGCAATAAAAACTGATAATTCTTTAAATGACACTAATTCCAGGATGTATGCAAAGCCTTACCAATGCCTTAGCATTTATCAAGGACATATTAAATAACTCAAGATAGTGGATTAATATTGTGTAACCATCTTCAGAAATACTAAACCATCCATTCCAACATCCTTACTAGCATTGATCATGAACCATTGAATCAGTACTTTATGTTCATTTCCTTTCATTTGCTTTATTTTACACTGGGGAATATTTGCATTTGTACTATATTCCTGTTTCACATCTAACACACCCGAAAGTTCTTACCTGCCTTAATGCAATAGTAACTTTGGTAGCTAGTTATTGTTTTTGATAACTCTGCTCATACCCTGCTCCACCCAACAGAGAGACTGAAATAGCAAAAAAAGGGAAAAAAATGAAAAGGAAAATAAAGACCCAAAAGGCCATTTTTTATTTTGATCTGATAACAAAACCAATATAGGAATAACAAATCGGTAAATTTGGAAATTAACATCTAATGTATGCCAATAAAGCTCTAGTAATGGCTTAAAAAAATGTTAACAAAAGCACCACCAACAAAATGAGGAATTAGAAAGCACATTAGAGCAATCAGTTAATCATTTTGAAAAATAATCAAAATGACTATACAGAACTGAAAACCACTAAGTCAATCCTTATTGTCAAGCCTAATGTGATCCAATGTACTGTAGTGAGGGAATAGGAAGGAAGTGTCTACACCACATGTTGAATTAAAGGGAATCAACCAGCCATTTACTTTCATTTATTTAGTAACCTTCGTGATGAGATCATCAAATATATTGTCTCCTCAGGAATCACAGAAGGCTGGTATCTTGCTCTCTTTCTTCTATCCCCCCCCTTTCCAACCTGATTTTTCCATCAGACTACTTGACCACTTAAATGCATGGGATTTTTTTGGGGGAAAGTTGTTTTTGCTTCTTACCAGAAGGAAAACATACTGAGATATTATGCTAACAGATTAATTTAAAATCACTCTGAAGGATTCACTAATGGAATTCTGAAGATTACAGTATCATGTTCTTACGGAGCAGTGCTCACAACAGGCTATAGGAAATAATAGGAGACCAATAGGAAATAATTTGACTCCAAATAGTAAGTAAAAGGAAAAATGTTTCCTGTTCCACAAAGGCAAAATCAAACAAGAAAAACATATTGATGACAACACATTACCTATCAATCTGGAGATCATTGTATTAAACAGAGAGGACTTCCCTTGTCTCTTGTTTTAGTAGGCAGGTCATCTGCTGTCGGAGTAATTTGTTGTCAAAGGTGGTTCACATGAACTGTGCTCCTTTTTCTTCTATCTCACTCCCATGATGGGAACCTAAAACAGCCCTACCTGTTGATATTTATTGTGTAGAACACCCAAAGGAAGGTGAAAAGGATCACACAATGGGTAAGACTCGTGTTTCCAAAGGCAGTTAGTAGAGTCAAAAATCCATCTGAGTGACTCCATGACCCACTGTTCACTGGCTTACAGGATCCCTTATCCACGCTGTCCATAAATGACTTGGTAAGTTTGCAAGAGCATGCAGAAATCCTTTCTTTGGTCACTGTAGCCCCTTAGTACAGTTCTCTGTCTAGGCAACACTGCCTCATTCTGGCTAGTTCTGAATTAATTAGAATATTGCTATAGGGCTTCATAATGAGTCATATTTATAATTTAAAAGCAACAAATGAAGTAAATGCTTTTAGCTTTGGAGTTTCCTTCATCTACTTCAAATCTGCTGGAGTTCATATGTATTTAAAAGCCTATATTATTTTTTTTCCCCAGCTATAGAAGCTGGTCCATTAGTAGATACTATCACAATTTACGAATTTTGACTCAACTATATCAGTACATTGTGGTAGGAATATTACTACTGAGAGTTTCCCTGCTTGGGTGTACACACAGTGTAAATGTGCACTTCATGTTACTTCTAATACTCATACTCCCACATAGTTTGAGATGATATATTCATAGAAATATGAAAGAGATATCTCATACAAGGGATTTTCTTTGAAGAAGTGTGGTTAAACTGTTTCTTTTTATAGGGTTAAACTGGTTCATTACCTGCTTTCATGATAGCAGTAATAAAGCCTCAAATGAAAGCTATAGATTATAAAAAGATAGTAAATATACTACTGGAAATAATAATAAACATTATAATAATAATACCACCACTTAAAAATGCACCATAAAATTATTGAAAGGTTGCACCAAACAATCTGAAAAGGAAGGAAGCCGCAGGTTTAATTCTTTGTTGTTTCTTGGAATAATTCCAGTAGTTTATTTTTCACGCTTGAATAGCTTCTGCACAATTTGTTGTAGTTTTACTTAGTAGAAGTGAAGATTTTATATCTCCACAGAGTTGAATTTGGAAAAATAAACTGTTTGTAATTTCAATCTTTTATCAAAGAATATAAAAATATTATTCTTTTAAGTGTAAAATTTCCAATAAGTGATAGCTGAGGCATACATTATCTAAAACACTATATTACTTTTTCTGTTCCAATTTGTCTGGTAAAGATTTTGAGTCCCTATGAATTTATTTCTTGTTTCCATTGTATATGTAAACATATATGTTTATTATTGTATATTGTATATGTAATTTTTGTACATGGAGAAACTTGCTGAGAAACAATTTACTTTGACAATTCACAATTTGTAGAGCATAACTGCTTGCTAAATCATGTGAGTTTGCTTTTGCTCTCTGAACAGATTCATATTTTTTTTAATGTGGAAAGAACAAATAATGTTTAGCCAGTAAAAATAAAAAAAACCTCTTAATACTCTTTAGATGATTTGTGATTCCCTTCTTCCCCTCATATTCATGCAACAAAAGCTGTTTGAGTAAACATTCAGAAATACTAAAATGGAAGGGCATAGGCAGACAGGAAGAATGGCTTTTCAGTTGGTTACTTAAAAGTCTTCCATTAGGTGTCAGCTGCTTACATTTCCAAACATTATATCCCACAATAATGAATAAAAGACTTCCTAATAAAAGGAAGGCTTTTTAGTATGAACATTATGAGTGCCTACTCAAGACTAAGGTTAATTTTGTGCCTTGCACGAGCACTTTGGCTTGCAGATAGAGAGTTTGATTTAGGAATGGGTCGCACTCCACAGACATGAAATAGCCATCTGTTGTGTGAACAGTCATACTCTAGAGTGAATGGAATTTTTCAGATCAGAAGAAAGTAACCGAGTATTTTGTGATACCTGATCTCTCCCCCACCTGTGGAAACCTATTGAAGCAGCTCTACTTATAAGGCATTTGTCAGAATGTTAATTGGAAAAATGACTTCATTGTGTGAGTCATACAGTCACCTCTGTGGACCTCATCAGGTTTAAATGAGCAGACTGAAGGCCAGAGCAATCATTCTGAGCACAGCCATATGTTGGTGAAGAACTCTCTCAGAAACAGGCTCGTGGCCAACTTTGGATACTTACAAATGACTAGATAGAAGATGGAGGTCTTGGTGGCAGGAAACACACTGGAAACACTGACATATGTAGCATGTTCCCTTTCACAACAAAGGACAATTAAAAAAACAAAACCTTTTAAAATAGCAGATTCACTACCTATTAGGTTTTTAAATAGCTTTTTTTTTTTTTTAAATAGCAGCTTTTGAGTTGGGACAATGATATTTTCAGGTGGCTGTAGAATATGCTTGTGTGTAGCTGTGGGCTTCTTTGCAGGGCACTCCATAGCTCAGGTTTGAAGCCCTTTGGAACACAAAACATTTTGGTGGGAAATGAAGCAATTCCAGCCTGACTTCAAAAAATAGCAAATGAGTCAAAATGAACAATTGGTTGAGTCTGTGACTTTCTGTGAGAATACAAGCTATATTTATGGAGCTGCTTTTTACCTACATTTGAGAATTAGGTAAATCTGGATAAGAGTTTAGTAGAAAATGAAAACAACTCTGTCCCTCTCAGCAGCTGGTAATCTCCAACAGCAGAAGTAGTACAAAGAGAGTGACATATTCTACCATTCATTTAATTTTTTTAACCTGCAAGTTTCTGCTATTAGGGTATCCAGACTCAGAAGTGCCGAGAAAAACATTATTGGAAGATATCTCATAGTAAGAAATCTTACCTGAATAAGTAAATGGAAAGAACATGGAATAGCTATCTTCTTCTTATGTCATCTAAATATAATATTAATTTCCAATAAGGCTTAAGGTGACTTACAAAGCTTGATTAGCAAACAGGGAATTAAACTCCATATGCTTTTCAGAGGATAACAGTAATTAATATAGTCATTAATATCTATCTCCCCCAAAACAAAACTATTGAAATACAATACTTCTGTGATTACAGATATGTCTTACCTTAAATATATCTATTTTGAAGCTATAGATTAAGATACTTCTGAGGGGGTGAAACTCTCGATAGTCTGACCTTTATGAAACTTATGTCAAGTACTCATATATGTCTGAACTTCTGAGAAGTGCACATTTTGCTTCCTTTTCTCAGTTTTTGTGCACAGTCCTTTTCCTATCTGACCTCAAAACAAACAAGAATGAAGAAAACATTTTTAAAAACTGACAGCTCATTACAACTAAGCAGAAATAAAACAAGAAGCTTTTAAAAACCGACAAACTACCAAAAAGAAGACTGAAAATCTTGACATTGTCATCATCACTTGAGAAAACTGAATTGTATCTACTCACCTTATCACTATCACATGATGAAAGATAAATCTAAGACATGGCCTTGAGGTATCAGGCCCTCCAAAACTCTGCCAATGCAAGTTATGTTCTTCCAAAAGGTATATTTTTATTACACTTAGTGTCATAATTGGAAACACAGAGATGAACAGCATTTCACAAAAAATGGCCATAAAATCATATGCTTCCATAAAAAAAGCAACCAAGTCACAACTTGTTTGTAGCAAAACAAGAGGATAAAAACCAGGAATTAAAACACATTGGCCATTGTGAAAGCTCTCACATCCAAGAAACACATGGTCCTTTTCCTGTGTACTCACCCAAGAGACAAAATAAATACCTAAAACACAGAAATTTGTTTATAACACATGCAGTAAGCTGGGTATCTGCATCAAAACACCTAAAATTTAGACATTTCTACTCTGGATTCATTAATATATTTGGGATTCACAAGGCTCACCTAGTCTTTATTTTATTAAAGTTCTATTCAGAAATTTTAAGCATCTATGAATTTACATATCACTTTTAAGGATATTTCCTATTCCTGTGATTGGATGAAAATGTAGATACTGCTATGTCACCAATATGACTAATCATTGTTACCCAGCCAGGTAGTTTTTTCTAGTCATATTCATCTTTAAAGAAGTATCACAACCAAATCTTCAAAGCAAAAATTTGTCATCTGAAAATTCTTTCTTCCTTTCTTTGAAGTCCCTTTGCACTTAGAGGTGCTGTTTATGGAATATAATCTGGCATGCACAGCTGCTTTCACTCTGAATGTTTTCAATTCTGAGCTTTTTCTAGAAAGCCAACGAAGGAACAAACAGCACTGAAGTTTATGTGAACCAATTATTCTCTGTGTCAGCACTACAATGTTACAATGGTATAATTCACTTAACCACAGCCTATGCAATCCCTGTGGATAAACAAACTCTTTGTCCTTGGTATACCCATAAATTCCTTGTTCCTCCTCCCGGTATTTCATGTCCATCCTTAAATTATTTACTCCCAGAGCAATGTCTTCTTCTTTGAAAATAATAAAACTATCTGCCAATTGTTGTTACCATGTAAAAATTAATTTTTCATAATCACATTAAAGAAAAATGTAAATATCTACATGGTTAAATTCTGCTATTATTAATTAAATACTTTGATTCAAAAACAGGGCTGTCTTCTCTAGAAATTAATATCCATATTTAATCTTAATATTTAACAATTCCTTTCAGTAATCAGCAGAATTCATGGAAAAAAACTTGCTTGATTGTCTAAACACAATTGATTACTGGTATGGATTGTAGTTTTAGTTCCATAAAATAGAATTGTGGTTTGAGCATTTTAAAACACAGGTTCATGTATGTTCAATATTTTGCTCAGTTACACTATTTGCCAATATTTCCTCCAATTACAATAACACATTCCAACTGCCTTTTCATAAATCCATCTTTCTCATTTATCTTTTTTGTCGGCTTGGCAAGAAATATCCATAATGATGACTCTTTTCCTAACCTTGTATTATCAGACAGGATAAAAAGCAACATCAAACACCTGCTTCTCTGAGGTATGGCTTAAAGTTATTTGTTCCTCAGCCTGTGTCACAGATGACAATGTGGAAGGTACTTTTCAGTTTATTGATTAGACTGCTGGGAAGTTTGCATTTTTCTGAGTCAGCCTCTGCTCAGTGCACTGCCTCTGTGCTTCCAGCTGTCTCTACTTCCAATGCTCCATTCCAGTTTGAACACTCTGTTGTTCAAAATTCGTGAACTAAATGAAAGGTTCCATTCCATGGAGCAGTAAGGCTTCCCACAAAGTGGATCAACTGCTAGAGACCAGCCTTTACAAATATTTGGGCAAGTCTTGCACTGCATCAGATACAGAGAGCAATACACATACGCAAGAGTGAAATCTTGTCTCCGATTGGAGGTTTTTTCTAGCCTGATCACTGTTTCTCCCAAATTTAAACAAATGAGGAAATGGAATGTAAGACACACCATTGAGAAAATTAAACAGTTCTTCCTGAATTGCTAATTTTTTTTTCATATAATATGTGCTATTTTAATTCATTATTAGTTATGCTGTTAAATTAACTGGAAAAATATAATTATACCTTAATAACCATATTGTAAGTGCAAAGTACATCCTTAACTGGGAACTTACAATGGATGCTTACATAATGCAACATAGGTTATAGTGTATTGAACCCTTGTGTATTTCAAGGGTTTGTAACATTTATAAATATCTGCAAATTAAGAATTGATAAAATAAGACTTTGATAAATAAAATGTAACTATTTTTCAATGTTTCACAGATCATACTGTATGCTAAGTAATATTCTTCTGCATAACCTTGCAGAAGAATATACACATGCTTTCAAGCTTAATAGAATTAATTTTCCCTGCTCAATAACTATTTTGAGTCTGGTAGTGCAACCTACTGCACTAATGGTGATTTTCTTCCTGGCACACAAATACTACTACTAGTATTGATGTATATTTTTTCTTCTTCTCTGTTTGCCTGATGCCTACAGAAGAGCCATACAGCACACATCTGTGGGAGATAATCCTAGTCCCTCAGTTCACCCATTTTAACATCAGGAAATAAGGAAGTTGAGTATTGAAAGCTCTGTAGCTCTAGGGCTTACAGAGCATTGGCACAAAACAGATTTTTCTGCATGTATTATTTAACTGTTATTTTGGACTAATTTTTTTGTTAACTTTAATTACATAATAATACTTGTATTTACATATCAATATAGATTTCAAAACTCCTGGAAAACACTTGGTGTACTTACTAAAAAGTGTTTTGCAGCATTCCCTTTCCCTATTTTATTGTTTCCACACTACAGAAGTGCATCAAATCCATATCCATTTCCTTTGCTAGTGTGAACTGGTGCACATCCAGACCTGCAGTGGAAGCAGTTTGGTCTTGTTCCCCAACTGGCTGCTTAAACTTGCTCCTTGCAGCTCCTCTCCCCACAGCTCACTGCTTCTCCTGGCTGCTCTGCTTTTCCTGAGGGCTGCAGTGGCAATTCCCAACTCTGGGCATATCTTCTCAGCCAAGCCAAGCCAGCACCCAAGCCTGGCCCCTGGTGCAGTGCACTGGCCCCCATCATCACCCCCCAAAGGAAGCTGTCAGTATTTCCCTGGCAGAGCAAGGCTTGGCAAGCCCTGTGCTCTGGATGGAGCTGCAGCACGGGGCTGTGGCTGGCCTTATCAGGCTGTGAAATTCCACTGAAACCAGGGGGATTTCTTCTGTTGAGTGGAAAGCATGCAGAAGGGCTGTCAGGATTGGGATCTTATGTACTACTCATGAGTGGAAGAAGGAAAATGGAAATCTTTTCAATGAGCCTGTTTGCTTTGTAATATAAAACCATGTAATGAAAGAAGATTCCCATCATTGTAATTTTCACATGTTTTATACTTCAGTCATATTTTTCATAGCTGTTTCTCACATTTATCCATTTCAATTTTTTATGTTATTTCTTTTCTTTTTTTTTGTCATTGTTGTTGCCTGTTTATTATTGGCATATATTTTTAGTATTTTTCCTTTGGATTTTTTTAATTGACAGGATTTCATCTCTGTTTGTTAAAGAGAACCAGCTGTTTTCTTCAAAGATAATTTTCTGAAGCTGTTGTGTGCCATAATTACACTGCAATTACACAGCAATATCCATAAAAGCAGATGAGGATTCTATGTGTCCTTCTGACTCATTAGAAGTTGCAAAAATGATGGATGCAGTCTTTCCTAGCTTGACTATTGCCCTCTGTTGGCAAACCCAAGTCCTGTCCTACCAAGAAAGAGCTAAGGCAAGGAATAATACAATCTTTGAAAGGAGATCAATTTCAGTTTTGGTAATGGGAACACTGAGATAATGTTGAAGCTGGGAAGTATTTTCTGGGTGCATTTTATGGAGAACTCTTTGAGTGATTTTTTTAATGTTTGCAATAAATCAGTGTTATATACATTTTGCACACTTTCTGATAAATTATTACGTTTTTCATATAGTTAAATTACTTGAGCAATTATTCTCTTTGCAGTTCAGTCTCGCATTCATGTAATTTCCTTGCAAAATCCTTCAAACAATTTCTTCAAATTCTATTCAGTTTTGTTTGTTCAGATATTCTGACATGAATAAGTTGAAAGAAGTCAAAATATGCTCATATGGCTTTGAAATACCTTAGGGCTTCATGTTCTGGCTGCAGAGAAGAAAAAAAAATCAGAGATCTGCTATTTTAACTAAAATCAAAACAGACCAAACCTAATTCCTTCTGAACCAACAGACCAAAAATATTTTCATTCTGGAATGAGTTCTCAAATAATTAAGATGACAAAAGAGAGCAATTAAGATGGGAAGGGTGAGACTTGGATGGTGAGATTTTGGGGAAGTGTGGGAGGAAAAGAGGTTGTTTGGATATTTTTGCATTAAATATTGAATCAGGTGAGCTATTTGGTATCATGATGAGTCTAAGCTAAGGTAAAGGGTCAGTGGGCTACTGGCACTGATTTTCAATGGACTCTTGTGCACTCCTTTCAGAGTGGCCACTGAAGTCTTGATTTGCAAAAGATTGCAGCTAGGGCAGAACTTCAGAAAACAAATTCATTTCATTAAAATCCTGCAAAGTTTAATGAGTGGTGAAAAACAGGAGAGACCTATCAGCACATTGATTTCTCCTGATACAGTTTCAAAACATTTGCTTTGGTATGGGCAATAGGGAGTATTCTGGTTCTGCAGTCAATTGCTCCACTAAAGCATACAAGGTGATTATTAGTCCTCTAGTGACTTTCAGCAAACAGACCATGTTTAAACAGCAGAGTTAAACAAAACTCAGTTTAGAGAGACTATTCTGGAAAAAAATGGGAGTGGGAAATGAACAGGTTTTATTTTCAGTTGGCTTTCTAGCTGTCATATCATCTATAATGTATATCTCAGCTTGCAGAATTTTTAGATGCTCAGAATTCAAGCATTTCCTTTAATGCCAGACAAGGATGAGATTTTGTTAAGGCTAACACAAAGACAGGAATAAATTTTCTAATGTTCACATTTTTTCAGTAGTGATAACTAAGGCAACTTGAGTGAGGCTTCATAGGTCAGTGATTTCTTGTTTAGCATCACCAACTTGACCGAAAATTATTTTAGATGGTCTTTTCCCTCTCTTTTCAGCAACAATTCATTAATATGTCCAAGATTTTTTTTCTCCATGAAATTAGACTTGCACATCAAGACACTGTGAGTGTAATAAAAACTTACACCAGGGAAAATGGAAATATGCAAAGGCACCATTTGTAAAATGAGGAGCTAGCTGTCTGTCCACTGCAAATGCACTATCAATTTTGAATTTCTGTGTAGGACAGTAGTTCTTTTAATAAATAAGACAATTGCATAATTGCAAGACTTCCAGCTTTTCCTCCATCCAGTGATTGCTGACTGAACTGTGTTGATTAGCTTTCAGTACAAGGCTTGACAGTGGCTCTGCAATCATTCTGCACAGCTCATGCCAAGCAGTATTTCAATTTGTTACAAGAAATACCTGCTGAAGTGTATTGTTGAAGTCACAGCTTATATGCTGCTGGTCTTGTAGAAGATACCACTTTTAATGCCAAGCACATATTTTCCGCAGTTCCTTTGTATTTTTCTTTCACTATCACTTTTCATTCAATATTTAGAGAGTTTTTTCTTCAACTCAATTATTTACAGCAATAAGATAAAAATCTCCACCACAATTACCCCTGTTTTGTTAAATTGTGAAACAGTACATTTAGCAATTCTGTCAAATCTCTAGCAGTAAAAGTTAGCTCTTTTCCAGTTTGGCTTATACATTTTGCTACTATATGTACTTAAAATATCAATCGCTAGAAAATTAGAATTCAGCTACCAAAGAAAAGTCTTTAAATATTGCAGAGACCACAAGCACAAAACCCACAAAAAAGTTGTATTTTTGCATATATAACTAGGACAAAATATGCACCTGTTAAAGCTCATACTTTTCACTTTTTTCCACATGTAAAGAACCTCTACATTTTTAGAGGCATAAAATATTGGCATTGAGATTGTGACTGCATGAACTGCATAGAATCAAAACATTATTTTTATCTATCTAGATTCATTAAAATATAGAGAGGAAGAAGTAGACCCTAAAGCCCAATTAATCATCAATATCTGAAAATTATGATGTTATAGTTTGATACACTCATTTAAAAAAAAATCTGAACTCTGTTTACTGGCTTCCAAATTTTCCTAAATGCTCACTTTATTTGTGTTGTCAAATCAAAGATTGCATATGTCTCACTGCAGGAAATATAAGAAAAATTGACTGGGAGATAAATACTCTGGTTACAGCATGCAGGAATTGCAAAGATGTTTGCTTTAGGCATATCAGGACATACTGTCCTGCTGTAAATATAATGTTTATCAGGTAGTGAAAATTTAGACTCACTGCCCCAGTAGGAGATGGCTTTTTTTCCTCTTTTGGTGGTTGTTCTGAGATTAATACACAACCAGTGCAATGTTTCTGAAAAAAAGATGTGTTTTAACCTCCTTCAGAAGATTGTTTTTAGTGGGACTGGCAGTGGCACTTTCAGAGGTACAACGATCTGATGATTGCCATTCAACACTTCAAGCTATTCTCTTTTAAATATTTCACATTTCTCCTTTAAAGCATATAACTCATATATTTTATTAAACTCTGCTGTCAGGTTATTTTTGAGCTTTCATGCTGGTGTTATGTACTCAATGATGTGATATGTATGTACAGTACATTTCTCACAAACACTATTAGCTTCATTATTTGTGATTTAGGATTAAGATTTGTCTTTCAAATCCCCAGTTTCTGTCAACTGCAATAATTTTCTGCTTGCCTTTACACATAAGATCAATGCTCTTAGAGTTCAGGTTTCTGTGACTGTCATCCTGAAGTTGATGGTATTTCTGGTTCTTTATTGCCTTCTGACATATCAGTACACTTAAGTACAATTTTTCTCCAGTGCCTGAGGCTGAATTGAATGAAGTGGTCCTTCAGTCACATTCTGTCATCTGTGTGTTGACCACGACCTTCATGGTTTATTTATGATTAGGAGGTTATGTCTTTCCTTACTCTAGCAATGGTATTTTAGCAAAGTTCTTCATCAATTTCTTAGTTCTGCAAATACCTTGCAATTTTTCAGGCTTGCTCTCTGCAATATTCTTCAATAAATAATAGGAAGCTAGCCTGCACTTTTAGAGAAACTTTACTATATATATTTCCAGTCCCAGCTTAGATTGTCTCTCACATTGTCAGCTGTCCTGCAGAGCTGGACGAATAATGAATGGCCTTTGCCATCTCTGGATTGTGCCACTGTGAGTTGTAAGATGACATTTTACTGTGAGCTAATGATCTGGTAAGGAATCTGCTTGATTATGTATCATCTGCCTGGGAGTGAATGTGTCTGGTAGACACTAAGAAGGATTAAACATGAACAGTTTATGGCAGGATGAGATCTCTACAAGCTTTGAAAATCAACAGTTGATAAAATATGAACTAAAAAACATTAGTGTTTCAGACTATGTATAGTGTTAATTGCATTTGGAATTTCAGTTGGGATTATTGGTACTGTTTAAATTTACACTATAAATTGAGGAATGATACTTCTTTGTGCAAAGCCCCTCAGTGAAATTAATGGCATTATGCATGTCAGTAACACCAGAAGATGACCTTACTTTCTAGCTTATTAGTCAGAACAGTTCTACCAACACCAGAGAAAAAAGGATGTAAGTCATGCATCAATAAAGTTTGGATAGATTTACCAAAGCTACAATCTAGCTGAAAATTACTTGTTTGCACAAATAAATGAGCATCTTCTCACACATTTTCACAAGAGACATGGATTAGGAAGAAAATCTATTAAAAATTCTATGTTGCTGTACTAGAAACAGTGATTTCCTCCCACATTGTTTATAAATCTGGTGGATCATCTCTTTCTTAAAATCACCTAAACTTTCTTAAATTTCACTGCCCTTAGGCAGCTAACTCTAACGACAAGACCTTCACCTAGGCATTTTTCATGTGCAGGTTTTGTTGTCCCAATATCCTTTATGCCATGCTTCTTGTGAACACTCTGGATTTCCTTCAGACCCTTCACCTGCCTTGCTGCCCTTCTCTGGACATGTCTGAGCATCTCAACATCCTTCCTAAACTGGGGGGTCCAAAAGTGGACACAGTAGTCAAAGTGCAGCCTAACCAGGGTATATGCTGTAGAGGCACTGCTCATAGTTTTAAATACTTTGCTGAAGACTTTAGCACACATTTTGGTATTATGTAAGAATGAGCTTTCATAATCATAAAGCCAACACTTTTGAGCAATTTCCAGAAGAGAAGGCTTCTTGAAGGCAAGGGTATACATTAAGACCCTCTAGCCTTTAACTTATCAAAGCATATAAATCCATTTTACTCTAATATAGAAAGTACTAGTAAATGACATTGAGCCCTTTGTTAAAGAAAAAAAAGGTATGGTCACATTTTTAAATTAAACTAGAAAAATGAAAGTTACAAATGAAAATGCCATGTATAAAAAACCATCACTCCCATTGTCAATTTTGGAAATAATATTTGCAATTTTTTTTGTAGGAAATTATCTTCACCTCTTTTTCCTCCTTCCTCTTCTACAGCTCACCAGTAAGCAGAAGAGTCACTTCCACTTTGTGTATGTGAATACAGTTTTTCTGAGCATGAAGGCCATAACATCTTTTGACAATCAGTTTCCTCACAACATAGATACGCTTACAAGAATCTCAGACACACAAATGTTTACCCCAGCTCATAGGTTTTGCACTACATCTGAATAAACTCATCATTGGGCAAGTGTCTGGAATCAGTATTAAGACCTGATCTATTTGATGGATGTGATTAGTAATTCTGACTTAACCTCTTGGATTGTACACACTGAAAAAAAAAAAAAAAAAAAAAAAAAAAAAGCCAAACAACCCAACAAAAGTGCAGACTCAGTTGATCTTGACACATTAGTCACAGACAAATGGAAATGGCAGGACACAAGTCCAGTAATGAGTGTCATAGTCCAAAGTACAAAATCACAGCTAATTTGTAAAACTGTTAACACACATAACATTTACCCTTCTATTTAAAAATCTGCATTATTCAAAAGGTTTAAGGGTAAAGAAGCCAATAATACTTGATGATTCATTAGTTTGAGAGGCATACATGCTCTTGTTAAGACAATTAAGGCTTTGGTCACAAATCCTTTGGTTTTATTGATTTGGCAGAAATCATAACCCTGGCTCATTTTATACTTAACACTGAAGAGCTCTGAACAAGGGGAAGATAGGTTAAGCAATTATTCTGTGATATTTGCACTGAACTGATCCTGCAGTTTAAAAACACCGATCATTGACCAAATGCTGTATTATGATGTAATGTGGCTGCAGCAAGTGCCATTCATCCTGCACAAAAGGCAAATAGAAGGCTTCTGTATTAGTATACTGAAAATTTGATAGGATAAAATGTCACATAATTTCTTGCAAGCTCCTCAGAGAAAAGCCTTATATGTATGGATACTCTGATATCTATCTAAATAGTACCCTTTCATAGATGTAACTGCTACTTACAGAGAGTGCAGCTTTACTTTCTTTCTAAACACCCTTTCAAATGCACTGTTGAAATCTGCCTTGCAATCAGTAGATTTTCCTTATAAAAGAGTTCTATATTTTAATTTCTTTAAGCCCTCTGCTCTGTTTTGGATACACGAAAACCTTTTTATTGGAGATGTTCCACTCAGAAGAGAGAGATTTCAGAACCATCATGGACAGTTCTCTATAAGCATCAGCTCCAAGTCCAACAGATGCCAAAAAGAAAAACCAACAATAAAATGCTGGGCATCATCAAGAATATAGCTGAGGATGAAGATAAAATATAATACTGTCACTACCTGAACTGTGTGCAGCACTCTCCATATCTGCAGGACATAGCAGAGTCAGAAAAAGCAAGAGAAGAACAAATAAAATTACTAAGGGCATGGTGCAGCTGTCTTGAAAGAGAGACAGAATAACTACCTAGATACAGGGTTACCTGCTGAAATTCATTTCAACTTGGTTTAAAACAGGAAAATTCTTTATGCAAAGGGCATTGATTGTGTAACTTCCTGCCGAAGACAGAGTTGGAGGAAACAATATGTTCAAGAAGAGATTAAACAAAACAATGGACAACCATATTCAAAAGCAGTTACTGATGGAGACAGGTGGGGATGCACCCTCTATTGTCCTTCATCAGTTAATTGTGGATGTTAGGGCAGGAAACCACAGTTAGTGATCAGGCTCGAGGTCTTCTATTGCAAGTGCTAGACAGGGAGTAAGACGGACTTACAGATGAGATCTGTTCAAAAAATATAATTATTTAAGCTGTTTTACAAGTAAGGCAGTGAACATGTGACTGCCATGAATAGTCCTTCCAATGATGGAAATTTTATGTATGTGTGTATATATATATATATATATATATGCATATTTGTGTTTTCTGTTCAAAAATCGTATATACACTTCAGGAGTAAAGAGGAGTTTAATCCATGCATATGCAGATTTTGAAGATGTTTTGAGTTTTTTTCCTACCATTAAAATGACAAATAAATTAATGAATAGTGAAATATATATACAAATATACTGCAGAAAATCTAATGTATCATCTTTGTCAACTTATATTGTCCTTTAATATTGATTTTCTATCTTTTACGTTCACAATATGTTAAATATGACTGTCAATCTAAAATGCTTAAAAAAACCATCATGGACTATTTCAGGAAGTTTATCTGAAATTCATAATTTCAATATTTTCTCTAGAAGCCTGCTTTTGAAGGTTATGTTCAGAGCACCAAAAATGGTGTTGTCAAATTAAAAAAAATTTGAATGTCTTAGGTTAATTTGAAATGTTTTTGAACAATCCAAATTATTTTTATTTCTAGAAAATATTTGGATAAAAGCAGAAAACAATAGCCAGGACACAGATGCTGTTCAAAACCAGTAAACATTATCACTGTATCCCCAAATTTATTTGTCATGGATTATGTAACTAGTTCTAAACTTCTTACTTGTATTAAAATAGTTCTGAATAAAAGAAACTGGCATTGTTCAAAACGTTTGTCTTAGTTTTACTTCACAAATAAAAATATTCCTCACACAAGTTAGGATCTTTACTAACTGAAGAACTAAACTTCCATTTTACCTAAAACTTCCTATACTGTTCAGCTTCAACATTTAAAAACAGTAACATATGGTAAGCAGCTTGTCAGAAAAAGGGGGATACTGAAAAAATTAAAACATAGAATTTAAAGAAAAGGCTTCTCTTGCCTACTTTTCTGTAACGTCACGGTAAATCTATCTCAATTTGAGCTTATTTTATTCTTGCTGCAGGATGCACAAATCCTTTGATGCCCTCAAATAATCCTAGTTTGTGAGACTAGCTGGAACTCTTACAGAAATGTCCACAGAGTTTTGACTTAGTAATTATCCTAATGTTTGATGTGTTGGCATCTCATGAGATGTCACAGTGATGAGTAATAGGTTCACACTAACCCACAGCTTCATTCATGTTCATCAAGAAAATATGAAACTCTATGCTTGTAAGGTTCACAGAAAACAATAATTTGTGAAGACTGGATCATGCCCACTACCACAGAAATTATATCAAGTTTAGATACTTTTTAGAGGTAATTAAAAACGAAATATTAAAGAGACTGGAAGTATTTTAATCATAGCACTAACCAAGTTGAGTATTGTGTTAGAGTTTCACTTGTGATCAAGTTTTCTTCTAAACACACATCTTGCACACAATTGAAGCATTCTAAGAAACCATTTCACAGGCATCAGCTGATGTGTGACAAACTAGGGAGCAATTGGGAAATGTGCCTGCAGCTAAAAGTATTAGTCTTCACGGTTGATGGTACTTTGGGGTTTGTTTTTCCTATGCTGCAGAAGGGTGAAGCCACAACCATTCTGAACTTTCCCATACATACATAAAGCATTTGCAAACAGCCTGAAATCCCAGCTTTTCCACTCTGTCACTCTCCCAGCAAGATGAAATCACTGAGATCACTTAGAATCAAGAGCCTCTCCATCTTCTGATAGAGATCTGCATGACAATGTTTTCTGGTGATGGTAGTCAGGCCACTACTGGTCTTTCAAATGTCACACAAAACATGAAATCACTTGGCTGGAGAGCAGGTTATCCTCTAAGCCTCATACACATCATAACAGGTGCAACTGAGAGAATCTCAGAATAATTATCAGCCAAGATACTTTGCTTTAGGAGTTCACAAATACAGGTTCACAAGTTAGACTTGGTCAGCACAAGAACTTGTTATATTTATGTACATGTTGTTCCCATAGACACCTAATTAATAGCTGTCAAAAAGACAGAAACTTCTAATATCAGCAAAATTTTCCAGATCACAATTTTTAAAAACTTTTTCTGGCTTTTGAAACCAGCTCTAAACACCCTACTACAAGAAGAGATATGTAAAATGCAAAAAGCCCATGTCTGGTATAATTAACAGCAAGAATAACGCAGAATTATTTGGCAAAATCAGGAAAAAGTATTATGTGAATAGAAATAGTACATCAAGATAAGCAGCTAGTATGCACACAAAAGGCATTTGATGAGTTACTTTTAATAAGGGGGGTTGTGTGCACTTTGGAGGAAGCAGTACCACTCATTAAAATGTACACTTTAGGTTAGTCTTCTTTTAGGAGTTAATAGGGAATTAATCATCTGTACACCAGGGGAGAGTGGTTTGATCAATACTGAAACTATAACCTTCACTGAGGCAACATAGCTAATAAGTACATCTTGAATAAAATTCCTTCATACACTGACTCATTTTTCTTAAAACATGAAACCAATAAGCATTAGAATCTGTTTGGAGTGAGGGTGATCTCAGCAACACTTCTGACTGGTCTAACCAAAGTGTACCCATCTATACATCCACAGATAGGCAATAAGCACATCTAATACATTATTAACACAGAGTAAAAATAATAATGGATCAAGAATTAAACTTTCATGAGCAATATGAAGGTCTGGTGTTGTGGCTATAAAATAAAAAACAAACCCGAACCCCGTATTTATCTAAATTAACACAGAAAGTTAGAGATTTCCTTCTCAACCAAATAACTGGGGTGAAAAAAATCTCTATACAATTTGAAGCTTTTCACTGTGAGAGTAAATGCAGTAAAGAGTGCTGAATTGATTTTTACAGAATTATATTAATTGAAGCATTCTAAGAGAAGTATTAGATCTAAAAAGTACAATATAAGCTCTAAGATCTCTTTTCATTCATTCTACCTTTTGCATTTTTTGTTTGATTTTTAATGGCTGAACAGGGTGTCAAGTTGGAGTAAAAGACTGGCAGGAAAAAACAGGCTATATTTAGTATGTCCAGATAAACTTTACAAATGTATAGGTAAATTATTCCCTGAGTTATCTATCCAATAGTCAGAGGATTTAATCTATTTATTTACTCACTGTGGGGCCTGCAACTTACTCTAATAAACCTTCTGATGCACCTCTTATATTATGTAATGAGCAGAGAAAAACAGAGAAGTTTAAAGGTTGAAAGTTAGATGTTTGCAAATCAGATACACAATAAAGCTGTGAGATTTTTAAGCAACTCCCTACTTTCACACATTTGCAAAACTATTTCAGCTGATGCAGATTGCTTTGGTGGGACTGATGTAGTGCAGGCAGCTGATTTTTTCTGTCTTTTTTAAAAGAATAAGTAGAGGAACAGAGATATAACCAAGAAGTAATGCTTCTCCCAATTCAAGAGAAGCATTTGATATCTATTTGCTTTATTGTGCCAATGACGCAGTTTAGAAATACAGCTTTTGGTACATTTAATTAAAAAGCTCACTACTTTTGTCAGACCTCTGGCACCAACCACCAGCCAACTATTTCCAAGTGCTTACCAAGAAAACCACTGCTGGGAATAATGACTTTGGCACAACTGTGCTTCTTGCTTCTCTCTGATCACCCTGTGTCTTTTGCAAGGACTGCTGAAGTGCTGCACCAGACACAGGGTGATCAGACAGAAACAAGACAGCAGAAATTGAGGCCTTTTTGACAGCAAAACAGCAGAAACTGAGGCCTGTGTCTTAAATCAAACAATGAAAAAGTTAGTTGAACTGAATTGTAAATTTTGGTGATTTATCTGCTTCTATATTAACAGCAAAGGCCAGGCAAGAAAATAGTGTAGAGTGGACAATCAATGAAAGGAATCACTCTGACTTTCTGAAAAAGAAAGCTCTTCATAGTCATAGTGCTTTTAGGGAATGGAGACAAAGACTTTGCCCTCACACCACCTCAAGCAACTCAGATTTACTACACAAACCAAAAGAGTTTTATGTCAGAGAAAATAATATCTGGAGAATGTGTGAGGAAGGGGGAAAAAAAAGTACTATTGTGGTTTATAGAAGATATACTTTTACCAAAATATAATGAGTAAAAGTGGACTTGAAACCCAAATTGTTGAGTCACAGTTTACCATTTCAGAGAAATACATGCATTAGAACCATATTACTTCCATGTCTTATTTTATTGAAAATTTTATTACAAGATTTTCACATTATCTCTGTGGTAGTGCTGTTTGTGAAAGGGGTGAACAGAGATTTTAAAAAGACACAGTATATGTAAAAACTAAGAAGACTGCTGCAAGCATCTAAACAGAACTCCTTGGGTGGGTGATTTGTTCCTATGAGACAAATGCCACTAGGCAATATGTGTTCCAGTTCTTCAAACACTTATATTCATGATTTAAACATTTATATTCATCCCTCTGTAGTAGTTCTCAAATGTCCAGTTGACCCATAGGGGTTTCTTTAACACACTCTTGAGCAGGAGCATGGCTCAGTGCACAGGTGGGAGATGCCCAGACAGCAAGACAAGTCAGCTGCAACTCATGAGCAATTCAGATCAATTTTAATCATAGAATGGTTTGGAACTAGCAGGGACATCTTCAGCTACATCAAGTTGCTCAGAGCCCTGTCCAACCTGACCTTGGATGTTTCCAGGCATGGGGCATCTAAGACCTGGGAAATATGTTCCAGTATTTTACTTCCATCATTGTAAAAAAAATTTTTTCCTTATAGCTAATCTAAGTCCTGTAGCTATGTTACAGGATAGGCAAAGGGGTCATGGTGCAATAGCAGATGCTGCCTAAACTGATCAGCCAGGAAGAGCAAAGTACTCTCACTGGTTCTTTCAGGTAAACAGATACATGCCAGGGCTCACAGGCCTGGGAAAAGGAGAGCTTTCTACAATAAGGAAGACAGCTGAAGTGAGCCATGTTAATCTATTATGTAAGTAAGAAAAGTAGAAAGTAAAAAAAATTAAATGGAGGGGAAAAAATAAATGGTGGCCGAAATTAATTTATTTTTAAATATTTGAGCTGAAACTAGTAGTAAAGTAGAAAACTAAATGTCAAAAGATTATTATCCTGACAGAAACCCTTCATCTAGTAGGGTTTTCAAGCCCATGATTAGCTTCAGTACCTTGTGTTGTGAAGAGCTTGGCTTGCAAGTTGCAAGGTTAATAAGTGCAGTAAGAGATGTAATGCCCTAACTGCTCCTGTTTTCTCAGCAAACAGATGATATAGAGTAATTATCATTCACTGATAACTGAGTGTCTCTCTTTTTAGATCTTGTATTCTCCATAAACTGATTTTGTACTTAGAATAGAATTTTCAAGAAGTCAGTCTGTCAACATAATATGGTCTTGTTATTGCAATACTTAAGCTTGTAAACAACTTCTCTACTTCCCTATTTTAGATTGACTGAATTATGTACATAATGTCACATTCATGATTAACAGTGAGCTATTTACCCAGGGACTTAACCTCTGTTGGAAAGCTACAGGCACTTAAAATTCAAAATCACTTTTAGTAAGCTACAGAAACTCCTATGTCTTCTAAAAGTGGGACTGAAGTAATTTATCAACTGTAATACAATGAAAGCAAGGGAAAAAAAAAAAACAAAGAAAGAAATCACCTGTAAAACATCATTATTTCAGTATTTACTGAATAGGTTCAATTTAGTATTTAAAAATAGAGAATCCTGATATCTGGGGATTGAATTCATTTTGGCCTTATCAAGGGCAAATGTCACTCAGAAGTTGGAAGAAAGCAACAGAGGAGAGGATGAAGATTTTCAATAACTGCCAGCAGCATGTGCACTACAGGAGAGATCAGGGTCCTGACCAAGTGTTCACTGTATATTAAATTCTCAGCAGTTTTGAGAATACTTAGACCATGTTTCTCTCCTCCACTTGAGGAATGAACTAAATACCCTCTAGTCCTTAGAAGGGTAAGACTGTGGAAAAATGTATTCATTTACACTCAAAAAGTGTACTTTTTCTTTCTTTTTCTCATCCACAAGTTCAAAAACTTCTCTTTTTTTCAACTGCTTTTTTAAACCTTTGAAGCTTGGCAAAGAGATCAATGCACTTAAGAAAAAGACTAAAATGTTAAATCTGCTATTTCAAAGAGGGCCATTTTTGATTCTGATTAGAATTTCTTTAAATGCAAGTCCAAAACCTGTGGAAAATTAGTCAACATTATGCACTGGCAGAAAGCAGTTGGAGACCCCTAATTGCCAGCATCACAACCTTCTTCATTTATTTCAATCATGATATTTAATAAGACAACTCAAGACATCTGTTTGAAACTTGCCCTCCTCATTTTGCAAAATCTGTATGCCTGAACACATAGCCATGCAGTAAACACAATCAAAAGTCTATACCAAAGATGTATGCTTTCACCAAGAAAATATTAGGGTGGAATAAATGTACATCCCCCATCCCCTCCAAATCTCCCTTTAATAAAGTGTTAGCATTTAATCTCAGTTTACACTGGATCTGAACATTCCTAAACAGTGCAGTTCCACACAACCTAGAAGAGTTACTTAGAATACAATCTGATTACAGACCTTGAAGTAAAACAATGTCCTTTGAAACATGAGATTTAACCCTGTGTATGCTAGCTATTCCACTCTCTGACAGCCTATGACCCTGCTTGTTCACCTAGTAGGTGTTCATCATCCTTCCTTCCTTCCTTCACTGTGCCACTGTGAAGAATGAAAGGAACAGTGACACCAAACACTAATTTATGGGGGATAACTTTTGTGCCTTTTATCCAATGACAAGATGATGTGAAAGACAAAAATATAACTTTGGCAATGGACTCAACGCTTCTTTAAGCCAAACTCCCTGACTACTGGGTTACAGAGGCAGATATATTTTTAGTCTGTTCCTGTGGCCTAATACATCATTGATTACCTTCTGCAGAGAATGGATTTGAGCTTATGATCTAATCTCTAGGATTTTCTCTAAAAAAAGAACGGCATCAATGTGTTACCAATGTCTGGCTAAAAGAAAGGTATGAACTTAACTTCATTACTTTATTTTCAAGAGCAAAGCACAGATAGTCCCTTTCAAGGAAAGGTTTCTGATGCTTTTGGTCCTTAGTTACCATTGCCTTAGAAAGGCGGAATTTGACATGCAACACTGTCAAATTGCCATACAATTTTCATCCTAATACTCCCCTACCTATCCCTCTACTGCACCCCCCTTCCCCCCCAAATACATGGGGCCCCAGACAGCAAATTCCTTGTTCTTAGGGCCAGGTGGCATTGCTGTAGCTGGTGGAGCTCATGTCTCATTCACAAAGTAGGGTGACATGGCAATAGCAGTCAGGTATAAACTGACACATGTATGCATAAGAGTTCTGAAAAGGTTTCACTGGCTCACCTTTGTTCAGTTCACCCATCTTGAGTCAGCTCTGCCCAGGCTTACAGGTGATCCTTCCAGAACCATGTAAATCCCGAGATTAAGAAGCAGCAGTTTCTCTCTTTGTCCATTATTGCTGCATTATTTTACAGTATAAAAATCAGAACCTGGCTTTATTAGATTCTCTCCTTTGCCTCTTATTCCTCTTTTAGAGAGGGAGTGGGAAAGGGAAAGACAGTAATTAAAAAAAACAAACCCTAGAAATCAAAAGCGTAACGTTTCCCACTGTTAACTTCATGAATTTAGATTTTGCCAAGCAGAAAAATACATATTGAAACACAGCCAACATCTATAATCTTAACTCTTGTTCTAACTTAATTTTGCTTGAAGGTTCTAACTGCAGGTGTTTGGGTTTTTTTTTTTTCCCTCAGCAGTTTAAGACTGCGTGCTTGTTGCATCGGACCAACTTTGCTGAGCTACCGAGTTCCATTACACACACAAAAGTACAGTATCACCTCATAAAGCACTTCCAGGCTTCATCATCTGAGTAAAGATATGACAAGGCTGTTTATCAGTAGGTAATAAGACAGATAATTTAACTGTACAAGCTCTAATTGGTCTAATTCACTAACTGACCTCTCACCACTTGATTCACTAGTACAATTGAGCTCTGATAAAGCCTTTAATTGTAAATTGCACACAGCTGTGAGCTGCTTCTCACGCTGGCACAAAAACACTATCATCGACTGTTTCATCTCTGCGACCTGCTAATTTGGAGCATATGTAACTGTTTTTAATGCTGAAGGCTTGACATACCACAAACAGCAGATGTTGCAGCTGCCCCTGAGACGCTTTATTTAATTCAATTACGTCTTTTGGAGATATGTAAAAAAGCTAGGCGAGATGAGAGAGGGCAGGAGAATGTTAAAAATGGAGCCCCTGGTTGAGGCCCAGGTGGCTCGATAGGCAAATGATTGGGTGAATGTCTAAATGATCTTTTTAATTGAGTAGACTGACGGCTAATCAGGGTCATGAAGTGTTATCACACTGATGAGCTGAGTGGAGCCCTGGGCTGCTCTGCAATTAATGCTGCTTTTGTGAAAGGAGAAAAAAGGAAGATAATGTATACCATCTGGCAATTGTTTATGATAAAAGCAGCAGTTTGCTACAAATTCAAGTTAAATGCTATTCATAACATTATTTCTTCTGCTGCTGTGGAGGGCAAGGACATAGAGCCCAGGCCTTTGTCTGACTTTCTCATTCTCTTTCAACAAGCAAAACATTCATTTGCTTCCACGTGTGTTATTATTAATTACTTGCCTGCTTGCTAATGTATGGCCCAAATGATGCTCTCTTTGAAATGCCATGAATAAGTCCAGCAATCTAGATTTTGGATGCTTCATGCCAAAGCATCCAATGAGATAAAAATGAAGCTAAGGTCTCGACTTGTAGCTAAAAGCCAGAGAAAACAAGTTAGTTGTTTTGACAGTGGTGGGTACCCATCCCCCTGCCCCCTTCCCCTTCTCTGTTTCATTTTAAGGAGATTGAATCTTTGAAGGACACACTTAAAGGTTCAGGAAAAAAGCATGGTTTTGATAAGGAGGGGGAAACTGAAGCTGATGTGAAGGAGTTTCACTAGGCCTAAGAAGGCTTGGCTTTACAAAAGAAAAAAAATTTACCAGCAAGTCTGGGGTGTTTTGGGGATGAGGTTTCTAGCAAGGTAAGGAGAAGTAGACAGATACTGGTGACAGCGTAACACTGAGCTAAAAGCTCATCCCTGTAAGTAGAATATTATTCTACTACTAGGTAGAAGGACATGTCAAGTGGGAAAAAAATAATCCTGGCAATTCTCCTTAGGTTTTAAACCAATTGTGAGCTGAAAATAATACTGCTGGGGCCCTCGTTAAGGAGAACAACCAGCAGTCAAGTTAGGGAAAATTTAACGATATGTAGTGTCACTTCGGACAAGAAGACGAAGCCTTGTCTTAAAACTTAGATATTAAAAGCTTATTTATTGCTTACAGATTAGTTCTGAAAATCAGGTTGTTCCAATTCCTGGCTGTGTTGTGAATATACTGCACATCCTTAAGAGAGTCACTTGTCTTGTATGTGTTTTGTCTAACAGAGAATCTAACCCAGTAATTTTTTTAAACCAACACTCAAAGTTGATCAAAATTAATAAATATCTGGTTTGACTCCTCCTTTTAACTTAAAAGGCTAGAAACAGAGACTGTCCCTCTGCCAGAAAAGTGTAAAGAACTGTAAAGTTTCTTTAATTCTTGGGGTGCTGGAAGCACGTTTTGGGTATCAGTTCTTTTATTGTGTTGTGTATCTTTTTACCTTGTGACTAGATTTAAACATCACGTATATCTTCAAAGCAAGATATTGCTGGACAGTACTCTAATAAAAGGAGGAATAGGCTAAAAAGCAAAGCACCAGCCTCAAGCCTAGATCTTAGAAGTTTTTGTCTTAACCCCTTGTTGGTTTTTCAGTTCTGTGGACTACAGAATACACCAGTTATTACCTGTGATCACTTGCTATTTTCTGTCCTTACTAACCCCTGTATACTGAAGATGAAATATCAGTAATGTTTACCGAGACCATCTGTTTGCAACCTAGAGAAGAGGATATGCTGCTTTAAGGATTTCACTCAACAATTCTCATGCTTAAACCATGCTTTGAGTCAAATTTCTAGCTATGATTAACAGACCCATGCTATAAATATACACTGCAGATTCCTTAGCAATTTCCTACCTTCTCCCTAATCTTCCAGGTACTGCAAAATTCAGAAGTGCCTGGGAGACTGTTTTCTCTTCCAAGGGAAGTTTTACAAGATTCTTTAAGTTTTCTTGCTCTAAACCAGGAGAAAAGCAACAACAAAGAAAATGCAACAGAAGAAACAAAAGAGGGAGAGGGAGAGTCTGCAGGAGGACTTTGTCTGACGAAGCTGTGAGATCCTCAGCTCTAGCTGACCTGGCTGATGTGGTGCCCATCACAGTGACACAGCCCCAAAGCAGTGTAGGCAGGAAGGAGCAGCACAGCAGCACTGGAGGTATCACAGTGCAGTCCCCAGCACAAGTGAACCATGTTGGTCCAGCAGCAGGCTGACTCAGCCATACTGCTTTGAGATTCTGCTTGGTCCATGCTGCTTTCTAGGCTGGGAGTGCTATGCTCCACTCTACATGTAGATGTGCAAAAGACCTCCCTGAGCCATCCATTTAACTCTGAATTATGAATACAAGTTGAAATGGTTCTACAGTACCTCATGAAATAAAGGCACATCAAGTGTTGATCTGTCCCCAGGCTCAGCTCATGGATTTAAATGCCCTAAATGGGCCAGATAGTGGGTCAGTGCTTCTATTGCTGATCAGAAATCCTTGCCTCATTAAAACAGGTACATACCATCTTGGAAAAAATATTTCCATTTCAAGGAACAAGTGAAAAACATACTTAAGAAATTTCCCAACTGTATCTCTTCAACAACAGCTGTTCACCAGGCTACTGTATCATCATGGTAGTGAGAGATACGAAAGGGTTTTTTTACTGAACAGTTGCAGTAGAATATTACCCTACTTTATGTTTTAATAAGGGCAGAAAAACAAAATACGAGGGAAGAATGCTGTGATGAGAGTACCTTGTGAGCTGTGTTGGGAAGAAGTGCCTGCTGAGGGTGCTTTGAGAGTGCAGGAAGTGATCAGATACTGCAGCAGGCAGCAGCTCGTGTTAAGACTATGGAGTTAGACAGAAATGTTGCTACTAACACCATGCTTTAGAAGACAGCTTAAAATAATACTCAAGATAGTCTTTGTGGCATTTTGAAATCATGGCATTAAGCTCTGAATTATGGATGAATGCTGCTTTATTTTAGTTTAATAAAGGTATCCTGCTTTTTTTCTCAGACTAGTATTAGACACAATAAAAAAGAAACATTCTTTCCAAGATTTAATATGCTATTTGAGTTCTCTTCTGTGATCAGAGTTTCCTATTCTCTTTCTGATTTTTTAGCTACAAATTAATGTAAAATCTTCACACATAAAAAAGAATTTGCAGTGACACTTCTACTTATTTCTGGAAGAGTTTAGGACTCCTATATTTTATGTACTTATAATGAGACAGCATATTAACTGTATTGTTTTAATTTCATTATGGTGTGACAGAATTTTTTTCAGGACTACTGGGACTACATGAACAGCTGAACTTCCATTTTGATGACTGGACCTAAAAACAGTATCATTTTTACTGAACTAGGCAATTTGTTTCAGCTCAAAAAAAGAAAGAAAATGTAAAGTAATTCTATGTTGGCAGTCTGAGAAGTCCTTTGGAAGTGTAAACCTGAATTAAAGGCCTGAATCCAGGAATATTTGAATACTTTGTAGGACTATTCCAACAGAAGAGTTTAAGGGAGAACTATCTAAAAATATACTTTCCCAAATATTTGGTTCACAGTCCTATCTCCATGCAAATAAAGAGAAGGAAAAAAATCCTCCTTCCTTCGTCTCAGCTCTGTGACAAATATTTGGATGATTGGACCCTAAAAACTATTACCATTTAAAAAAAAGTACTTCCTCTTACTAGGAACAATATGACATTGTTATCTTAAAAGTGAGCTTAAGATGATGTTCTGCTATATAGACTCATCTTTATCATGCTACAAGTATGTCTGTTGGAGAGGAGTGCAGAAATCTCATCTGGGCAATTAAATCACTATGCATTTTATCAGTAAAATTATGAATACAGATTTTAGCATTGCATTGAAACATCAATAACCATTCAAGTAGCTCCTAATGTCCTTTCTTTGAAGTACCTTAAACTTTTATAAAAATCACAGGTTGGCACAATGGCTTACAGAATCTTTGAAGTAAAATGGATCTGAAAAGTAATGCTGCTTTGCCTTCAGTTCAGAATTCAATATAGAGTCCATTCTCCTCCTTCCACAGAATTCCCATACTTTGTATATGGCTGGGGGAGAGACCAGGATATAATTTAAAACTCACAGAACTGTCCCATGTGTTCATAAAATCCACTGTTGCTGCCCAAGGACAGGAGAAAAAAAAAAAAAAAAAAATCTTTTGGGAATGATTGTTCTTTCAGTACCAGTGTTACCAACAGCCACACGATCTTCCTGAGCAGTGGTTTAGCCAGAATTTGAATCCTAAAACTACTCCTGCATCAGGCCACGGGCAGTGCCAGAGCATTACACAAGCAAAGCATTTCAGCTCCATCATAATTTTACCCAGAGGACTGAATTCCAGAGGCACAGAAATACATGTGGAAAAACCTTAGAGATCTTCCTTAGATAAAACCACAGGCAGAGAAACATAAGGTAGGCTTACACTGCTACCCCTCTGAACATAATAAGATTTTTGCTATGCTTTCTTCAAAATTTACCTTGAAACAAGAACATTCAAAGTGAATAGCTATGCTAAATGGTGAGGAAATCTTTATGCAGAGTGTTTTCATTCATCTAACTTCTGTGAATAATATCCTGAAAATGCCTCTGTCTCTCTGTTTAGTGTAAACACCTAACTTTAGCCTACCTTAGGTTTCTAACAAGGATGTTATTCAGAACAACTACATTAGATTGCATTAATATTTCCCATGGGGTCAAAATCCAAAAGACAGCTTTAAAAAACATTGGTCGCTAAGACTGTATATTCATCACATGAATTTTAATTAGGTGGAGTAAGGCAAATTATGTTTTGCAATGCAGTGTACAATCCTAAAATAAATCAGTGAATGAAAATATCCAAATGCAAACACAGGTTGATATAACTCAGAACATCCTAATTGCTCTTGGAAACAGGAGTCTCATAAAGTACATATAAACTGTGTCATCTTGACAAAGAGCACCCCTGCATCCTGGAGTTTTCTACTGAGTTTGTTTTAAGTTTATCCTAAAATAAAAATGAACTATTTTCAAGGGCACAACAGACAGTCAGATGTCTAACTCCAGGCAAAGTGAACACCTGAGACAGTATATTACACTAAAATCTTGGGATGATTTCCAAAGCCTCTAGAAAGAGATATGCAGAATTCAACCACTGATAGCTAACTGTAGTTTTGTAACCCATGTAAGACAATTCAAGACTGTTCTTCTGCCAAAAAGGCTATTCCTGAATTCCCACCACCCCATGACCATATATTTTATTGAATCTTTCTTGAACTGGAATGAAGAAGAGCACAAAGTTTTTACCTTTTTTTATTTTTTTTTTTTGTAAGATTATTTTTCTCTTTGTCTGAGGTAAAGGAAAGAATGAGTATGTGGAGGAAGGCAGGGGCATTGTAACACTGAATTACTCATAAAGCTGAAGAGAGCTAACAGAAGGTGCAAATTGTAGTGGCAGTTTACATTTGTAGATCAAAATTCGTGTGCCTCTTCAGCCTAGTTCTCTCTTCAGAGGTACTATCAAGTATCTGTTAGATATACAAATTAGATACTAAGCAAACATAGTATCTATTAGATATACTTAAAGCTTTCTAGCTATTTTAAGACAGTACAAACACAGCTATGTAAATACTTGGAATTTAATCCTTAGAAATCCATGTTCTCAATACTGAAATATGGCATTTGCTAAAATTCAAAGCAAATGTGTTTTCCCGATCACTTAGACCCAAACCGATGGAGAAAACAAAAAAAAAAAAAAAACCACCCCACAGTTGTCAAAAATTTTCCTTTTGATTTTTTACCCTATTCTGCAAGGCATGACAATACTCAGAAGTGCTACCTTACAAGACATCTCCCTCATAATAATATAAATTAAGTTGAAAAGTATGTCCTCATTATTTTCAAAACAAGCATATTAATTTTCAGTTCAAACTGTCCTATTTTTTATCCTTCCATAATAATTTTAAAGGCGTATTTCAAAGGGGAAAAAGAAATCCAACAAAGAAATATTAAAAAAATGGTGTTTTTTAACTCCAAACAACATTTTTGCTCCCCCACACTTCTCATTCAGAATTGCATGTTCACCAGACCAAGAGAACAACCTCTTTTCCCACAAAACTTCAGCCTAAGGATATTTGCATAGAATACAGTATTTCAAACAATGAACCACAGTTCAGAAAGTTCAGTGACAGACTGAGAAAATAAAGAGTGTTCAGCCTGGAGAACAGAAGGTTGCACAGAGAGCTCGTAGTAGCCTCCAAGTATCTGAAGGGGAAGCCAGAAATGGACTCTTCTCAGGAACTGTAGGCATAGGACAAGGAGTAATGGGTACAAGCTGAAAGAGGGAAAATTTAGGTATTTTGGAATATTTCACATAAATTTATATGGACAATTCAGCTATTAGGAAGAAATTCTTTACTGAGAGGGTCCTGAGGCACTGGAAAAGGTTGCCCAGAGAGGTAGTGAATGCTGCAGCCCTGACAGTGTTGAAAGCCAGGCTGGATAAGGCCATGAGCAGCTTGGTCTAGTGGGATGTGTCCCTGCCCACCATGGCAGGGGGACATTGGGACTAGATGATCTTTAAGGTGCCTTAACATTGTATGAATCTACAAGTCTATGATTCTAAAAAGGCAACCAACTTTTATGGAGTTTTCTTAATAAAGTAAATGGTCACAAGTCTTCCTTCCCTGAAGAAAGTGTGTATGTTTAAAGTGACCACTGTTTCAAGTGCCTCTGTTCAGCCTAGTTTTAAACTTAAAACTCCATTTCACATACCTTAGATGAAGCTCAGTTAAAGATAACTTTCTTATAATTTACTAGACAGCCTAGGAAATTTTTATTGATAATGACTAGGAATCAAATTTTAATGTTAAAACCATTGCAATGTATAAATAGAGTGTATTCACTGCTAACAAAATTGCAATGTAGCTCTTATAAGCAACTTATATTTTCAGAAAGAAGTGGGAAGAAAGTAAAAGAAGGCTAGTTTCTAGTTTATTGTGGTGTAAAAGATCCCCAGTGATATCTGTTCTCTTTCCAGAAAGGCAGACATTGGATTACAGCAACAGAGCAGAATCAACCCCGTCTGATGCTCCTTGAAAAACTTGTATAATAAGGATCTCTGGGAATACAATTTTCATTATTCACTTCCAGAAGGGACACTGCTGGAGATTACACAAGGTGAGGTTCAGCAGTATCCACTGTGCATACACCAATATTTGCAGGGGGGGAATCAAACCCAGAGTCTCTTGTATTGTGGTATTTCTTGGCCAGAAGAAATCACAAAATACCCACTATCACATATGGATTTGTTTCCAGACCACAGAAGTTTAAATAACATTTAAAATATACTTTGAAGGAAAACAAGTGAACTTCTAATGATAAACAACTTCTGTGAGACTCTATATTTATACTACCCAGTTCCATACAGAACTAACAACAAAGGGAGTTCTAACTAACAACAGTCTGCAGTGTTCCACAGTCTACCACCCTGCAAAGGTCACAGTGGGAACCCAGCTCTGCTCTGTGCCTCCACCAACAACTTAGCAAGGTTTTGGCTGGCCTCTGTCCCTCTGCCCTTAGTCACCCTGCAGACTGGGGATGCATGATCTGGATGGTGAGAGAGCCAGCTCGTGCTAATGAACCCTCCTTATCATGCAGCTCTTATGCCTAATCCATCAGGCACTTGGGAGAGCCATCAACTCATCAGCAGCCACACGGTGAATGTTTTAGCTCAAGGCTGGTGTATGCTCTCTTTTGGTGTACCTCTGTGGTTAAAGAAACTGAGTAGATAAGTAAATGTTGATAGACTAAATGTTACCAACACCTCTCCTTACTTGCTCACTGCTTACTGGACTCTTTTGCCAATGTTAACAAAATTAAGCAAAACAAAGTTAAAACAACAACAAAAAAAAATCAAACAAAACTAACAAAGAGGAGATTTGAAGTAATTCCATGTCCTGAGTAGAATATTTTAGAAAAAAATATTATCTATTTATCTAGTTATTTATTTATTTATTTATTTATTTATTTATTTATTTCAATGTATTTGAGGCAATGAGAAATATTCTGAACCCTTTCTTACTTTTCTGAAAGGTTTTGAGTCCACTATCATTGTGACTGCATATGCAGATATCCAATGCCTTCTACCTAGCCTATTCTTCCTTCTGCCCAGTACCTGCTGTCTGCTATGCCTTCCTCTGGGTTGCTTTGTAAAGAGACTCTCACCATCAGCAGCAGGCTCAGGGTGCTACCAGACACAGGTACACAAGTGCACATAGACACAGAAAGAACAAATTTTCCTGCAGTTCTCCTTCACTTACTGGCTTTAGACCTTGCACAGCACTATGGTATAGTAGCCCTTGAATCTTCACATTCAATTTTGTAGGCTTAAACTCTTCATTGGGTGATGCAGTCTCTCTCCTCTCAGGAATAGAAAATTTTAGTCACTGTTCATTGGATAAATAAAAGATGTTAAAGCACAAATGGGCAATCTAATCTGACTGGGAGTGAAAACAATCACTGCCTAGAAACAGAAATTAAAATTATACCAATTGAATATTTTGCAGATTCTCCAATGACTCTTTGAACTACTATGTTGAACTACTACTCCTCGCAGTAGGAAACTTTGGATTTACATTTGGCTTTTGCAATTCAACAAAAGTCTTATTTTAAAAAAAGTGAATAAAACCAGGCCAAAGTCCGTAAAATAATATCCCTGTCCTGCAAGAAAAAGAACCATCCCTAGCCTCTTCACAATGCAACACGAACTTCACCTGTATGAATTGCATTAGGTATTTGATTCTTTACTTTTTCTTGAAATGGTCATATTCCTTAGTAGACTAATATATCCTTTGTTGCTGTTGTGACCTTCTAGCACAGTATGACCACAGCTTTTCTGGGGAGAAACTTAAGGATGCACACTTCTGTCAGGGTGCAGAGCGACCTCTGATGTTCATACTTTAGCTTTTTAGCACTGATGGACAAGGGAAGGCTTGAGGTCAAAAATACTCCTAGCTTGCTGTCCCTCCTCAATAAGAAAATGGATTTGTAAAGTGCTTATCCTCAAATGGACAGGATTTTTTGAACCTGCCAGTCCTGTTTGGGTATGTAAGGTAGTCACACATAACCATGTACATGCAGGTATGATTTATGATTTCCTATGTGAAAATATTTTAACACCTTTCTGGCAGTGCAATAATTTCAAGTTTTCAGTTTGCTAAAGCACCCAAAGAGCAACCTTACAGAGAATCAGATTCCACTGCTGAGCCATGATCCAACTTGGGTTTCTAAGGATGGATGACACGAACAGGGATGTTCACTGTCCTTTACTCAGGCCACTTCAGGGTCTTGGTATCCAACCAGACCAGCCTATTTTTTCCACTTATTGAGCAGTGCCTGACCTTTCACCATGTCTGAAATCTCCTGGGGAGGCATGAAGATTTGATTGATAGCTTTGCAAAGTTTCCCTGATGTCAAAGGAACAAGATACTCTGCTTAGCTCTAGATGTCTGAAACAACAACCAAAAAATACAAACTCATAGTCATTTAAAGACTGAAGATTCAAAGTCCAGTTTTCATTTTGAAGAGGTTTGGATTTGGGGCACTAAAAACCCAAGTGGTTTTCAAACCACTATGTGTGCAAAATTAAATACCTGTTTTCTGACAGATTTTAATTGGAATCCTTTTTATTGCTCAGCAGGACCAAGTAACTACTGATGTATAACAATTTTGTTTGCTGTCTTTGTTTGTTTCACTGCAAAGTTTAAATTATGCTTTGTTGTCTGTAGTCTAAAAACTTTGATCATAACTACAAATACAGGAATCTTCAGGAAGGCATTTCTGAAGAAGCACAAGTACAGGAATATAAGGGCCTAAAAAGAAAATAATTTACTAGGTTTATATCTCATAGGCCTCTCTCAATATGGTCTTTAAAACCTGAACTAACTTCATATAAATTTTTCTGCAGAACATCCAAGCAGAAGCAGAACTGTTTGCAAAAGTTGAGGAAAAGCATTTAGGTCTACTTGGCATCATTTCAGTTCTTTACAAATCCATTACATGAAAAAATCTTAGCTCCAGGGAGCTACGCTATTGTACCTGAACTGGAAGGTCTGACCCAGATATGGATTGTACCTATTATGTAGAGACCATCAATTGACAAACATTTGAAAGTGTTCAGAGTACTAACACGAATAATATAAAAAAGAAATCCATTGGCACGAAAACGTATCATGAAACACCTGAGGTACAACAAAGAAGCTAGTGCTTGTTCATTGTGAGCAGACATTTTCAAGTGGTTTACAGTTTTTAATTTGTTTTATAACAAGTTTGGTAGAATTTTAAAAACCTCAGAAAACACCTGGCTTTCAGAAAAATTCTTCTTTTAAGGAAAATATAAAAAGTTACGCAATGATTCTGGGCATGTGATCTGAGAATTTGAGTACCCACAGCACTCACCAGAATTTGGGGGATAGGAACAGGGTTTCTTTATTCTTTTTAAGTTGTAAGTGATTCAGCTTGAGTGGCTTTCAGACAATGATGCCCAGTGAAAAACAGATCTACAGGAAAATTGGACAGTGTCAAAGAGATCTTGGAGTTGTGGGCTAAGGAGGAAGAAGCAATGTTTTCTTCTTTGACAATCAGATTTGGAAAATGAAGTTCAACCTTCAAGTGAAGTTGATTGATTTTTTTTTTTCACATGTGTAAACAAGAAGTTTACATCATTATCAGAATCCTCGTGCCCTGATCCCCATGCCAAAATAAACCAGGTGATCTGCTTCATACATGGACCTATTGTTAGTGCTGCAGTCCTTGTGCCTGCTTTGAACTTTGTGCATCAGCCAGGGTCACACGAAAATGAAACATTGCTCTTTGTTTCTTTCAATTTAGGATGGAGCTAAATGGATCAGGAGTTTTTTCCATTAATTTCTGTAAGATTGTGTTTAACATCTAAAACACACCAGATTTTTTGTTGTGGCGTATAAAGCAACTCAAGGTAAAAAATACCCTTTTTTGATGATACTAGAGCCATTCTTAAAAACAATAGAAGAAAATTAAATTTCAGGAACAAAATACCTCTGAATTTTCCCCTGTGTAGAATCCTTGGCTGCAGTCTAGAGCAGAGCAAGAGCTGTGTGCTTTCTGTGTGAGTGCAATATCAAGCTCTACAAATGTTCAGCTTAGAACTGTCAAGCCACACATAAAATATTGATACCTCACATTGGCAGGGTTAATACAGTGTTATTTTAATTGCAAACACACTGTGGGTGATTAGTCAAACTTGGTGTGTCTTGAATTCTAAGATAAAAATGCCTTCTGGCTGGACCTCCTATGCAATTAGCACTATGACCCTCATGTGCTCTTCACTGTTATTAATATGATTGGTCTAATATGAGTATTAGACATCATTCATTAACCTGTTGTGAACCATCTTAAAAACCATCTCTGAATAATAGACTACATTCCTTTTTCTAAATCCATTTACAAGTAAGGAAAGTGAAAAGGATGAAGACAAGCTTTCTCCATTACATTGACTGGTACAGTGTTAAGCAATATGTACTGTATGAAATTATGAAAGAGCAAATTAAATAAAAGGGCATATCTGGCTTATTAGTAATGGATGATCAGGTGCTCATTCTGTTGAATTTCCACCCTGTTCAGAAGATGAATGCACATGCCAAAAATATTTTAACTGACCCTGTGTGAAGATAAACTAAATCACATCTGGAAATTCACTGCTTTGCCAGCTTACTTCATGCTGGATTTATTTTTTTTTTCTTCTATTTTTTTCCTATTTTCCTTTCCTTTCCTTTCCTTTCCTTTCCTTTCCTTTCCTTTCCTTTCCTTTCCTTTCCTTTCCTTTCCTTTCCTTTCCTTTCCTCCCTACACACTATTTGTTAAAAAATTGGAGATTATTATTAGCAGTAACTGAAAGAAAAAGAAAGGAAAGCATTTTGGAACTTAAGTTCCAAATGAACTTAATTGCCAAAGAAATTAAATGCTCTCTTCTATGTGGACCAGTATTCAGTTAAGAGAAATCAAGTACTCCACTGTCTTCAATGCAGTTATATATTTTACATTAGCTGAGGAAAATGCCCAGTAAAAGAACATTATCTACAATAAGCAAGATTGGGTTGTTAACAGGAAATGATTATACATTAGATAGGTTTCCTGGATCACTATTTTACCTAATAGCACTCTGAACTGAGTGTTGCTGTTTTGTTCCTACATGAAAGCTCAGCCATTTCCAATTTTTTACCCATCTCATATGCTTGGTCCTGTCAGTGTTCCTGACTTATGATGTGTGAGGCACCCTTCTGTGGTCTGCAGAAAAGGTCACACCTGTGGCAAAATATCTGCCTAAGAAGGGTGTTGAGATTTACTTTATCTGGTGGGTAAGGAAAGCCCCATCAGAGAGGAAAATATTTAAAAATCTGCAAGAAGCAGAGGGTAAGATGAAGGATCTTGCCTGGTCTCTGCACTTCACCAGGAAGCACACCTGGTTTTGTAAAACTCCACCTGCTCCCTTCCACTTGATGGGCAAGGGCTCAGCTCTGCTCTCTGTTGGTGTGGTCACTACTAGGGCCTGGGACCTGGGATACTGCCCTGCAAATGTGTGAGGTGTAGGAATGGCAGAAGCAGAAGGATTCTCTTAGAGGTACAGCTCATAATGCCTGAGACTTGGCAGGATGTACAAGTGAAATAATCTTCCTTTAAAGAAGTCAGTGTCCATGTTTCATACCCTTTACTTGTTTGGAGTAGGATTCTGAGGATGAGTCCCCACTAACACAGGACTGAATTTTATATGTTTATAATAGGATTAAACCTTCCTCGGTGAGCATATAATTATTCTAGATATTCCTATTGGAAGGGATAAGAGGCAGAAGATTTGCTGATTTTTCTCTGATATCTAGCATGCTATTTCGTTAAGGTACCATCTTTTAAATCAAGCTCCTGAATTACTTGAAGAAAAGTAGTTCAGTGATTGCTTTTGACAAGTGAGCATGAAATACTTGTTAAAGAACTGTGTGTTGTTATCAAATGAGTATTGTGCTGTTTTCACTGACATTTCCAGGGCCTCTTAGAAAGCCATACCTAATGCTTAAATTAAACATTGAATCATATTACTTCAGCAGAAGTCAGCTACTAATAACATAATTCTTACTGATCTGCTAACAACCTGGAGATCAGTTCAATTGTTAGGAATTCTAGCAATACCAAAATTACCACTGTGCTGAATTATTAATGGTTTGTATCAAAGAATGAGCTTAAATTGCTTTGGTCTTGTGTAAAAATTCCTCTGATCTTTGGCAATCATTATTTATTTACAGCTCCCATACGTTCTCCCTCTTTCACAAAGAAATAGGGTTTCTTAAGTATGGCCAGGAGGCACTGAATTTTCATATGTAGTACTGTCTCTCAGTTAGAAAGACAGGGAAGAACTGCTGGCTTGAAGGTTCAGCAGGCAGCTTTTCCGTGTGAAAGGCAGGTTATCTAAACATTTTCTTCCCCTGAGAGAGATATTCATAATATTTATTCTAAAATACAAATATTAGGGCTCTTTGCTACATGTGAATTATCCTTAGGTATAGTAAATACAGTTCAGGTTAAAATAAAATCAGGGCATAGCAACAGCTAGTGTTTACATTTATAAAAAGTACATGTGGAGATTATTGCAGGAAAGTATTCCTGAATTTATTAAAAAGCCCCCTTTTTAGTTGGATAAAGAACATTTTAACATTTAGACTTGAACCCAAGTTGGCTGTAACTGTAAATGTGGATGCTATAGAGTATCTCTCTTTTTAATGTGGACATCTTCCCCTAAGTTGGTTCATTTTGCAGAAGGCAGATTAATACCAAACGTCCTGATTTATAAATTACACAGGACTGAGTATTTAATTTTTTTTCTTTAAATTCAGCTTCGATCTATCAACTAACGTCTTGACAATCCTTTAGAGTCACAGAGAGATAGGATCACCCATTTGTCACTATTACTTGTCTGTGTCAGACATATAATTACTTGAAGCATCTGGTCAGATACAATGAAAATGGAAGAGAGAAATAAAGGGCATATTTGAGATACCATTGCATTTTGTACTTAAAACTGCAACACAATTTCAAATGGTTCATGACGCTGCTTTAAAGAGAAAGTTATACAGAATAAATCCCTAAATTTTTGTTTATGAAAATAATTGATGCCATTTGTTGCTTTGAACTGATGTTCTTCTGTTGATAATCTGTTAACTTTCACAACATATACATAGAATTGATTTTCTTCAGAAACAGGATATAGAAAATGTTCCAAACAAAACACCTTTCAAGTTCTCATGCAGCTCTCAGCAGTTCTCAGTTCTGTCAGCTTTTATTTAAAATGGCTTCTACATGAGCAAATTAAAGGAATGTGGTTTTTAATTGCCATTCCTTTTACTTTCTAGAAATCAAACTAGCTGCGAGTGAACTACAAATCCTCAGATTGTGCTTACTAGTTTTGTGAGGTTTAACTGAAGATGCACTCAGATTGTTAACAGGGTTTGATAGGTCCAGCACCATGAAAGGGAGAAGCATTAGGAGGCTCACCAGCTACATAGTTAGTGTATGTCCCTATTAGACCAGAGCAATATAGAACAGCACCAGACTCATCCTTTTCCTGAAATGCTTGTTCCTATGTTAAAGTTCTACTTTCCCTCTATGGTAGATATTCCTACTGAATTCCACACTCATACAGGAGAGCTGGTCTTAATTACAACCTCTATAGCAATGTCCCTGGCCTGCTAATTCTTACTCTATAGAACTCTTTGGAATAGATATCAAATATAAACACAGTGTTTGCTCTCTCTCTGAAGCAATCTTGCCTATGATAAGTCAGCCCTGAAAGGGTTCACCTGGTTCTTGGAGCAGAAATCCACTTCTCCAAATATGTGTTCCACTGAATCACCAAATCCTGGCACAGACACACAGGAAAGGCACGTCATTAGCAGCAAAAGGCACTGCCTGCTGATAACTCCAGATAACCCATAGCCTGCATCTCTATAACCTACTCTAACAGTGAAGTTCTTTCCAAAATGCTCAGTGCTAACCCAGTGTTATTACAACCAAAATAGCAGCAATTAAATTTCCATTGCAAAGAAAATATGAACAAAGCTGAACACTCTTGTAAAAAACCACACCGTTCAGATGGGGAAAGCAGCTTTGAATAGCTGAGAACTCTGTCAAATCAACATCAGTTCTCATCAGACCACTCCAAGGTACTTCTCTTTGCAATAACATAATGCATTTCAATTTCTGTCACTATCAGTTTTCCATGCTTAGACAAACAATGCTACATGATTTCTTTATATCTCAAAAGACAGAGATTTTTCCCTCAAACTGTCCCAAATAAAATCTAGCAACATGAAATGTATATAATAGCAAAATTAAAACAAAGTATTAATTAAATTTAATTAAAACAAAGTTTCTGTAAACAGAAAGGATATAGGGAGATTACATCTAAAAACATCTCTAACTTAAAGACTTCAGAATGTTGAGTGAAAACTGAAGGTTAGAATGGAAGCATTTTTGAAATGTTATCTGCAAAGGTTGTTGCACTGTTCTACCATTCTCAATTGTAAACTCTCATATTCAAGTCCCTATATTCAAGTTGCCATATATATATATTTAAATGCTTTTGTTCATATATGCAATAGGTAAAAAGGTTTTGGTTTTTTTTTTAATCTTTACAGGACTATGACCTTTATAAAGGTAGCTTCCTCAGATGCTGAAAGAAAATAGAATATCTCTGTCTATTTATTAAAATATTCAGATAAGTTCAGGGATTTTTTCCTTTGTTCCCAATAAATACAATTTTTAATTTATGCTGTTATATGATTCCACTCAAAGAAGCATATTTTATTTTAAAATATGCAAATATGCTGCATTTATCAAAGGCAACCCTTGTCAAGTTTTCTTTCTTTTTGGGAAAATTAAAACATATTTTGCAGCTAATTGTGCAATACTATTGCATCTAATATGATTTTAGCTGAGGGAAACCAATGAATACAAGTTTAGGTGAAATATTTTGAAAAATGGCTCCTCTCATATTTAGTACAACACTTCGTTTAGCACGTGAGGAAAGTACTCCTTTTAACTGAGAATGAAATCAAATCTTCTCTGTCCCTTCAATTAGGATAACCCTGCTCTCAGTTTTTATTTAAACAGCCCATACATTTGAGGTATTGGATCAATTTCATACATGATGAAATATCAGATGTCTGGAAATCACTGCAACACACAAAACCCCCACTAACTGGCATAATGGGAAAAGTTATCGTGATGCAACTCTCCACTCACCCAAAAAATGTTATATGCTTTTACAGTTTCTCAGACATCCCTTGTACAATCAATCTCTTGTAGGATGCTTTGCACTTGGATGATAGTGAATTGTAGTGGACTGTCATTTCTACCTGAAGTAAAAATTGTCATCCTTTCTGAAACTCAGAGATAAATTTTTCTTATTTTTTTATATGCGTACACCAATATTGGACTATAAAATAGCATATTCACTTTGGCATACAAGAGATTATGTGAAGTTAGTCAAGTATCCATGATAGCAAAGGAACTGGCATGCAGATTATGGTGAGGAAATACTTTTAATCTTAAATCTGTTCTATGAGCTGCCATCTTAATTTCTGCCAACCTGAGAACGAATATTTCAAAACAGGTTCATAATATGTGCTTTAGTGTGACCTCAATTATGACCAGTTTATACCAGGCTAATTGTGGGAAAACTTTGCACTACATCTTTTTTAACCTTACCCTTTTGGGATATCCTTTAAGGTTATCTTTGCATCATGGTGTACTTGCCATCACCGTATTACTGTCATCCCATTTTGCTGAAATCAGATTAGTTATCTGGTGGGGTATCAGTAAGTACAGTCTTGTATTCTCAGACTTTTTCTCTGGAGTGTAGGACCTGAGAGAGGTTTTATTATTTTTCCTAAAACTGGCTCAAGTAGAGTACAATCAGCATTAAAATCTTATCACTTAGGAAAATTAGCAAAAAAAATTTCCAATTTTTTAATCAATAGATTAACAACACAGCAAGTAGAGTCCTGGAAGCTCACCAAACACAAAGTCTTTCCCCCCAAAGAAGAAGTATTTTTCCCCCAGATGTCTTTTTCCAGTGAATTTTTTTGTGCTTTAGTTCATGAGTGCACAGGAGTGCACTTGGACACCATCAAATAGAGATTCAGTGGTCACTGTTTAGTTCTGATATGTAATAATCTCATTACAGAATAAGAGTGTCAAATGGCTTCTGCATTAGAAGACTCACAACTGTCAGAATTTATCAAAGACCTTTACAGGAATGGATGTTGTCAAAGTCTGCTGCACATGGTCTTACAAACTTTTCCTGCTATTGTAATTTCTGTGGAAAAGTTTTATTCATCCATTAAATTAAATAAGCAGGAAGGAAGTTCAAAAAAACAGTCTATAACAGGACTTGTAAAATTAATAAGAAATTCCAGGAACCAAAACAAAATTATAAAAACAACCTAAGTAAAAAAAAAAAAAAAAAATTAATCCAAGCTTTTGATCATTCTTCAGCCATCCCTCTTGGGACTTGGCTTTACCAACACATCTCTCCAGAAGTTATACTGCAAGGCAATATAGAATTACATTTATGATGACAAAGTAAATTATTCAATAAAGAAATTCAGGTTTCAGTAATGCCTTTTTTCCTCCTAAATTTATGTAGCAGCATATATTTGCATGCTGGTATTTATCAGTCTAGTGAGTTTTTTTAGTATATGAGTGCCTCCTAATGAATAAATAACCAAAATCACACTAGGTTGATGGTATATCTTTCCTTCTACTTAACAGTTGATTTTAACCTTCTCTTCTTTTTCCTCATTCTGCATCTCCCGAACAATTCTTTTTTTACACTCTCTTTCTAAATAAATTCACTTATATATTCTTTTTACTCCCTTATTCTTAATTTTAGTTACTTTCCAGGCAACTGTAAAAAAGAAATCAAAAATAGCATTTTCCTTTTTATTTCAAAAACAGTCATTTTCATGATAATATAAATTTCATACACCAATAGGCTTCTTAGACTCTTGCTGCCCTCCTCAAAAATTAGACTTTGCATTTTACTGTAATAGATGAATATTCAGCTGTTCAAATGGAAATCAGAATCTAATGATCACAGCACCCAAAAATTGAGAAGAATCAGTCCAAAACTAATGATTGTCTCTTTTTTGGCAAGGTTTAAAACAATAATGCAGAGATCTTTAAATTTAACTGAGAAAAATAGCAGTAAGTATTTTCTCTATTTTACTATTATTGTATTTCAGAAAAAGCCAAATCTTTCTTTTACTCCTTAAATTCCAAGCTTCTAGTCCTTGTTTTTTATTTCACCTCCCAGGAGAAAGGGAGTGATGAAATCTCCTTTTTCTTACCTGTTTCTCTTTAGTAAATAGAGACACCTAAAGCAAAAATGTAAAGAAAATGAAATTTATTTTAATCAGAAATGTTTTACTTAAAATATGGTATAAATTTTATTTGGAAATCAAAGAATGACTTATCTCATTTCTTGTGATTTATTTTTAATAAAAGTTCAGCTTTTTTTTCCCAGTTTATCCACTGAATAAAGAAACATTACATTGTAGGAAAAGTGCCTTAAAAATCTTCTGGGTTCATAAATGGCTTATTGCTAAGACTTATTGTGCAAGATAATAAACTTTTTTTTTTTTTTTTTATTTCAGCTCTTACTGGATTGTGAAGCAGAGAGATATATTCTTATTGAGACAGGTGATAACTAAAAACCTTTTGGTTTCTTGACTCAGTAAATAAGCTGAAGTCACAAAAATGTTATTTTAAAAATCAAATCTTGTTTTCCAATGGGGTTGTCATTAGAAATAGAATTGTGGTAATCCAGGTTGAAGTTCATCCCCCAAAAAATTGATTAGTTGAAGTAATCAGTCCAGAAGTTATGTAATTTCATTTGCTACAATTACCATGCAGGATTGTAACTCACCCTTGCTTTCTGCAGAAGACATGAAAGAATGTTCTGCCTTTTTGGGTGTCAAGGGATATATGTAATCTATGCATTAAATTACTGACTTTTTTTCTAATCACCACTTGTTTCCCAAAATCAGATATTCCTTTTATGACCTTAAGATCTTGAGGAAATATTCATAAGAAAGCAACTCCCTTCTTTCTCTTGCTTTTCTGTTTCAATATTTTAGAAAAAAAATCAAAACACAGTCATGCTGTTACTGTTAAGTAATTTCTTAACCTGCAAAGAGACAAGAAATCCACTGGCTTAAAATAGTCAGAGTATCTGCAAAATCCAACTGGAACCATTAGAAGACCCAACCAGCTGAGGACCTCAGAAAGCAGAGCTTGTAAGAAAATATTTGTATATTAATTATTTGTTCTGTATTATATATTATCCAACAAAAATTTAATTCCATCTATCACATTATTCTAGACTGTGAAGTCAAAAGTTTTACAGTGCAAGGAGCTCACCTTTAATTTTGAAACTTCTATTTTCATTTTCCATTTTGTATGAATTCACATCCCAAAATGCATTATTGACTTAAAAGGAATGCTCACAATGTTAACTGGCAGATAAGAAAAAAATGAATGTGAGAGTGCGGAGAGATGGGAGATATTTATTTGTGTTTGCAGTGCTATGTGTGAATGCTCTGTTCTGTCTTGCTTCTTCTAAAAAAGCAAAAGGAACATTTACAGTGTGAAAAACATTAATAACAATAGCACTAAATAATCTTACATGTGCTTTTGGATACTTCTTACAGCAGTACCATACTACATTCTTATCAGGGAATGGCCTAGCTGGCTGTTAATTTTTTTAATTTCCTGAGATTTATTTTTCCAGCCTTAATTTTATTCTGATATGAGCTTTTGAACATCCCCTTAGTTTAAAATTCAAGTATATGCTGTTGAGTGACAAAGAAATACGACATAAATGCACAGGACTAGTCTCAGTGTAAAATAGTTTTTCAGCTTATCCAAAAGACGTCCTCACTGACATGTTCCCTGCACTGTGGGGAAGTTTGGGCTGACACAGTTTGGGCTTTTTAAACATTTTATTATGATGTTGCCATTAATTTAGACACTTTCCTTATTGATTGGCAGCATTGCTTGTGATGGAGAGTGTAATTCCTGCACTGTTAGATTCTGGGAAACTTCCATTTACCTCAGCAGAGCAGTACGGAACATTGACGCAGCTACATGGTACCTGGCAGAGTTCATCTAGGAGGTCTGGAGGAAAATCACTACTTGGAATCACATTTTCTTAACAACCAATATGTAGCAAAAGACCAACATTTCAAACATATACTCGTGACATAACTCAGTTTAGGTAGATAAAAAGACAAAGACATTTTAGGTGTGTTGTTTACACAGAAAAGATCATTCACTCACAAGAATTAACTTTGCTAGTAAGAATTTAAGAGTTTCATTTTTTAATATAAATATTTGGCTAATAGATAGAAAAGGTACTTATTTTCTCTTCAGTTGGCTTTCTTTCCTAGGATTAGTATAGCATGACAGATGGCTGATGTCATCTTTACTTGGAAGAACTCAGCTGGCAATAATAGCATGGTACATTTCTGGGGATTTGCGGTACTGTATGTCATGAAGTCGTTTTCAACCAAAAAGAGTCCAAAAGGGAATTCCCAGAAGTAAATATCTGCCTATGGTATCCTACTGTGTCTTGTTGATGCATCACAAGCAGAAGGAATCAGAGAGTCTTTATAAAACTCCATAAATATTTACAATATTGTTGAAAATACATTGGAAATGCTACAGATTGCAAATGGTATGGGCCCCCTTGGCACTGTAACTTTGATTTTGCTGTTGAGTGAGAATAACAAAAACTGGTGATTTATATATATCAAAATCTGTTATGTATATATTTGAAGTTCAGTGATTTTTGTCACATTTGACATTCATGTGTAATAGAGTGAAAGCATTAAAATTAGTAGAATGTAGATACGCTGGTTGATTGTTTTTCATTTTGCTAATGATTGCTGTGATGAGTAGAATAATGTCAGGGTTGGAGGGTTAAAGTTAATGAGAGCTTTCCATTGCACCATTGATTAATGGTGGATACCGTAGTGAGAGATTTTCAGATTCCTCCTATATAAAAAACAATAAAGGTAAAAATGATGACAATTTAAACACTTTGACTTCCTACCAAAATGTTTCTAAACCTGTTATAATGACATCTAGGTCATCTGACAAAAACTGTGAGAAATTATATAAAAATAATTAAATTGTATCAGATGCTTGCAATTATATAAATCAAAGCTTGCTTTTTAAATCCACACTTTCTCTATCTGCACTAGGTTAAACCATAAGAGACTTTAAATTCCTCTCCTAAATGCATGTTGAAGAGTACACTTTCTAAAGGCAGAATAATAGAATATATTGTAGCATAATATATGTTTTAATGTTATAATATGATTCTTTCAATAGCTGATTTAATAATTAGGATTTAAATACATTGACTCCAGTTGCTATCTCCTAATCCAAGACCAGACTTTACTGACTGGATTTCAAAGACAGAGGGCTTACTTCCATAAAGCTCCAACTCTTCTTGCAGAACAGAGATACAAATGCAAGAAAGCAGATCAATGTCCATAATAAACTGAGAAAATATTTTTGATAATTATTTTCCACTTCAATGTTTTTTACTACTCTGTGTCACAATGAGAAAGAAAAGAAAGACTGCAAGGAAATGAAAGAAAGCATCTTAAAAACCAAAAAGACCAACCCACCCTCAGCTCCAAAATCTAACCTTTCTTTCAAAAGTGTCATCTTGTCAAACAAAATATATTTTTTTAAAAATTCTGCTAAGAGCTTTACAAAATACATACTTTTCAAGCAAAGACTATCATATCAGAGGTAGTGTATGAGAGAATTTAATGACTTAAGACAAATGTCTCTGCTTGTCATATTAACCTATCTTTATATACTTAAGAAATGCACAAATAAAATATGACCATGACATTTATATGAGAAGTTTTATTCCTTTCCCATTTTTTATTAGGAAATAAAATCAAATGGCTGCATGTGCCATGGTTAAGAAAAGTTAAATCTTGATCCATCACCTGAACATTATGGACAATTAATGCTAATTGACCTAAGTACCTATTAGTACCAAAGTAAGCTTTACCCATTATATGAGAACATTTGAAAAAGGCTGGCCTTGTAAAAAAGCAGTATAAAGCTGTCATATTCCACTGTAGCAATGTTGGTGCTGCACTGAAGAAACCATCATATGCTGCAACATGGAAAATAGTAGGCTGGTAGGGTTTTTAATGCTTTTCTTTTGTAGTACAGTGTACTTCTTTCCTAAGTATGATTAAATAATCATAAGAACTCCTCTAAGGGCTAATCTGCGTTATTTCCCAGATTTTCACCTTGGGGACATATTGTCCCTTGTCACTGAAACCTCAGGGACAGAAGGGTACGCTACAGGGTGGCACAGCAGGAAGCTGAGATACTGATGAAACAGTGTTCAGTTAATGAAGGCATGGCCCATGGCTTCTGCTGGTATGCCATATGTTTGAAGAAATGCTAATGACTACAATTCAAATACCTTTTTCATCTTAACTATATGTAAATGTGTTTATAAATGCTCTCTTATAAATATACTATCACATTTTTAAAAGCTAAGTGCTAATGTTGCTTTCAACATCTATAATACACAATAATTAAAACTTTAGCAATTCTGCTTAATTATACCTTATGGGAAACTGTACAGTAATTTATAGAAATTAAGCAGAAAAACAAAGATCAACAGAAATAAAACAGCAGTCTAAGAACTGAATAATAAGTCATTTAGATCATTATTTAGCAAAAAACAAGATCATTGTGAATAGACAACTTAGGGCCCAGTTCTCAAACAGCTGAAATTTGCAAGGGAAAGATCAATTTATAAACTCATGACATTCTATTAAAAAACTCCTTCAGCAAGTTGAACCAATTGTGACTTTTTTGTGCAGTCAGATCATTTAGCAAAACTGAAAAACTAGAACTACGGATTTAAGATCAAAAACCGCGGAGATCTTAATTGGGCCGTGGCTTTTTTCTCTTTGCTTTACCTTTGTGGAAACCCTGTAACACTGCGGGTGATCATTAGCCACAAATGGCATTTTGCAGTGAATCATCTTCTCCCCAAGTGGCCAAAACAACATCTCCATTGCAACAGCAGAAGTGGCATTCAGGAAGAGCAGTTGGTGACCAGGTTAGCCTACATGGGACACTACTATTTTTGCTGCAAGACAGGACACCCTGTTGCAGTCATACCTGTTCCAAAGAAACTCCCTCAAAATCCAGGTTAAAGCATGGTGGTATTGCTAATCTGGGAGTCCAGTACTCACCTTTTTTTTTTTCCTTTTAACATAACTGACTCACTCATATAGAAATTTTGCCTGATATCTACTACAGAATTTAATAAACTTAAGATGAAGAAGGGCTAAATACTTTTAAATCTCAGAGAAAGTCTACTGAAATTGCATCTCACACAGGCAAAGCCATAAAACTTAACCATCAGTTAACTCAATTTTCATTCAAAAATCCAGTCCAATCAAGAAGGAAATTAAACTATAAAATGTGACAGCTGCCTAAGCATTCTTTAGGACACTATGAGTATTGAGGTAAAACACCTGTACCAAGCTACTTTTATTGATTCCCTTCTTTCATTTGATCCTTAAGAATTAGGACAGAAGGAATTATATGAATCAGCTTTACTTGTCCAGTTTCAGACAGAATTGTCCAACACAGGTGCTACACTTTCAGTGGGAGACTTTTTCTGCTTCACTCTCACCAAAAAAGGGTCACAAATCTGACCTTAAGGAATGAAGTGGAGAACTGGAAAACTGTTCTATTTTGTGATCCTCTTACTTAAAAATTAGGCAATTGTTAGAGAAAAATAATTTCTGACTAACCACATATTGTGGAGCACTCTGTGGGAGCCCAAACCAGGCTTGTGTGTGTTGTTTACATAATGAAACATTGGAATATATTTTATAGTCAAGGCAATCAATGTTTAAATTCTATTAGAGAGAATGTGAAAGTATGCTGCACAGAAGAGGATACCTTGAAGGTAAAAAAGAAAAAAAATAGAAAATCACAGCTTCTCAATATCTTAATGGAAGGTTGTTCAGGCTGGGTAAAAAACCTCTTTATCAACTCTGCCATCTCTTCAAGTAAAATTCATCTTCGTCTGCCTCAGCCAAAAGCAGCTTTCAGCCCTGTGTGCCCTCTTCAGCCAGGCAAGACTGACAGTCAGGGTCAAGAATTTTGCCCTACATATTTGACACATAGGCTCTGAATGTCTCATTTTTAAACCATTAACACAGACTGGTCTGTTGAGATGTCACTCTCTTCTGGAAAGCTGGTGAGACATGGGCCTTTTGTTGGCCTTTCATACAGAAGAAAATTTCACACTCTGGCTGTACATTATTTTTTATTGACAAAAATGTAAAATATGGAGGACTACGGAGGTACTGGGTAATGGACTAGAACGTGTGTCCTTCAGTTTAGCAAGTCAGTTCCAGCTTGGAAAGTAGAGAATTATTTTTGCACTTAGCACTTGCTTACTGACCTCTGTGAAGAATATGAGTAAAATGATTTTAGGTACCTTCAATTACCACAGTTAATAAACCTCATTGAAAAAAAAAAAAATTGAAAAGGTGTTATTTTATTCCCATTTTACACATAAGGACGTAAGGTAGTAAAAGTAAATTTGCATTTCTGAGAAGTAGAGATGATCAGCCCAGTGATTTTGATAGGAATCAGGAAACTTTCAATAGCTGATACCCTCAGGTTTGGGCCCAGTAGATATTTAAATATCAAGAATGGGATTTATGTAGGGTTGTTCTGGTTGATTTTTTTTTTATTAAATGAATTTATAATTTATGTAGGCTACAGAAATGCAGAAAAGGAATGACAGTGACAGAGAAAGACTTCTGGAATGCAGTTCTCATTAATGGTATTATCTTACTCCTACAAAACATAGAAACAGTTTTGAAGGAAAAGGCTTGACACCACTTTACATGATGGTGCTCAGCTACAGAGTTAAAACTCATCTCCTATTTCTTTCATGCTCAGAAAATCTTCAATTGTCTTCTGCAGAACATTTGACCTTTAATGAGTAATATTTGAAAGTGCTCTGAAGAAGATCCTGGTTAAGAATACCAACCTAGCACCTGGGTATGGTGCACTTGGAAGTCTCAGACAGGTCCTCTGTTCACAATTTAATTAACTATTCACTTGAGAAGTACATATCCATGGGACAATGCTGCTCTTCCCTCTTCTTGCATTTTTACAGGCATAAGTGAGCACATATCAGGTACCTTAAAATAGGCTTTATATTATCTATATGAGGGAATTTTGAGCCTCAGAAGTCATGAAGCTCTGTAGACTTTGATGACTTGTCCTGTCCATTCATTAATCCTCAGCTGCAGGCAGTCTCACACACCTTACACCCTATTTTAGTTTCTGGGGTGTCTCACTCCTGCTGTACCCTGTGGAAGGAACCTGACTGCCCAACCAGGGATTCTTCCATGGGGAGGAAAATTTGGCTTTGCACTTGCTTTATAGTTATTTGTAGAGAGGGGAAAAATTTGAAAAGCTGTGCTCCTTGCTACAACAGAGTGATTCTTCAAATGCCTGTGGGATCCTCAGTCAAGCATCTGGATATTAACAAATAATTCCTTTCTGCTTACTTGTTTTGGAAAAGTAGGCTATTCACCAGAGTATTATGTCTCTTCAGGTAAGAAATTGATTATGTGTCCCTTCCCTCCTTCACTCAAGTCCATGTTTTCAGTTCCTCTGATGGTATATCTTGAATTTTCAATGCTTTTTGGACCAGTCTATCTGTCTTCATTTTTTCCTCACTAGACCTTCAGAAATCTAACAAAGCTCCTTGTGAGCAATGGTGGCCAACAAAGCTAAAGATTGAATCAGATGGGCAATACAATCCCTGGAAAAGATAACTGCATAAAAATCCACCAAACTGGTGGGAGCTTCTCAATTTGATCAATATGGTTAAAGATATGTGCAGGCTTACAGCTTTGCACAATCAGTGTAGCTAGACCAACTGTTTATATTTCAGAAAAATTATTAAGAGAATTTATTAAATCTAGAATTTAATTTTAAAATTGCCTTTCAGAAAAACATTTCACTACATAGAATCAAAATAAAATTTGAAAGTTCTTACAAAACTCTTTTTTGGTGGGGAGGCATGCATTTAAATTTCAATAAAAATAAGGTCAAATTGTTTCAAAAATACTTCAGTTCTTGGGTATAAATTACATCATAGTTACAAGTGAACCTTAAAATGAAAAATAATTTTGAAACAAACAGCTACGTTATATTCCAATAAATGTAGAGAAAGCTGTTAGCCTATTGAAATGTTTTGTTTCAAATTAGAAAACACCTTTCAAGCAAATTTAATCAAAATTGATACTTTCCTTTAACAAGTTCAATTTTGTCAAAATCCTGTTTCCTGACAGCTGCAGTTATGACTTATATTTAGAAGCTTCCAAAACATTTTAATTTTGAGGTTATTATACAGATACTTCCAGTGCTAAAAGAGAATATTGTAAACACTGAAGGCTTAGAATAGCCTTTTCAAAGCAGGATCAAAAGCTTTAAAATGTTGCACATGGATATGGCTGGGGAATTATTTCAAGAGACAAAAAACATTTGGAGAATGTTTAGAAAACATTGCTTTCCATAAATCTATACAAAGAATTGAAGTCTCAAGCTTTTGCTAAGGAAAAATATCATGTCACATTCTCCTGATTATTCAATTGTGATGTATTTTGTCTGTTTACTCACACCTAGCATATGAGACATGAACTCTGGGACAGAGGTGAGCAGATTTCAGTAAGGGAGGCTGGTGCCTGCTGAACACCCTTTATTTACACCAGAAGAGCTGCCAAAAAAGGAAAACATAAAAGATAGGGAGCAAAAGCAATCCTGATAACTAGAAATAAATAAATTAGGAGTCATTTATCTCTCGCTTTCATTTTACTTTATTTTTTAATGTAGAAGACACTTAACCTATTTTTAAAGGCATTTTCATGCCACCCTTCCTTGGAGTAGTAGAACACGTAGTACCCACCATTGCTAAGGCAGAGTTCATTTCACTGAAGGTATCCAGAAAGCTAATTATCTCCTGAGAACTTGAGATAGTTTTAAGGTTATGCAAAAGATGTTAACTAATCACACAGCTCCCAGATATTTGTAACATGCAGTGTGACTCTGAGGTTGCATTTAAATGAGAGACAGGCATGACTACTGATGTGTTGTTTGTTAGTGCTGCACAGCAAGCAAAATGCTACATTACACAGTGCCAAATTCACAATACTTCATCGGTTATGCTTCAGAGATAACAGAAAGCATACAACACTTAATCAGTGTTCAGTGTTCCACAGGCTATATTAAATAATGATAATAATAATAAACTGAGAAGTACTCCAGGAAAAAATAGACTACAAAATTAATTACAAATTGCAAATATGGTGCAATGCAAATGAATGCAAACAAGAAAAGCAAAATGTTCATTTTTTTTACCAAACACTGCCCCAATTTGGAGAACTCAGGATTCCTGATAAATTAAAAGTCACAGGTCAAGCCTTATATTACCTGTATTGGCTAAAAATTATGCAAATTTAAGGATGTTCAAATATGAAGCATAGAACTCAGAACATATTCTCAATATAGAATTGTTACTTTTTAATATATACTGAAACCAAAACTGCTGCAGACAAGTATCAGACATTCTGCAGGTTTTCAGAAGTGGGTAGACAAAGAAAATAGAAAACAATAGTGTTGACTTCTTTAGAAACAATGATGGTGAGTGTTTTATTCCCCCTTTGAATAGCTGTAAATGCAATCAGCTAGTTATTTTATAACATAACCTCATTTTTAAAAAGTGTAATTTAATGCAATCAATCAATAGAAAATGCAAAACTATATGTAATACATATGTTTATGTCTATTTTATAAATATGTACATTTATATCTATAATATATATAAAGACAAAAACAAATAATTAGAAAATAGTATTATACCTCTCCTGCGAGAGTTAATATTTAGGCCTTGTCATTCATAATTTGAACAAAATTACAACAGATAAGAATGATGGATAACTGTTATCTCTAAACATCTGACATGTGAATTATTTAATTAATTGTTCCCATTTTATGCTACAACACTAAGCATATTGAAGTAGACCCATACATATTTCAATAGGTGCATGTTTTAAATTTAGGGCTATGTCTTCATCAGACTAAATTAGAGGCTAGATAATTAATATTTAACTTCTATTAAAGCATCTTAAAATGTATGGTCTTAACCACTGCCTTTCACTTAAGACAGCCACATGAATATCTATTTGTAAATTTCTTCTTAATTTTCAAGCAAACGAAACACAAATGCAACTTCCAAGGACTCATAAATGGCAAAAATCAAGAGAATCTGGGGTTTAGCAACCCAGAGAAAGCATGTTCCAGAATTTATATCCTTCTGATCAGGGAGTTGAGGGGAAAAAGAGGGAACCTCAGATGAACTAGGAAAAAATCTCCAGAGGTTTATATACAGGGCATATCTAAAAACTGATGTGGATTTCCAATTTAAGCTTAGTGGAAAGAAAGGGGGGGGAAAAAGGCAAAAACATTCCTTGAAGCTGTGGTATTTGCCATAGAAATTGAATCTTGCTTTGAAGCTAGAAGCAGCTGTTACTGAGAAATATGGCAATAATTTACCATAAGAGGTAAAGATAGAAAATAGATTCTAATCTGTTCATATTATTATTTTAAAAGTCAGAAAAAACAAAATCAATGAGCAAAACTGCAAGCTGTCAGAGATAAATGCTGACACTATGGGAAATAAACATTAGAAGATCACTTATTTAACTAGAAGGCCAGAGCACAGAGTCTCAGGTGTTCAATGAAACCTGCCTTCCAGCTCAGAGGGAGTCTCGTTTAAAGTAGAGAAAAGAAAGTCACAGATTTACACTCAAACATAAAACTACAGATCAGAAATGCTGAAGAGCCTAAAAAGTCTGGAACCAAAACCAGAATCCCGTAATTAGTTATTCTTATTTAGGAATTGTGCCAACTTAACCCAGATTTCTAATCTGTCTTTGAAAAGTGAACTGGAGAAGCTCAGGTAGCCAAAGTAAAAAGGATGAGCTAATGGCTTTTATTTCTTTATGGACGAGAAATGTATCCCATCCCAGGCAAAGGACTTTAACTTCCAATGTCTCAGGCTATAGACCAAAAAAAAAAAACAAAAAAAAAACCAAAAAAAAACCAACAAAAAAAAACAAAACAAAACAAAAAAAACCCACCCAAAAATCCACAGAAATAAAGCCTTACTCAATGGCAATATTTTTGCCAGCACTAGTACTCAGTTGGAAAAAGTCATTTGGGGGAATAATTAACTTTAAACCCGCCTCTCCCCAAAACAGAGATTTTCAGTATGTTATTTAAAGTCTACAGGCCAAATTGTCTATCAATTAACTCTGACTTCAGAGAATCAGCAAAAATGCAGCTGCAAACAGTAGAGCTTTGCTAGGATGAAAATGTCTTTCCAGCTATGTAGTTTTGAAAAAGCCTGGCATTCCAAGGTCCCATTCCTGAGAAAAGGCAACGTTTAACTGCATTTCCACCACTGACCAGTCTACATTATTTTGATCCTTAACTAATTGCTAAAACTAACTTACATCACTGAGATTTAACTACAGCTAAATAATTGCATGAATAAGGACCTATATATGCATACAATAGATTTTTACACATTTTTATTCTAGTGACTTTGCAATCCATTTTCTTGTACTTATGAGCAGCCTGTCAGTTCAAGAGAAAAAAATACTAAGGAAACCAAAAGAAATACTTGCTTAATATTTATGTTTCTAAGTAATCCTGTATTTTGTTCTTCCACACAACTTTTTTCTGACCATTTTCAGAAATTTAATCTAGGTCATCACATCATGACTGAGCCCTTCTGAATCATACATAATTTGCCTGAAAACCTTCGGTTTATGATGTCTTCAGTTCCAGATTATATCCTTTTATTTCTGTGTTGCTTTTGATATTTCATCTCAGCTCTCTGTATATATTAAAATTACAGCCAATGCACATATGAATTTGAATGCCACACAAAAGTGAGTATAGAAGATGTAGTAAAACAGAGACTAAAAATGTATGTGCAAGAGATGAGACTGGAAAGGTTCAGTGGGACAGTTCAGTGTGTGAAAGATGCTCAGAGTTTTGGATGATTACCTAAATTTTATTCTGAAGACATTTAGATCTCATTTTCAGAAAGAGCTGAAGCTCAGCAAGACCCCTAATTGTATCATCACTTCCTAATTCCCTCAAAAAATTTAGAGCTGTGTTAAAATTAAACTGTGGGTGACTATGAACTGCGGGTTCAAATATATAATTTTCATTTGGGATGTCTACAGAAATTTAATTAGATGATCACACTAGTGATCACTCAAAGGTTTAACTGGTATCTTAAGTAAAGCTCATGTCCACTAAGAAACTCTGTTATCACAGTATTGGGGAGGAAGCTTAAAATGGCAAAAAACCAGAGCAACTGACTGACAAAGGGTATCCACATTAGTTAGATTCCTGAAAAGGATGGTAGGGACTAATAAGGAACATCAAGAAAAAAAATATGACAAGGTTGAGTGACATTCCACATTTGGGAGGCTAAAGAACAAAGCTGTAAGGAAAACAAAGTGATTGCCTGGAGTGCAAAGATCCTGTCAACACAAAAACAAGTTAAACAAACAATTTTATTCTTTTAATTCATATTGAAGACTGTGTCACTGTGATGTAACTGAACTCTTTAAAATCAAATCAATCAATCTCTGTAGCACTTTGTGGAAGAGCAAGAAGCAGAAAATAGAAACTTGACAGCCCAAGGTACCTTTGCCCTGATGTTAACTTGTCAACACTTATAACCCCAGAAGGAGAAATCAGACAAAAGACAACATATAAATTATTCTTAACAGCAGTGACAGCTGCTGTCCTTTTCCTCTCAATGCATGCAAAACTCACTGGCTTAGTTTCATTATTATTATTTGTTATTGCTATTATTATTATTTTTATTACTACCACCACTACTATAAGTACCTTTTCCTATCTTAATCTTTGAGAGATAGATAAAACTGCTGTAAATCCAAAACAAAAACAGCTACTGTTTTGAATCTTTCATTCCACCACCAGCAGATAAACAAAAATCTTCTCATTAGCAAAAATGGCTGGGAATGGAAGCAAAATCCCACTCTGCTGGGTCCCAGAGCTTCTCAGAACTGGGATTACAGCTGCATAGAAATTATATCCAGTGCACTGAAATTACACCCAAGACTTCTGGACTATGGAAACTTCAGAAGAACCTCAAAAACAAAGATAAACTCTGCTACTCAAGGCAGGAGCAATGCTGCTTACAGCTCTTTCAGAAGTGATGTCCTTCTGAGGCACTGCTCACTGGAAGAGACATGAAACAAATTAAATTGTTCAAGTTCCCTTTTCAGAGCTCATCAAACACTGAACAAAAAATGCAAAATATTCCCTTATTTTGATAAAACAAAATCTTTCTGTAACCCTTGATGAATTCTGCTGTGTTGAGAAGTCAGGAGTTAACCAGAAAACCCCACAAACACTGCTGGCCTGCTAGAGTATGAATGAAGGATGGAGCTGAGAGTCTTACTGTCCCACAGGTCTTCCAGTTGTTGGATTAGTAGGCTGAAGCCTGAAAAGAAATAAAGTTGATCAATTCCCAAACGAGACTAGGGCCTTTCAAACCTTCCAGGACCTTACAAGTCCTCTGGAGACTCAGTAAAATCTGAAACATTTGTTTAATTTCTCTCCCTGAAAGATTGCAGTTGTGGATGTGAAGGTTTGGGGCACTTCAGACTGCCTTGTGGATTTGTTTTCATTTTGGTGAGTTGCTGCTGTGAGCAAAAGATTTACATTTTGGCCAGTGGTGTATGTAAAGGGGGTTTTTTTTGAACCTCAGAAAAAACATTATGAATTAGACTACTATAGTTTTATAGGTGAAGACAGCTAAAGCAATTGAAGGAGAGGGAAACTAGGCACATTAAAGAGCAGTATCACTTGGAAGCAGGACCAGCATTTTACAATGTCTAAACAATTTGTTGAGGAGGCTGGTAAATACTGTGAAAAGAGACAAATTTGGAAGGATAATTATGGAGGATCAAGATGAAATACTAACTGTCAGGAAGCAGAAAATATTTTAAACTAGTGCTAGCAGATGCCTCAAGTATTACTCTGCACAGACAAAAGGAAAATGTGTGTGGAGATAACCCCAACTTATGAGACTAAGAAAAGGATAGAGTGATAGGGAAAATAAAATACACTGATTATTGATGCAGTTCTTTTCTTCTCTCCTTGCAGAAGAAAGAAACGAAAGCTGCATGAGTCTTTGCAGGTAAAAGGTTATGTAATTATCCAAACACATCTGAATTCCTGGTCTAGGAAATGCACTGGATGTCTAATCTAGGAATTTTCACCTGGTTTTCAGTAGGAGGACAATGTATTTCCTAGTGGTAGTTAGTTTCTTAGTGACTGTTTGCCCCTCTGCACCCTGTACCTTTCAATTAAATCCCCGGCGGTGTTAAGTAAACGGAGGTAAAATGAAACAGCAGCCATTCAATGGCTAGAAATAGTATGCTTGCCTTTATCTACACACACTGAATGGGCAAAAATATATGATAAAGGCTCTTGCATCCACATAGGCATCATATTGTTCTCATAGCATGGGACAAACAGAAGGCAGCACAACCGATACCACAGCAGAGATGGGCCAAACCAGGTGGATCTGAGGTCACACACAGCAGACAGCTTTGCTGTCTGGAACTGCCACTATTTCAGTCTCCTACTCCAGCTCACCATTACTCTGTAATGCACATATAATGCTTCTGTCTCATTTTTTCAGAGGTAAGAGGTTATCTGAAAGAATATTTGGGGGAAAATAGCAAACATGAACTAACATTCCGAATGGTCACAATAATTTGAAGGGAAATACTGGTGAATTCCTTTTATTGCTTACTTTCAAACAATAGGAAGCAGTCCAGTAGGAAATATTTGACAGAACAATGAAGAAAACAAATACACAAAAATTCTTGATATAGGATCAGGCAAATGAAAAGATGCAAATGAATGTGATTCATTTTCCAGGGCAAAACACTTCTGTAGGATGTCTGGTATAATTAAGACTGTGAAAACTTGAAGATCTTTCATATACTTTATACCCTTTACACATTTACAGCTAATCAAAACTGTTTCTTTATTGGCTATTTTATGTAAGTGCTGAATAGCAGTCCCTTTTTGTAGCTTTTTTCCCCTACAGCAACTACTGAAGTCTTCATTTACACTGCACAAATTATCCTTAGCAGCAGGTAGGAAGCAATCAGCAAGGTGTAGCTGGCAATAGGTCTATTTTCATTACAAGATGGAGAGAGCCAGGGGACATGACATTTGTCCAACATAGTCAGGGAGGACTCTATTAGGAAAATCAGCTCTGGAGAATTGCAGTCTTGCTGAGGAGAAATTGAAAGGGAGAATGTGGGAAAGAGTGTGGTTGTTTTGTTTGGTTTTTTCTTACTTTTTCTCATTAAGGTAAGAAAAAGACAGAAGTAAGAAGTAATTCAAATCCTTTAAAAACTTCCTACAGTGCCATAAAATGCATATAATTCTCCTGCTCTTGAGTACACTGAGCATTTCAGAGTAGGTCTGTGAAATGATTTCACAGTGACTCATTAGTGGAACTGTTAGCAACAAATTTGGAGGAGGAGAGCATGAGGATTTTGAAGAGAAAAGAGAGGCACAGGTAATGCTGTTATATCACACTGGATAAATTTTTCAAACAATAGTAGAATAAAACAGAGATGGGAGGGAAATGGGCAAAATCATAACGGCTTAACTTTACATACCTAATAGAGATGGCCAAATTGAGAAACAGACTGTCCCAGAGCATCCCTTGAAGGTGATTTCAGTCCCCCAAAGTTCATAATTATCTTTTTAAGGTGACTATTTTCTCTTGAACTGCAGTGGCAGGAATTTTCCCCATTATATGTTATTATTTCTGGTTTCAGTTCTCTTTGAGTAATCTCTCTGCTGCCTCCCTTCAGTAAGCAGGAACGTTGTATGCTTTTAAGTATTTACTGGATGTTTTACAAGGAAATATTTTTTCTAGAACTGTAAATACAAAGAACTCCTCTAAGCAAATGAATTCCCAGCAGGCTGTATTTTCTTTCCTTTTTAAATAATACATTTGCTTGCTACTGGCCTTGGAACTGAACTTCCTCCTTTACTATAACATAGGAATAAATGTATCTTGTTAAGTTTCAGGGTAATAATTTTCTTTTTCATACATAGTCGAAGAAAATTCCTAATATAGTGAAAACTGTAAACTCAGACTTGAGTCTCAGTCTTTAGCTAAAATTATTAAATATAGAGGCATCTTGATAAATTCTTACATAAGTATACCTTAAATGTAATCTTCTTAAGAACACTAATATTTGCATTCATTTTCCTGAATAAAATCCCTAGAATACAGATGAAATTATGCCTTTGTCAGAGATGGTGAAATGAAATATCACACTGCTTGCTCCAGAGGTCTGTAGCACAGCAGGACATTGTACCCTTCTCTTCTGAGTCCTAGGTTAGCACTTGAACCACAGGAGAAACCCACCTCCATCTTCAGGAGATTATACCTGTAAATGAAAATGGAAAGGAAAACATAATAAACCTCGTCTCTTCACTCATCTTTCACCTTTCATAACCTGAGGAAAAGGACACTGTCAAGCTTTCTCAAGGAAATTGCATCTTGTGATTTTTTGGTGGGATTCAGAATCCCAGGTCTTTCCCAAGTACATAACAGTTAACTCAGGCACATGAAGCAAATGAGCATTGGATGGGCAAGTTAAGCTGTAGCAAAATAATTTTTCTAAGGATTTTAATCTAATTTTAAAGTCTAAAGGTGAGGAAATGTAATGGCTAGATCTTAAACAAACACATAAAATATGCATTTGAGACACAGTATACCTACACTCTCTATAGAGTAAGAGACTTGGAGAATGTTGTAAAGCTGGATGGGGGCAGAGGGAAGAAAACAGAGAATAGAACCAATGCCTGTCTTATCTTCATGGAAAATTTTCAAGTTGCCCTGAAGTGTTAGCCTGAAAGGATGATTCACTCCTGATTTTATGAAAATATTCACAGATCAACATTTTTCATTGTTTGGTATTGGATAGCACACCTTTTAGAGGGTGAATACTCTTATACTCTTTCAAATGCCCTCTACCATCAACTGCACATAGTAAAAATTCATGTTCTTCAGTGTTGGACAATTAAAATTCAAAAAATGAAACAGGCCTCAGTCTCACTGTCTCTGTGTGAATTCTGAACAACTGAAAGAACTCAAGTTCTAGTTTCACTTTTTTTTAGTTGCTCATTAATCCATATATTTTCCTTAAATTTTCCCACATCACAATTAATCTCACTGCCTAAGGCTTTGCATGATATTCTTAAGAACAACCAAGTATCACTCACCTCACTTTGCAAAGATTAAACAAGGATGGTGCACTAATAGCCTTTGATTCTTAGTCTGCTCATATCTACACTCTATCTTTACAGCTCTATAGAGATACTTCATCAGCACAGAATTGTTACAGAATAAAGCTCCTTGCTATAAATATATATTGTTTGTATACCCAAACATTCCTTCATATGTTCCTATAAAAACAGTTGGTATTTCACAGGCTAAATTTGTAAATCTCGAAATCTCAATCAAAATCCTTGAAAATAAAGATATTAAGCATGTTATTTTCAAATCAGGTGGCTTTCAAAATTGCTGCAGTCATAGACAAAGATTATAATAGGAAACTTCAGCAGCTTCATCCACTGAAGAATGTGTGCTCTGATCTGGAATCTTCAGCCCAAGCTCAAATACTCGTTAATACAGGATATGTGCTCTCTTCTCTGCTCTCTTTCTCATACAAAACAAGGAGCATGAAAGAACAAAACAAGGAACATGTAAGAAAACAGTGTAAAGAACAAAACATATTGAGCTGAACACTAAACTTTCCAGTTAATCTTTTTCTTGTAGCACTGTATTACCTTAATTCTATGAAATAAACTAATTGTAGAAAACAGCTACAGCTAAACCTCTTAACTTGAATTTCTATTTAATTTCCAGGAGAAAAGAATTTTGCTCTCACTCCTTGTCAACTGACTCAGGGTAAAAGCTTCTTTATATACTTGAGTTAGTGCAGCAAATTCAGCTATTTGCTTTCATATTTGTTGTGAGGTACATCTCTGCTGCACTGCAGTATGACCTTTGTTGTGCCAGTTTAAATATCGTCCATGCATGAAAGGCAGTGAAATTCTATCAGCAAATTTTTTTCTGAAAGCAAGCAGTGTTGGAACAAAATCAAAGCAGCAAACAAACCCATCCTGCTCCTCTCCAGCTTTCTAAAACTTTCTCAAGTTGTGGGATATGGGAGAGAGATGCAATTAAAACAATTCTCTAAGTGCTTTATTTGCCACCTGCCATTCATTGAATACCTGCTGATAAAAGTGAGTTTTTTTACTTGCAGATTTGTCCTGATAGACTGGAATTATAAAAGTTCACGAGTGCTCCAGGAGCCACATGAGTATAAATATAGATTCAATCAAATCAAATCAAGTTTGGCAATAAAGATGTAAAAAGTGAATTACTTTCAGCTTGCCCCAAGTTGTTTAAAAGAAACCAGGACAGTTTATGAAGGCAGTTTTGTTTAAAAAATGTATAAAACCTCATATTGTTCAATTCTTCTGTTACTCTGTTAGCTATACAATTCCCAAGCTGTTACAATTTTCAAAAGGCATTTTATCCAAAACTTATCATATGTTCAGAGGTGCTTATGTAATGTTATTTTAATTAAACCTTTTAACTGTCACGTTTTATGCTACAATATATTTGTGACATAACTGTACATTAACTATTCCTATCCTTCTACCAACATACTCACTGGTCAATTTCAGTGAAGGTCACTGTCAATATTAATGTTTTATGTTAGATCTTCCCTGCACTTCTGAGGTGAATGTCCCAGCTGCTCCTATTTACATTGCTGTGAGATCTACTTGTGAAGAATGAGTTGGGGCAATAGTGAGGTGATATGAATGTGCAAACCCAAGGTAGCTGGGAATGCAAGATTTGAGCACTAAGTCCAGCTCTAATTCTTAGCACCAGTAATTAAATTTTGCATCAATATTTTTCTTTCTTTTTACGTATATCTTTTTCCTCCTTGCTGTTTGCCTCTTAATATAACTGTAGAGAAAAAAAAAATGTACTCAAAATGTGAGTATTTGTCTTTAAATTAGAGAGCTTTTATAACTAATTTTCACACTGTTTACTAAAATGCACCTCATCCTATTGGTCAAAGATCTTGGAAGAGCTGTCATCTACAGCATCTCTCTGTGTCATAAATCCATATGATCAGATAGGGTAGGCCAGCTATGCCCTGCTAATGCTGAAGTTCAAGTACAACTGACAGAGACTATTCATCTGATCTTATATGTTAGATGATGGGATTGATTCAAATTCAGGAGTCAAGTACATAGTGTAATTTTGAGAATGTAATGCATTCACAGCCCCAAAGCTTAGTTATACCAAAAAAAGACAATTCAAGTTCAGTAGTCAATTTTCATTGCTGTTAGAACTGGCTTCTTGCAGATTTGTGAGAGAAAAACTAAAACTACAGACATTATCTGTACTACAGTTAGGGTGCATGAGCAGAAGGTTTGTGTGCACACTTGTGAAACCACAGGATCCTCTTGGTACACACAGGCCTCCATTGTCTTTTGAGGATATTAAACACAGGCATCATGTCTACACAGTTATACTGATTCTGATTTTACTTTGAAGTTCACATGAATAATTTCCAGTTTTAAGACAACAAAGACCTGAGGCTGAAAACAGTGACAACAGGTTGTTAGCACCATTGACAAACAGGGATAGTTGGTAAAAAAGTCAGAATTAGCCAAGGGAAGTTTATAAAGGGACTTATTTTATATTAGTGTCCTTATGAACTGATTTACTCAGATTATAATGTCAGCATATACAACACCAATGAAAATAGAGTTTCATTTTAGTAAATCAGGGAGGTGTGGCATTTTCTTTTCAGCAAGTCATTCTCAAAACAAGGTCACCATAAAATCATTCTTTAAACAGACAGATGGAAGAGAAATCTAAAATGAACCATTAAGGATTTTAACTGGCATGTGGTAAAGACATAGTTAGGTTCTCAAGTACAATAATTTTGAGTGAAACTGAAACTTAGTAATTTTTCTAGTTAAATGCTTCAGATCTGTGATTGGCTCTGTTTGTAATCTTCCATAATGGATGTTAAACAACAACTAAAATAAAGACAGAATTATTCTTAATCCACTAATATGACGCTAATTGCTTTTACATTAACCATGGCAAAGATATTAAATTAAAAAAAAAAAATAAGAAAAAAAAAATTAATGCTAAAAGTTTCTTTTAAACTAAAAAAAACCTCACCAAACCTATGTAAAATGTTGGTGTTTTTTTCGCTCTAATGAAATGAGCTCTTTACATATAAATTATATTGTAATAACAGAGCTCCCTGGTGGAAAAGAGTTCCTTCTCCTGCTGGCAAAAATTAAGATAATCACAGATGGCTAATGATCAAAAATACTGACTGACAGCTCTGAAGTACAAGGCATAGATAATATTCTCAGAGCTACAGTTTATTTATACTCAGAACTGGCTTTAGGCATCCACAAAATGTGCATTTGTGATGTCCTATTATAATGGAGATCTTTTAGCCACCAGTTCCTGTTACCAAAGTTTTTCCTTAAGACTAAACTGATCACCATGATTTTTTTCACCAAAATACTTCTGTTTCAGCATATCAGTTATTTGAAACAATCTTAAACTAGCTGAATTTTCTTAAACATGTGGACTATTATTTTTAGCAGCATTATAATTAAAATGTGTATTTTGAGTTCTTAGAAATACTCTATTATATACTTCAGGGTTTATATACTGCAGAAGCCAGTGAGGGCAAAGAAATGGTACTGAAATTCATTAGTTTCTTGAGTTTGAATGATGGTGTACAAAGTATCTGGTTTCTCTGGTAGTGTTCAAAAACCTATAAGGAGTTTGGTCTTGCTCCCACTTATTTTAAATGAAATGTTTACCTGATTCTGCCAGGAGGTGGATGACCTTACAGGTAATTCTAGTTTTCTCAAATGTTTCTTAATTTTCACTTTATGGCTCCTTTAGAAACTTTGCTAAACATTTTGTGGAGTAGAAACCTATCTTTAATTTCAAAGCACTGACTGTGTTTTAGGCTTGTGATTGTTATAACCTTTCAATACACATCCAACATGCAGCATCAAATGTTTTCTAATAGAATGTCTGCCCTATTGAAATAGAATTTCTAGCTCCTGTAGATGAAAACCTGAAAAGATATTCCAGACCTATTTAAAAGGTTTGCTAATAAGAATTCCAGGTTTAAGTACCCCCAAAATATTACTAATTTTGTATTAGCAACATCTCCCATGAAATATTACGTAGCAATGGGTATCTGAAAAAGTTTCCACTCCTTTATCCATTTAACTTTCAGGTACATATTGAGAAGATGGCACAAAAAAAGGCAAAGTTCATTGAACTTTGCTATTGATTTTTTTTACTTTAGCAACCAGGAGAGAGGGAAAGGTGCTACGTATGGAAAAGCCACACAAAATTATAGATCACTGGACACTGGTGAATGTAGAAGGAAATTTTCAAAATCCAAAAATGTAGGAGAACCTACAGTCAGAACTTGCACTTGCTTAGACTATGCAGTTCATCTTCACAAGCAGCATAAACAAGACTTCATTAATCACAGAGCTCCTGGAAATGCTAAATAAACCTTTTGATTTTCAACTAAGTGTGATTTTTGGACACAGGCTAACGATTCTTGTGCTGACAGCAATAACCTTGCTGATGTTGTATAGTCTCAGACTTTAATATAGGTACACATTCTTTTCATTCAAGTGTCTGACTGAACCCCTGCTACACGAGCTGGAAGCTCTGGGTGTAAGGAGCACCCATACATCAATGCAGCTCCTGTTATGCCAGAACAGTGTAAATTGTACAATGGCAGGCATGTAGCTGGAGTAATAAGTAATACAAACTTTCCCCATGCAGACCATATTTTTGTAGCTATGCTGAGCTTCATCCCAACTGAAATGATTTCAGCAAGTTATCTCATCTAAACACATGTGTAATTTATGAGCAAGTCGGTGACTTACTAGCATTCTAGCAGCAACAAATATTAAAAAATTACTTCTTAGGGTAAAACCTGGTATGCAGTGTTACATTAACAACTCAGAAGTCAGTAATAAAAAAAAGAGAAGGAAAGAGTGAGAGAGAGAGAGATTGAGAGAATTTTTTTCTTTTTTTTTTTAATAAAAGAGGTGTTAGGAGCTACAGAGGCTTCACAAACCAGCACTTTTTAAGAGCATGTTTTCATTTTATCTCTTTTGAAACCCAGTTACAGCTAAGTGAACTATAACAACTAAACTATTTCACTGAACTGAACAACAATAAACCAAAACGAGTAGAAGTACTAAAAGCATGCCTGAGGCAACAGAAACTTTTGTGTTAATTTCCATCTCTTTCAAGTGCGTTTGATGAATGATGTGACAAAAGAATCCTAATTAAAGTTGAAATCCTGAATACTAAATAAATTAGAAGTGCCACTACATTCATCTTCTACAATGATAATACTGCTACTTCTACTCCTTCTCTGTGCCCCTTTGCTTACATCTGCAGCAGTAACTCAGCAAAGGGCACTGCCAGCACAGATGGGGAAATGGATACTCTTCCCCAAATAGAGAGATAATTGGACAGGCTGCTTTGTTTCCCTTCACTGCCTTCAATTTACACAAAGAAAGCCTACCAGGAGCATTCAAAGTATTTTTAGGTATATATATTTCCTCTCAAATGATTTAAAACTTGACAAGTAACACTACACTATCTGGTCTTTAGTAGCCCTAGAAAAGTTGCTGTGTTTATGGCCATTAAATTTTTATTTCTTTTATTACTGGAGAATCATTAAGTATATATATACTTGGAGTAATATATAATCCTAATGGGTTGGAAAGCAACACTGAAGGGATGAAATTCTATGGCTTGTGTCACACAAGCCAGGCAAGACAATCATAAATGACCTTAAAATCTATGAATCTTTCAAGGAGCTGCCCCATTCAATAAGCAGACTGGAACATGAATTATGACTCCCGAGAGACATCCTTTCCCTGCTCCCCTTTTGTTCCAGGGAGTAACTCTGAAATACTTCAGGAGAAGTTTATATCCCCAGTGTGCCCAAGCAGTAGACTTGTCTTTTTCCGTTCTCTTTCCACTCCTCAGAGAAAGAGGGCTGTCAAGGGAGGAGGCCATTCTATTCCCACCACAACTACACTTAAAATCTGCCAATGCAAACAAAAGTGATGCTTCAGTGTCTCCAAATCCCACTTGTACTGTCTAAGGCCTGGGACAAGAGAAGGCCTAAGAGGCTGGAGTCAGTCAGGAACTCAAAGGGAGCCATGTAGTCCACTCTCTCAACTGTGTCAGTGACTTAATAGTGCCTGCCTGTCAGGAAAAAAATGTAAAAACATAATAAACATGTAATGATACATCTCCAAAATTTTCTCCAACCCCATAGTAATTTATAGCAAATTCTTATTCAGACTTCATACATTTGTATTTGATGCCCCATGATGAACTGCACATGCACAGAGCACGCATAACTTGACTGACATGTGTATACATTTCAACACTGCAACTGCATAGGTCACACAACACCAAGTGTCTTCTTTAATCTTCTTGCAGTGATATCACACTTCTTGGCTCCTTTTAAACTATGTAGTTTTCTTTGTATTTTCTGAATAACAAAAAAAAAAAAA